>CM046335.1:25437795-26037795 GCA_025403435.1 Artocarpus heterophyllus | reverse complement strand
AGGCGCGTTGTTATGAGAGGAGAAGAGTAGCTAATCCCAAACCAAATATGACATCATAACATATCATTTCATAACATTGGTGTGCAACACTTATTAGGTGATACATATATACATAATTTTCATACATTGAAACATGTCATCATCATACATGCATAACTTTAAATCATGAAAATCTTTCATAAGAATTCCTTTAAGGAAAATAACCATAAAATCATCATGAATATCATTGTGAACATATCAACAAACCTTGTAAAACGTGCCATGTCGCAGGTGAGAATGTACTTACCTTAAAAGCTAGCTTACTTAACCTTAATACGATTTGGTGACGACACCGCGGTCTCGAAGTGCTCGCTCCTTTGTGTGTTCATGCCATTTATCCATTAAAAATATAATAAAATTAACACTTATCATAAAACCTCCATTCATATACAATCACATATAAATTCATCTTAATACAAACGTAATTCATGACCATAATTGTCAAAACATAAAATTATCATCACATATACATTCATCTCATATAAACATTATTCATAACATGTTTCCTTAAATATTATCATCAAAACATCTCATGCATTACAAACATGAAAATCTTTTGAAAACGTTTTCTAATAATTTAAGATACATATATTTTAATTTTAAAATTTATACAAACATCTTATTATCATGCATTTCAATATCATAGAATTATTTCATCATCAACAAAAGTCATTTAAACATATAAAACATTGCATAACATAAAATACATTCATCATGCATTATTCATGTACATTGTTGACAACTTTCATGAAAAACATCATTCATTTACCCCTTGAATAAACATTACATTTTTCATGCATCAATGTTAAACAACAATATTTTACTGTGAGGGGTAAAGGATAGAAAATTCATATTTTTCATATAAACACCGAAATGACTTGAAACTTGGAGAAACATCACATAATACATACATGAACATCATATTAAAAACTCAGGACAAAATACAATACCTAGAGAAAGATATTGCAGACGAATTGAGGAGAAGAAATGCTTTTCAAAGACACAAAGAAACGAGTCCTTACCTTAAAAATTTCTTCTTAAAATCCTTGAATTCAGCCAACGAAATATAACTTTTTCTTTGAATACTTGCAGAGAAATTTTTTTTTTTTTTGAGAGGAAAGAGGATGAAATTCGTGTAGAAGAGAAGAGGAAGAGAGGAATACAGAAGAAGCGTCTCAAAAATTGAGAGAGAAGACGTGAGAGGATGAGAGAAAAACTGAGAAAAAGAACATTAAAATTTTTAACGTTATGAGCATAACCGATGAATCATTCAATACTCTCCATTAAGTCAGAATTTTCTTACTCATTGATGGCTAGTTGGCGTGGAGGAAGGAGAGCAAGGAGGGAAAGTCAAAACTATTAGTCTCACTTGTCATATTTTTGCCCTCTAAAAATAGGAAACCATTCAAAATAATACAGATCGATGCGAAGTCAAACCTTTTATTTCCTTAACTGACAAAATTATTCCATTATTATGCCAATTAATCACCCAATTAACATAATTATCTCAGCCATAAATGTGGAGAGATTTCTGCTGACTGCTCGTTAGCTGTGTTTGTCGTGTCGATTTTCCTCTTAGGCCTATCGATTCCACCAAGTTCGGCCTGCCGATGGTTCCCATCGGCCTGTCGATCTTGGGCAGACTTTTCGGCCTGCCGAACTTGAAAGTCTGGCTTACCGAACTGTCCTTAAATGCCATACATTAAAACATTCAATTCATCATTGTATCATAATTAAACATTCATTAAAATAATCATGAACACTTGAGCACAACAATTCTATGCGGTTGTCACCTGTCATAAAACTTGAAATAAAAAATTAGTAACATAAAAATCATGAATCATATCATAAATTATTATAAAAATTTCCTTAACATCGATGCTAACTTAACGTGATTTATTACATAAAAATAGGTGGGTGTTACAATTCTTTCCACCTTATAAAAGTTTCATCCTCGAAACTTAGAATAAATATGGATACATAGATCTCATGTCATCTTCACGTTCCCATGTGGCTTTTTCAACTTGCTGATTTCGCCATAACACCTTGACCAATGGAATTTCTTTATTCCTCAAGGTCTTGGTTTTCCGATCGAGTATCTTCATTGGCTTTTCTTCATAACTTAAGTCTTCTCGTATCTCGATCACTTGTGGCTCAATCACATGCGTAGGGTCCGGGACATACTTCTTGAGCATGGAGACATGAAATACATCGTGTATTGTGGACATCTCAGAAGGCAACTTCAGCTGATAAGTTACTTTGCCTATTCATTTAACCACCTCATAAGGACCGACAAATCTTGGGCTTAATTTGCTTTTCTTCCCAAACCTCATAACTCCTTTCATTGGTGCAACTTTCAAAAACACATATTCGCCCACGGTAAACTTTAAGGGTCTTCTTCTCTTATCAGCATAACTCTTTCGACGGCTTTGAGCGGTCTTTATTCTTCTTCTTATCAACTTTATCATCTCAGAAGTTTCATTCACAAAATCAGTTCTTTCAGCATCGATGCTTTCCATCAACTTCTTTTCACCAGCTTCATGCCAACATATAGGTGACCTACATTTTCGCCCATACAGCACTTCATAAGGTGCCATCCCAATTGTCGCTTGGAAGCTGTTGTTGTAAGCAAACTCTGCTAACGGCAACATTTTACACCAGCTGGTCTTAAAATCGAGAGAACAAGCCCATAGCATATCTTCTAAAATCAAGTTCGTCCTCTCAGTTTGGCCGTCTGTCTGAGGATAAAAAGCGGTACTGAAATGTAGCCTGATTCCCATTGCAGTCTGTACACTCTTCCAAAACTTAGACGTGAACCTGCCATCACGATCTGAGATGATTGACTTAGGAATCCCATGAAGTCGTACAATCTCCTTAACATAGAGTTCCGCTAACCGTTCCATAGAGTAGGTGATCTTGATAGGAATGAAATGCGTCGTCTTAGTCAGCCGATCCACAACTATCCAAATTGCATCATAACCGTTCATAGTTCTGGGCAAACCGGTAATGAAATCCATTGCTATTTCCTCCCATTTCCATTCTGATATTTGGATAGACTGCAGTTTACCACCAGGTCTCTGGTGTTCAGCCTTTACTTGTTGACATGTCATACATTTCTTCACATACATTGCAACATCACGTTTCATTCCAAACCACCAGAAGTTACCCCTTAGATCATTATACATCTTTGTTGCACTTGGATGAATAGAGTAAGGAGTGTCATGAATTTCTGCCAAGATCTTTTCCCTTAAGTCATCAACATTGGGAACACATAAGTGGTCCTTGAGGTACAGAGTTCCGTCATCCGCAATATGAAACTCTTGACATTTTCCTTCTTTCATTTCTGGCTTAATCCATACAAGACTTACATCTTCATCTTGTTTTCTCCGAATTTCATCATACATCGTCGGAGCAAGAGAGAGTGTTGATAGCTGTCCTACTATAAGTTCCAAACCAAAGTCTAGAATTTCCTTTCTTAAAGGTGGAGACATTGCTTGCATTGACATCAATGTGGCAACTGACTTCCTACTTAGAGCATCAGCCACTCGGTTAGCTTTTCCAGGATGATAAAGGATTTCACAATCGTAATCTTTCACCAACTCTAGCCATCTTCGTTGTCTCATGTTCAGTTCTCTTTTCATGAAGAAATACTTCAGACTTTGATGATCAGTGAAGATCTTGCATTGGACCCCATATAAATAGTGTCTCCATATCTTCAATGCAAAAACGACTGCTGCTAACTCGAGGTCATGAGTAAGATAGTTCTTTTCATAATCCTTCAGTTGTCTTGACGCATAAGCAATCACCCTTTCATTTTGCATTAATACAGCTCCGAGGCCCATCTTGGATGCATCACTATAAATTACAAACCCATCATTTCCTTCCGGAATAGCCAATACTGGAGCTGTCGTTAGCCTCTTCTTCAGTTCCTGAAAACTCTTTTCACATGCATCTGTCCATTCATACTTCTTTCCCTTGTGAGTCAGGTTCGTGAGTGGGGCTGCTATCTTGGAGAAGTCTTCTACGAATCTCCGATAATAACCTGTTAAACCCAAGAAGCTCCTTATTTCACTTGCATTCATCAGTTGCTTCCAGTTGAGAACAACTTCTACTTTAGCAGGGTCAACAATAATTTCTTCCTTTGAAATAACATGCCCCAAGAAAGACACTTTATCAAGCCAGAACTCGCACTTAGAGAACTTTGCATAGAGCTGGTGTCTTCTTAAATTCTCCAGCACAATCCTTAAATGCTCCTCATGTTCTTCTTGATTCTTAGAATAAACAAGAATATCATCGATAAATACAACAACAAATTTATCAAGGAAATCCTTGAATACCCGGTTCATCAAATCCATAAAGGCGACAGTTGCATTGGTCAGACCGAATGGCATAACCACGAATTCATGGTGACCATACCTCGACTTGAAAGCAGTCTTGGGAATATCTCCTTCTTTAACCTTCAACTGATGATATCTCGATCGTAGATCAATCTTTGAAAACACGGATGCACCCTTGAGCTTATCAAAAAAATCATCAATTCAAGGCAACGGATACTTGTTCTTTATTGTCACCTTGTTCAGCTCTCTGTAATTAATGCAGAGTCTTATAGTGCCATCCTTCTTCTTTATAAACAAAACTGGAGCTCCCCATGGTGAGTGACTTGTCCTTATGAATCCTTTGTCGAGTAGCTCTTTTAATTGTGTGTGAAGCTCCTTTAACTCTGTCGGGGCCATTCTGTAAGGCACTATTGAGATCAGATCGGTGCCAGGAGCGAGCTCAATCTTGAATTCAACTTCTCTTTCTGGCAGTAGACTTGTCAGATCATCAGGAAATGCATCTGCATATTCATGTACAACAGGCACATCATCAATTCTTATCTTTTCTTCTTGACTTTGTTCTACGATGTTTGCTAGATAGCCCATGCAGCCACTTGCTAATAACTTCCTTGCTTTCATTGCAGATAGAAACATGTGGGGTTTCTTTCTAGACTCGCCAACATAAATGAACTTCTGATCACCTTCTAGATGGAAGATCACCTTTTGTTTGCGGCATTCAATAGAGGCATTATATTTGCTTAGGAAATCCATCCCAAGAATCATGTCGTAGTCATGCATGTTGATCAGAATGAGGTCGACAAAAAGCTCCCTATTAGAAATCCATAGGGGTACTGTACGCAGATAGTGCGTAGATAATATCACTTCCCTGGAGGGTAGTGTCGTAGTGAATCCCTATTTCATAGGCTCTAAACGAACCTCTAACTTTTTAACATATGACCTAGATACAAAAGAATGTGTGGCACCTGTATCAAAAAGAACATAAGCATCATTAGATAAACTTGTTATCTAACATGTGACCACATTGGAGGCTTCAGCAACCACTTGTTCTTTCGTCATGGCATAGATTTGGGCATTCGTTGGTGGGGCTTCAATTCTCCGTTGACTAATAAGTGGCCATTTAAGGGAGGCTTGCATCTGATGAAGCTGGGCTTGAGGAGGAGCTCTCTGCGGGGCATTGGCATTCATCAACTTGGGGCAGTTCTTAACAAAGTGGTCTTCACGCCCACAGATGAAACATTGGTTTGTTCCCAAGCGACATTCCCCTGGATGCTTCTTTCCACATTTGGCACATGGTTAAAATCACCTGCTATTATTGTTGTGCTGGCCATCATTGTGCCTCTTGTTGTCTTGGCCCTACTGGTTTTGAGGATTACCCTTCCTCTTGTTATTCCTCCAGTTTTGGTTGCTATTGT
Source organism: Artocarpus heterophyllus (assembly GCA_025403435.1). Classification (NCBI taxonomy): domain Eukaryota; kingdom Viridiplantae; phylum Streptophyta; class Magnoliopsida; order Rosales; family Moraceae; genus Artocarpus; species Artocarpus heterophyllus. The sequence goes on along the minus strand of CM046335.1, from coordinate 26,032,007 downwards.
TGCTGTTGTTGTTGTTGTTCTTGTTCTTGTTCTTGTGGGGAGGGCGGTTCTGGTTGTTTACATTACTAGCCTGTTGGCCAGACTGAGGCTGGTTCCTTCTTAGCTTGGACAAATGAAACTCAGCATGTTGAGCCCTCATGACAACCTGTTCTTGAGTCCTGGGTGGACTTGCCCCATCCACAATAGCAGCAATTTTGGGCCTAAGAACCTTGATCAGCCTTCTAACCCTTTCACTTTCATCCATAACCATTCCTAGACATAGGCAAGCAAGCTGGTCAAACTTCGTTACCACATCAGTAACTGACATATCCTCCTGGCGCAGGCTCTCAAACTCCTCATAATGCTTCCTTGTGATATTCATATGGAAGAACTTCATGTTGAACTCATGAACGAAGTCAGCCCATGTCATCTCATCAACATTCCTGCTCATTTCGATGCCATCACACCAAATTCTGGCCTCCATGGTGAGGCAGTATGAGGCACAAAGAACCTTCTCGTTGTCTGTGAAATCCATGAGTCTTAGGGTGGCTTCTATCGTCTTCAACCATCCCTGTGTGACTAACGGGTCCTTAGAACCCTCAAAGTCTGCTGGCTAAACTTTCTTCCATCTGACAAGTAGGGGTTCCTGATAGGCTGCTCTTGGTTCAGCAGCAGGAACTAGGACTTCGTTGACTTGTGGCTGCGGAGGAGGAGGAGGCATGTCATTGCCTTGACGTTCGTCATTCTGGCCGTTGGCCCTTAACGTAGCAATTTCCCTTCTTTGATCCTCAAGTTGTCTCTGTAACTCAGTGATCATAGTCATAAGCCTTTCGTTGGTTTGGGTGTGTGTCTACATTCTTCTAGAGCCGTCCATCATTAATTCTCCTAAAAGAATTAGGAACCTAGAAATAATCTTCTAATATGAGACAGGTTTTCACTACTAGTTCATTAATCGTTAAACATTTAGACCTTAGTCTTATCATCATACTTGCATCATATAATCTAACTTAATAACATACTTATGGAGGACTTGGATTGACGTATGGCGATATGAATTGTAATTGGAAATTTGCTCTGATACCAAAGCCTGTTACGCCCCCCCTTACGGACGTCACAGATGTCATTACATTCGTACGTTCATAATTATTTAAATTTTAAACATAAACATAATTACAAAACTTATACGATACTTTAAATGGTAAATATAATAAACATACATAACCAGGATCCATTCATTTTTATTTTTTTTTACAAACATTGCTTAACTTGTTTCATACCATAATTAATTTAATTATACTTAAAATTAATCATAAACTTATTTTAATAAAATGGATTTACTAAGTTGTAAAATCATAACTTCTAAAAACATCACATCATAACTCATTAAACAGCACATCACTTAAAAATTACATGCTCCCACAGTTCGGCAGGCCGAACTTGGGACTTCTGTAGGCCGGACATGATCGGCAGGCCGGAGTTCCTCAACTGGCAGGCCGGTAGAGGCTTTGCAAAACTGGCTTAAAAACTTATCATCATTCGGCAGGCCGAACCTTCAAACATTGGTAAGCCGAGCAATAATGTTCGGCAGGCCAATCGAGCCAAAATCCTTGAGAAAACTTAATTTGTAAAACAGATTTAACTTTTCATAAAAATGCGAAAGGTCAAAATTCTTTAAAATGATAAAATAAAATATAATACGATAGTTCATGTATTCTTATAACTTAACTTAAAAATATGTTCAAATATAAAACTTGATTTAAAACATAAAACATTCTTCTTGGTGTTCTTTCGGTTACAATTCATCGTGCTTAATGCTCACACACCTTCCCATGTCCTCCACTTATTCCATGACTTTCTTACCCTTATCTGCAACATGACATAAAACTTGATTAAGCTAATGCTTAGTAAGTACATATAATTCTCACAATTAAAAACATTTCATATACATCATTATCATCATCATATCATAGAAGTGCCTTAAGCACAATTTCATAGAAACATATCTTTCATTACATTGACCATATTAAAACTTTTTCCATTTTATCTTAAAGGCCCAAGTGTTGCACCATGAACATCATTGTAGGCGCGCCGTCATGAGATGAGAAGGGTAGCTAATCCCAAACCAAACATGACATCATAACATATCATTTCATAACATTGTTGTGCAACACTTATTAGATGATACATATATACATAATTTTCATACATTGAAACATGTCATCATCATACATGCATAACTTTAAATCATGAAAATCTTTCATAAGAATTCCTTTAAGGAAAATAACCATAAAATCATCATGAATATCATTGTGAACATATCAACAAACCTTGTAAAATGTGTCATGTTGCAGGTGAGAATGTACTTACCTTAACAGCTAGCTTACTTAACTTTAATACGATTTGGTGATGACGTCGTGGTCTCGAAGTGCTCGTTCCTTTGTGTGTTCATGCCATTTATCCATTAAAAATATAATAAAATTAGCACTTATCATAAAACCTCCATTCATATACCATCACATATAAATTCATCTTAATACAAACATAATTCATAACCATAATTGTCAAAACATAAAATTGTCATCATATATATATTCATCTCATATAAATATTATTCATAACATGCTTCCTTAAATATTATCATCAAAACATCTCATACATTACAAACATGAAAATCTTTTGAAAACGTTTTCTAATAATTTAAGATACATATATTTCAATTTTAAAATTCATACAAACATCTTATTATCATGCATTTCAATATCATAGAATTATTTCATCATCAATAAAAGTCATTTAAACATATAAAACATTTCGTAACATTAAATACATTCATCATACATTATTCGTGTACATTCTTGACAACTTTCATGAAAAACATCATTCATTTACCCCTTGAATAAACATTACATTTTTCATGCATCAATGTTAAACAACAATATTTTACTATGAGGGGTAGAGGATAGAAAATTCATATTTTTCATAGAAACACCGAAATGACTTGAAACTTGGAGAAACATCACATAATACATACATGAACATCATATTAAAAACTTAGGACAAAATACAATACCGAGACAAAGATATTACAGACGAATTGAGCTGAAGAAATGCTTTTCAAAGACACAAAGAAACGAGTCCTTATCTTAAAAATTTCTTCTTAAAATCCTTGAATTCAACCAAGAAAATATAACTTTTTCTTTCAATACTTGTAGAGAATTTTTTTTTTTTTTTTGAGAGGAAAGAGGATGAAATTCGTGTAGAAGAGAAGAGGAAGAGAGGAATACAGAAGAAGCGTCTCAAAAATTGAGAGAGAAGACGTGAGAGGATGAGAGAAAATCTGAGAAAAAGAACGTTAAAATTTTTAACGTTATGAGCATAACCGATGAATCATTCAATACTCTCCATTAAGTCAGAATTTTCTTACTCATTGATGGCTAATTGGCGTGGAGGAAGGAGAGCAAGGAGGGAAAGTCAAAACTATTAGTCTCACTTGCCATATTTTTGCCCTCTAAAAATAGGAAACCATTCAAAATAATACAGATCGATGCGAAGTCAAACCTTTTATTTCCTTAACTGACAAAATTATTCCATTATTATGCCAATTAATCACCCAATTAACATAATTATCTCAGCCAAAAATTTGGAGAGATTTCTGCTGACTGCTAGTCAGCTGTGTTTGGCCTGTCAATTTTCCTCTTCGGCCTGCCGATGGTTCCCATCGACCTACCGATCTTGGGCAGACTTTTCGGCCTGCCGAACTGTCCTTAAATGCCATACATTAAAACATTCAATTCATCATTGTATCATAATTAAACATTCATTAAAATAATCATGAACACTTGAGCACAACGATTCCATGCGGTCGTCACCTGTAATAAAACTTGAAATAAAAAATTAGTAACTTAAAAATCATGAATCATATCATAAATTATTATAAAAATTTCCTTAACATCGATACTAACTTAACGTGATTCATTAAATAAAAATAGGTGGGTGTCACACAAATCGTGGATAGAGAATAGCAAAGAAGACCAGTTGGTTGATGCTCTTCTAAAACGTTACTTCTCTTCACAGATTATGAAAGTTCTTCGGCATTCAAAGGTTGGTAAGATCTGGTTAATTTATGCATAATGCATGTCAAACTTGTGTTTTGGTAAATATTCTGATATAAAATTTTTTAAAATTCCACTGTGTACTATTTTTCTAATAGTGCATTGTATCTGATGTATGCTATATAAAATTATTGCATTTGCACCTTACGTTAAGAATAGTTAAAATTTCTATTATGAGATGATACAGAGTAACGTGCCATACTGTATACACACAATAAGATAAGTGCAATAAATAAGATAAGATAAGTTAAGTTAAGAGTGTTGTACCAACCTCCTAGCCTACGGGGAGGACTCAAGACCTCTCGACCTAGGGGGAGGTATTTAGTTCAATCTATTTTATAGTCTAGAGTCATTGGGGACCTTTGCCAACTCTAACTTTTTGATGATCACGTGCAACTAGTATGTGCATACTAGGGCCCATTACGTATGATAAGTTAGATTCATAAGACATGTTTATATTGAAGCATAATCAGATCATGCATGATTTAATAAATCTTTTAGGCTTTGCTTTGTGAGTACATTTTTCTACTCACTGAGTGAAATCTCACTTAGCTATGTTCATGCTCTAGGTAAGTATCCAATCAGCAACTTATGATGGACAGTGGCGAACGGCGAATGGATAATGGAGACGCGTAAGGATACCATTTACAAAATTTTTCTTCCACAATAGTTTTTAAAATAAATTATGTATGTATGTATGTGTGTGTGTGTATGCATGTATGTATGCATAAAAATTTTATGCAAGTATGGCTTAAAAATGAGGATTGTATCGATACAGCCTCAGTCTAGATTATTTAAGACTGATATGTTGCAACAAATACTGCAACATATACATGTGAAAAGTTTAAATAAGTTAATATTCGGTTTTGGAAATGTTTTAAAAAGATTTACTATATTTAAGAAAGTTTTTAAAAGAAAACTGATTTTAGTAATTAGTATTATGTTTAAAAAACAATTATTATGCAAAATTCAGCACTTTATAATAAGTTAAGATTAAAAATATGATTATGTAGTTAAGTAACGGCCATGCAGTAGGGTCTTTACAAGGTTAAAGCTTGAGAGGAAATAAAATCCAATGCTAAACTTTTTTTTTTCCTTTCACATTGACTTCTCCTCAATTCGAAACATGTCATAGACTCTTTCCTTTTATTAGTGTAGTTATTAAAAGTATAGTCACATGGTAAAATCAATGCTAAATTTACTTTCTATAAATTTAATATTTCTTGATTTCACAATTGCATTAGAATCTAGATTCAACAATCTATATGCCTACGAATTTTCAGCATACCTGTAAAACACACATTTAATTCCTTTAGCATCTAACTTTGATGATTTCAGATCATACATTATATAGAAGTCCAAGCAACCCTACCTTAAATACATCAAGTTTGGTTTCTTTCCTTTCCATATTTCATATAGAGAAATATGAATCTTTATAGATGTAATTTTATTATGAACATGACACGCAATAAGTAAAGCCCCCCCGCCCCTCCCCCCACCCCCCACATGAAGCAATTTAATATTAAGAAGCATAGAGTTAATCATATCCAAAAAAAATGCTATTCTTTCTTCTAGAAAACCATTTTGTTGAGGAGTAAAAGGTGTTGACTTTTGATGAATAATATTATGCTCTTCGCAGAAAACATCAAACTCATTAGAGAAATATTCATCACCTCTATCACTTTAAACCATTTTGATTCTTTATCCTTTTAGTTCTTAACCATCCTTGAAAAGTTTAAACTTATCAAAGGCTTCGTCTTTTGTTCTAATCAAGTACATATATGTGTATCCAGAATAATTATCAATGAAAGTGATAATGTATCTTCTTCTCCCTATTGTCAAAATTTCATAATACTCACAAACATTGGTATAAATTAAATCCAATATTTCATTCAACTTTAGAAAAGGGCTTCTTTGTCATCGTTGCTTGTATTCAAATCTTATACACATCACATTTTTCATATTTGCAATTAATTAAACCATGTTTAGACATTTATTTCAAAGACCTAAAATTTAAATGTATGAAACAAGCATGACAAACATCAAAAGAGTCAACCATATTTGCATAATTTATAACTTTATTAATATTGATACAAACTTTGTGCATACCGACATCAAATGGATATATCCATATATCTCTAGATTAGATTTACCCTTACAAAACTTTGTTACTGGGTTAGCCATACACTTTACATGTTTCTAGCAATTTACATGGCATCCTTAAATGATACAAGTCTTAGATAAGAATCTACAACAAATCAGCATCTCCATTTCAATTCAGACTTTAGTTTGATTTACACTCCTTATTCTAAGGAATATTTACCATCCAAAAAGAAACAGATTAGTCGACCTAGTTTACAATATATTCTAACTACAATAATCACTAGAATATCCCTTTCACACAAAAGCCCCATTTTTAGATACAATACAAGTATTACCCTCAAGTACAATCTTAAGCCAAATCTTATACATTAGACTTGCGAATATAAGGTTTTTCTCAATATCAAGAACATGGAAAACATTGTTCAATGTAACTTTCTTTTCAAAAGTAAAGTTAATCTCTACCACATCTTTCTCGACAACCACTGCTGCATCAGGTACCCTATGAGAACCTGTTGTCCTTCCTTTACCACTACATATGACAAGAACTTAGCATTGCAAACATGTGGTGGCACCAAATTCAAGTCACCAATCGCAAGACTTTGTTGCAGCCATGTTGGTTTTGGTAATCATGCCAATTTGCATCTTCGAGACCATAGAAAATATTTCTTCTAGTTTATCTTCAACAAGATTGGCTTTGTTGAAGTTAACTTCTCATTACTTCTTTTTGTACCTACATTCATTTTGGTGATGGCCCTTCTTTCCACAAAAGAAGCAACTTCTTAGAAAACTATTTTGGGCCATTATTAGATTTCTTGTCATTATTGACTTTAAAGTTCATCAAAAACTTACTAACCTTGGTGACATTATAACTTTGGAGGAATCCAATATCTTGCCCTTAGGAACACGAGACTTAGTCTCCTCCTCAATCCTCAATATTTTTATAATTCCTCCAAGGTTATGTCATCTCTCTTATGAAGGAGTTTTTTTTGTAACCATTCAAACTCTAAAGTAATTTAACAATAATGGCTCTCACTTAGAATGATTTAGAAATTTTTACATTAAAATCACAAAGCTTAGTGACAGTAACTTGTAATTCATGTATTTGATCAAGGAAGGACTTTGTATCAACCATAGTAAATTCTAAAAATTTCAAAATTAGGAGTTTGTTCGTACCTTTTTTTTCTTGATTTTGTACTTGTATTCGAGGGCATTCTATTTCTCTATCGGAGACTCTATTATGTTGAAGAGATTATAGAGCTTATTAGAGAGAGTGTTGAGTAAGTGCTCCTGACACATAACCTCATCATCTTCACGTTTCTTCCTATAAAACTTTACTTGGTCAGAATCATCCTCATTTGATTCTAGAAGTGTAACGCCCGAAATTTATTTAGTGTTAATGTAATATAAATGATGAATTAGTGTGCCATAATTAACGTTTTAACATTAATTAGATTATTTGGTTGGATTTAAAATTTTTGGTTGTTTTGTTAAATTGATGCGTTCAAATGATTTCTTATTGTTTTAAAATGATGTTTTGAGTTTTAAAACACAACAATTTGTAAAATGTTAAAAATACTCCGTTTTGCAAAACCGTGGGCGGCACATGGTTTTCAAACAGTAAAACCGCCCACCAATTTTCTCTATTTATTTCATTTTTCCCACCTCTCTCCTAACACTCTCATGAATCTCTCTCTCTCCTCTCATTCTCTCCCGTGAGCTCTCTTCTCTCTCTCTTTCTCGGCAAGCTCTCTCTCTCAATTCTCTCTCAAATTTTTGAACTCCATTTCGAATCCAAGCTTCGGGTTAGCAAGGAGGAAGCTTGGGGACGTGATTTGGCAACCAAGAACGCGGATTGAAGCTTCGATTCGAGGTTAGATTTGAAATTTCTAAACTTTTTCCAAAATTTTCAATTTTGTGCATTTTTGAAATCTAGGTTTGTTTAAGCTTAGAAAACCGTGGATTTGAGTTAAATGAACTTAGAACAACTAGAATCTAAGCTTAGATTGAAGAAAAACTGATTGAATTCAAGATTTTTCATTTTTCTCCTCATTTTCTCATTTTCAGATTTTTGAGGATTTTGAGTTTAAATCTTGTTTAAATGAGTCCAAACATGTTCTAGTATGTTTTTCTATCAACTATGATTGTTTTTCATGCCTGGGATTTGAGAAAAATAGGTTAGAATCAAGTTTTGAATTTTGGGGATCGAGAAACCTGTGGCTGGGATTTCTGGATTTTCCCAATTCGGCAGGCCGGAGTGAGGATCGGCAGGCCGGTGTTCTTCCGACCAGCAGGCCGAACCTGGGGAAGTGTTCGGCCGACCGAACTTTGCTTCCGACAGGTCAAACTGTGTAGTTCGGCCGGCCGAAGCAGGGAGTCCGGCAGGCCGACCGTGGCATGAAAAATTTTGTGATTTTTACCCGTTTTCACTGTTTTGAACCCTGATTTAAATCCCAACCTTATAGGATGATTTTAAAGGTACAAATGGCACACTAGGACATCATGAAATGGTTTAGTAACATAGAATGTCTCGAACTAGATATTGATCGACTTAGTTTGTATCTAGCATCGTTCGTGGTTCCGCGGAGCTAACGTATAGCGGACCGGGATTACGGTGTGGGGCACCGGCATGAGTATTGAGGTAGGACTTCTATCCTATTTCTTTGGTAGCCTAGTTTTGAAATGATTTGGCTTTGAAAAGGATTTCTATTAAAATGTTTTCAACGGTTGTTTGAAAATGAATTTATCGGTTATATTTTAATATACCGTGATCTGAAATGAACTTCATAATGAATGTAATTGGCAACACTCGGTAATTGGGTTTTGAATGATAATGATAATAAACACATAGGCATGATGCCATATCAGAGATCGGGTCGTGTAGCGATCGACCTTGGGGGCAGGTCCCGAAACCCAGCTGGGCCACTACGGTGGTGATATCATGGTTTGCCTAAGTAAAGGAAAAATGGTGTTTTTGATTGTGCGAGTAGACTGTTCTGTGTCAGGACGGCCCTACTCAAATTATTTATTTACTTATTTATTTAAAGTTTTCTTTTGAGTACTCCTAACAATGAATTGTTTCTTTAAATTAAATTATTTATAAAAGATAGTCCTACTGAGCATTTCGCTCACGTTTTATTATTTTAAATTTTCCCCCCTCTAGGTGGTTTCTCATTTAGGTTTGGAGAGGATTCTTCGGACCGAACTCAGGAGCAATAGGAGGATTAAATTATATTTTGTATTATTTAATCAAGGCATGTAAGATTTTAATTTTATTTGTATCTGGACTGTGATTGTATTTATGATATTGTCAGTACCATGTGTGTGCACAAGTTGTGGGTTGTGGAACCCATACTCGCGGTTCTTTATTAATTTTTATTAATTGCTTAATATTTATAAATTCTTTTATAAAAATGTGGTGGAAATCTTCTTATTTCTCGCGCAATTTGATTCTTAAACCATTGGTTTTAATTAACTTAAATAATCCGCCACGTCACCTCCCGTACTCCGGGGCGTGACAAGAAGTAGCTCCAATTTGGATCAAGCACATAGGCGATCTTGAGCATGGTGAGCAGGAAGAACAACTTTCTCATCTAGTGGGTGAAGTTTGTGCAATCAAAACGGTTGATTTGAACATTTAGGTTGAGGAAAAAGGCCACGTTCTTATCAACCTCTATCGAAGTAGATTAAAATCTTTAAGATTATTAGTGTATTTGTGGGTGGAGCATAATGGATACTTGAATTTCTAAAAATAAGGATGGGTTTGAAGTGTGCAATGAATACTTTTCTTAAAAAATTTATTTGCCCTCACATCTCAAAGTTTACTAACAAGTTTAATGAAAAATTACTCTCAAGATACAACTAACGCTTGAGCATAATATCTATCAATAATATTATGTTCTAGAATAATAAATGAAATCTGTAAAATTTTAGAGTTTATATAATGATGGAGGTGCCATTTCATGAATGCATGTAACCAGTTTAATCTATACAACCTTTTACATAAAGGTACCTCTTCATTTGTAAAGGTATCTCTTCATGTAATGTCACAACAATTGCAACAGATATGTTCATTAATAATAGGTGTTTAGGTTTGTATGAAAATATACAACTAATAAGTACACTGGTAAGAATCAAGTCAAAGAACAAAACTCCTCAAAATAGTGCAAATTCGTCGGGTTCTGTGGTGCCAGCTTTTTGGTGTTGTAGTGCTGAATGAAAAACACTCAGCAAACACACTAACATAGGGTGGGCATCGCAGCATGCTAGCCTAATGCCAGGGCACTCTTCACCTAGCACCAAGGCACTAGGTCCTTTGTCCCAAATTTGTTGTTTGCATATTTCTAGTGTCATAGCCTCAAATACAAGCGTCGTGGTGCTCTGAGCTAATTCTAGACGCATTTAGAATGTGTATTTTCATGTAAATTTGTATGATATTTGATCTCTATTGCAATATCTCTAAAAAATAGTTCAAACTATGGTTCAAATATAAGAACCAAATGGACTCTAAGGCTTTATCCATTGATTATATAAAAAAAATTACATGAAGTCCAATAAGAACTCAACCAAACATATAATCTCATAGGGATGGCATGCCCTAAATCGAAGCTCTAATTACAGTCAGAAATTGATTCTAGAAGGTTCTAAAAGTAAACTTTGAAAATCAAATTATGAAATGTAGCTCATTAAAATCCTTATCAGCTAAACTAAAAGGATAACGCCAATAAAGGGGGAAAAGTGTCTATGCCAATAAAGAAAACATAAATAATATAACGAAGCGAAGGCAAGTTCCAATTCACCAATTTAGAAAGAAAGTCAAATAAAAAATACTGTTATCTAACAAAAGCAAGTTCGTAGATTGGAAGCTTTTTAGATATAAGTAAAATTTTTGAAATTATCCTCATAGTGAACTCTCCTCTCAGAAGCATCAATAATTGACTTCCAAATGAACGAGGCAAAATTCACACTAAATATCCTCAATAGCAAAAAATTCTAGGCATTTGTAGGTTGGAAAAATTGATTGAGTGACGTAGCAAAAGTTTTAAAAACAATAATAATCTTTGATACACTAATGCATGTTGTTGTAAACAATCAAACAATGATTCACATTTCTGATGGAGCTTTTTTTAAGGAAGAGCCTTAACTAACTGGTCTTTTATAATATCTCATTTTGCACTACTCATCAATTCTCCAAGCATCGGTATTTCTCCTTCCAAATACTCAAGTGCTCTAAAATAAATAATTATTTGTAGGAGAATAATATTGAGTAATATGTTTCTCCCTCTATTATATGTTCTTAGACAGTCTAAAAATGAATGAGGACCCAAAGCCCTCTATTTTTAATACTAGCTGGATGAGTCAAAGTCATAGTCCAATTAGGAGACTTAATTTTTTCCTTTTCTCTCTTTTAGATTTGGTTAGATAGGTCTTAGTAGTTCGGTCACCACATGGAAATGCCCTATGGAAAATTCGTCCAGGGCATAAAAAAAAGTCTAACTCAAATTTTGTTTCCATTTGGATAAATCTAAATCAATTCAAATCCTATTTTAATTAAACAAAACTATTACAAAAATTATATATCGCGCTATATTTATATATGCTAAGTTATCCAAATGAAATCCTATCAGGATGTTAGTTAATCATTTCATTCCAAATTAAATAATTAATAATTCCAAATGTAAATTTAAATTGGATTCTTAATTATCCACAACAAGATAACTATTACAATTATATTTGATTTACTATTTTTTTAAACAAATTCAATAATTAATTCTTTTTGAAGAATTAATAATTAAGTGTTGGCAATATGTATGAGGCAAAGAAGACATTGAGCAATCTAGGAATAGAGTACGAAAAGATACATGCTTGCCCGAATGATTGTGTACTGTACTGAAAAGAGTGTGAAGACTCAGATCAATGCCAGGTGTGTAATAAGGCTAGATGGAAGAAAGCTATGAAACCATCAAGGGAAAAAAAAAAAGTGTACCGGCTAAGATGTTGTGGTACATTCAAGTAGAATCGCGCTTGAACCTATTGTTTTGCAATGCAATTCATGAAAATGATTTAACTTGGACCATGATAGGAGGATCGATGACGTCATGTTGAGACATCCTATCGATTCATCACAAAGGAAGACATTTGATGCTAAGAATCCAAATTTTAGTGCAGAACCTAGGAATCTTCGTCTTGCTTTATCTGTGAATGGAATAAATCTTAGTACTAATTTTAGTAGCAAGCATAGTACTTGGCCTGTCATTCTTGTCAACTATAATTTTTCACCAAACTTGTGCATGAAGTGAAATTTCTTGACATTGACTTAGATGATCTTAGGACCTAATCAAGCAAGAAATGACATTGACATGTACTTGGCATTGTTAACTAATGAGTTGAGGAGATTAGAGGAAAGTGGTATACAAATCCACGATGCTTAACATAAGGATACATTCACACTCCGAGAAATATGGATGTGGACTATTGATGACTTTCTTGCACATGGAAACCTATATGGGTACTCGATCAAACATTCAATAGGTTGTCCTATTTGCATGATGGAGACATCTTCATTTTGGTTGAAAAATGGTAAGAAAACAATTTGTGAAAGCCATAGATAGTTTTGGCTATGAACATCCATATCATAGACAAAAGAAAGCATTTAATAGCAAAATTGAAGAAAGACAACCTCCAAGACTGTTGACAAGTCACCAAGTGTTTGAGATGGTGAAGAATATCAAAGTGGTTTTTGGGAAGATGAAAAATAAGCATAATATGATGGTGGAAGAAGCACCTTAAAAGAAGAAGTCAGTTTTCTTTTAACTTCTATGTTGGAGTAATATTTTCGTTTGCTACTGCTTGGATGTCATGTACATTAAGGAGAATGTTTGTGAATTGAAAATGAGTACGATGCTTGTCAAAATGATTATAAGAGGTGATTTGGCTCTTGAGAAAAGGGCCGCTTGGAATTGCGTGCCTACGGCAAAGTACGCCTTATCAAGACAAGAGAAGAAAAAGCTTTGTGAATGGCTTGTTTCAGTCAAAGTTTTGGAAGGATATTTTTCAAACTTTAGAAACTTGGTGTCAATGAAGGACTTAAAACTTGTTGCCATGAAGATATATGATTGTCATACTTTCATGCAATAATTGTTGCCACTTGTGCTGCATAAAATTCTTCCGTCAGAGGTGAGATATGCAGTTACAAATGTTTGTTTCTTCTTTAACTCCATATGGTTCAAGGTGATAGATCCAACAAAGCAAGGTACAATATAAGAAAAGTTAGTGAAGACCTTGTGCCTGCTTGAGAACTAGTTTTTATCATTGTTTTCGACATTAGATCTATCTAATGGTGCACTAAATATGCGAAATTAGGCTTTATGTGCCGGTGTACTTGAGGTGGAGGTACCTTTTTGAAAGATACATGAAGATTTTAAAGGGTTATGTCAAGATCCAAAACAGGCCAGAGGGTTGCATTGTAGAAGATTACATAGTCAATGAAGCCTTGGAATTTTGCTCAAAATACATGTCTAATGTCGAAGCAATGAGTTTGCCAAGGAAGTTAACAATGAGCTAAAAGTAGTGTCTACTAGTACTCCATCATCCATTTCTCACGAGGATTGAGAGCAAGCATGTCATCATGTTTCACATAATACTCTAATGGTTGAACCATTCGTAGACGTCCACATGAAGGAAATAAAGGATACAAATCTCAAAAGAGGAAGGAATGAGAAAGGGTTGGAAGATGAACACAATTACACTTTTATAGAGTGGATATGAGCACAGATATATAACAAGGCTCATGAAACTCAAAGTGAAGGCATCTCTAAAGATATGTTTAAGTTAGCTGGAGGACCCATATTCACAGTCATGAGATATACTTTGTATTCAATAAATGGTTATACCTTAAGATGAGAAGCACCCTGTCCAAAATAGTGGTGTGTGTCTTCACGTCGATTCCATACTTTTTTTTTTGGCTAAAAATAAAAATCCCATGTATGAAACAATGACCTACTATAATTATGTTGATGACATATGGGAACTTGACTATTACAGAATTCAAGTAAGTTTTTTAAGTACAAGTGGGCCGACAATAACTACGTAAAAGTTGATAAAGAATGCATTATGGTAATAGACTTTAGAAGATTGGATTATAAGAATGATCCGTTCATCATGGCATCCCAAGCTAAACAAGTCTTCTATAACACCGATCCTAAAGATTTAGAGTTCTCATTAGTCGTGTCGATGAAGCCAAGAACAATTAGTGATGGTGATGAAGACAATGATAAATGCAATGATGTTCCATCTTTTAGCAAAGGTGTAGCATCAATGGAGGAGGTTGGTATTTTTGATAATAACGATTTACATAGTCCGTTTAGATCTTGAATGGACTTGTGTCGATAACACTAAGAAAGGCAAGAGGAAAAAGTAATTAAGTATGCTTTATTGTATTTTTTTATTGAACTATTTTGCATATTGTTGTATTTTTATGTTATTATGTTGAACTTTATTCCTTCATTGTTATATTGCATTTTACTTTTTAGTAGTTTTATTTGAAGTACCATTTCATTGTACGAACTATGATTATTGTGAAAATTTATTGAATCACTTTTATGATCATATATAAATTGTTATTTTTTGTTTAATTTATAGTTGTTTTAAATAATTCACTTCTTATAATTATTTATTTTTGCAAGTGTGGAATATAGTAATCAAAATCAATGAATTGTGAGGTCAAAGAATGAAATCATGGGATATTAAGCCACCTGTGGGAGAAATGACCATAGCAGTGTTTTTTTCTTTTTTTTAGGTATAGACATTAGAAGATGGCTTATTAGTAACTGTCATCTAAAATACTACTATGGAAGATCGTTTTAGGTAGAAACTATTGTGTAAAGTCAGTGACTTGTGATTCGTGCCTCTTAGTAGCCTAGGTGGACATTAGACAACTCTTGTCGACCACCTATTATGTCACTAGATTAGATGTCGCTTCAGCTGACTGTCATCTAATGTGTTGTTTGTGCTAGTGAAAGTATTCTAAATACATGCATGCTAATATAACGAGAAATTCACTTTATTCTTTTATTGATATGTCATTTACGAAACATCATATGCTTTAAAGACATCTATCTTAACATCGTATGCTTACTCTTCTACAACAATTTACATTTTTCTTATTTACATCTGATATTAAAGATATTTCTAAAACTGAGTTTGATTAGTAATTCCAAAAGTTCAATAAATTATTATCAACAATAGTAGATGTAGGTTTCATTTAGCATCCATTCAAGAGGGCGGTTTGAACCATTTTTTATTGTTTGACATCCAAACCATGTTTTAGTTTAAATTTTATTAGAGAAATCATTGTAGTAAAAGTTGTTAGAACCATAAAAAAGGGTGAAACTGCTTTTGCCAAATGAACGCTTTGTTAAGGTACTCTAAATTCTTATGTTATATTTTTTACTTCAATTGCATTTTAGGTGTTTGTTATTATTTATCTTTTCAATCTTGTTTCTAGAATTTTGCTAATCAGCGGTTGACATAATATTATCAAATTTATTTTATAATTTTTCCCACACTGATGCTTGTACTTTTTTCAGTAGAAAAGGAAGCATAGCACAATTTCAGATTGGGATAATTTTTTTTATGCCTTTTGTTTTAGGTTGATTCAAAAACTGTACCTTCTTTTTTTATCTCATCAAATGTATACCTCCAAAATATATTAGTACATAAATATATACCTTCCCTCAAACAATAGTTAATTTTGACATTTAAAATGACTAATATATGTTTAAGTAAAAGATAAAAAAAAAATTAAAACTTTCAAAAATAAAAAGAAAACAAAAACAAAAAATAGAAAACCCCATTTTTTATAGTATTCTATATATTTTTGAAGTCAAAAATCATAGTATAAAGCATTTTAAAATTTTTAATGTTCTCTTATTTTTCAAGTTGAGAGAATTTTGGGTAATTTCTTAGGTCAGAATTAAAGATCAATAAGAACATAGTATAAATTTATGTATTAAATATAATTTAAAATTATATATTAAGTGAGATTAAAAACTGAAAGTATACTGTTTGAATAAACCTAGAGTACATGATATACAAATATAAAATAACCCTTTCAGAATTTTGGCCAGCAAAAATGAGCTGGACAAATTTATTGTCGAACAGGAAGAACAATATCTTGATCATCAAAAGTGAGTTTGTACATAATAGTCAAAAAAGAGAGAAACAAAGCAAAAACACATGGAAAGGAATCTGGTGCTCTTCCTTTAATCCCCAGCTCACGATATCGAATATATTGCCACAATTTATAAGAAATATTTCCACTCGCTCATAAACAAAAGTAAAAGTTTACAACTCATCAATATTGCCACCCATGTACATGCATGCTGTTTTTTCAAACTCTGTTTCTGAGCTTTAAAAATCTATTAGTGGTCAATTTCTTTAACATCATTGCTTTATATGTGACAACTTTTTTCAATAAATTATTATAACTGACAGCAGGAAAAAATTGAAAAATTAATATGACGATGAACTGACGCTAAAGAAAAATTAATTTTTTTCCATACTGCCACAAAATTTCTTATACTTGATTCCTCCATTATATTTAGGTTAATCCTCCAAATTCCAGAGAAACCGTCAACTATTTTTCCGTCCTCCTAAAAACAATGGCTGGGAGAATAGAAAGGTGCAGTCGATGTGGGGTTGAGCTTCTAGTCCCAAATGACACACAGATTGTTCGGTGTGCTGTGTGTCGAGCAATCACCCAGTTTAAACGCAGTAATAACCTCAACAACCCGTTGATTCACGCCCAAGACTCGATCCACCATGCTGTGTCGAGGCTTAGAAATGCCTTTGGTTCGGTCATGGCGGTGAATTCAGCCTTCGGAAGCTCTTCCTCGCAGGGTGCAGGAGGCAACGGCTATTATCTACAGCCACCTATGGCGGTTCCAAGGCCAACACTGGAGATGGGTTTGCCACTGCCTTCGGTCTACGGAAGGAGGCGGGCGGTGCTTTGTGGAGTGAGTTATCTTGGGAGAAGTTATAGTATTAAAGGAAGTATTAACGATGTCAACTGCATGAGATATTTTCTTGTCGAGAAGATGGGGTTTCCTATTGATTGCATGCTTATCCTAACAGGTACGAACTTAACTTCATTCCAAGAAAAAACAGGCATATATATGAGATTATAATTACATCTTCTTTGAAAGAAATATGAAGCCGCTTATTATTTATGTTTTTGAAAGTATAAACGAAAGTGCTTTTGTAATTTCTTGTGGGGGTTTTAGTAGCAATGTTTTGGAGGAATATCAATAAAAAGTTAGTTAATCAAGGATTTTTCAACCAATAAAATAACAAAATTTTCATGTAATGCTATAGTTCCACGTGTAAAACTTCAGAACTCCGAGCCACCTTAGATCCATTTTTGTTTGTGTGAACGATCAGTAGGGATGAACAAATCTATCTGGAAAATAAACTACATCCTGATTTTGTTTGAAGCAGCTTGAACAAATTGCTTTAAGGATTGAATTCATTAATTTTTTTTTTTTTTTGGATAAGGTTGAATTCATGAACTTTAGTTATTATCATAATAAAAGTGAGGTTTTATAAATATGAAGAAGTAATTTTTTTTTTTCTTCATATTGAGATCTAGTAAAATTACGTAATAGTTAGGTTTGTCATTGCCAATTATAAACACGCATAGAGAATAGGTGTTTGATTTCTTATCCTTGAAGACACCAATAGCATATGTCGAGGGGACGTTAAAAAACCGTGACTATAGTTATTTTGATTAAAAGTTGATGCTCATTATCAACTAAATATAGGGCAGCAATTCAGAACTTAATCAATTTCAAGGTCCCAATCACTAAAATTTTTAGCTTTAGTGTTTACAGACATTGTAGCTATAACAGTAAAACCACACCCAATCACACTTCTGAATCCACTCAACCCTAAGTTCAACAAAAAAAAATAGCTTTATGATAAAAATGAAAAATTCCAAAAACTCTGTATTTTGGTTTAATTCAACATGTTTGTCTTTAGAAATAAGAAAGTATACTTTATATTTGAGGAATATTCAAAAGATCTACGTACCTTTTTCTTGTTACGAAAATCAAACATTTTAAAGTTAAAAAGAAAAAAAAAGAAAAAAAAAGTAGAATAAAGTTCAAAGTGTTGCACCCTAATTGATTATTTTTTGTGCTGATAATTCAAAAAGAATTTTCCAAACTTTCAAGAAAAGAAAAATTGCAAAAGAATCGAACATACTATTTAAAAGTCATACATATATATGCAGAGTATGAGGCAGACCCTCTAAGGATCCCAACAAAAAGAAACATGCAAATGGCCTTGCGGTGGCTGGTACAAGGCTGCCAGCCAGGCGACTCCTTGGTGTTTTACTTCTCTGGCCATGGCTCAAGGCAGCAAGATAGTGACGGTGACGAGATTGATGGCTTCGATGAAACGCTTTGCCCCATTGATTACGAAACTGCAGGGAAGATTTCCGACGACGAAATTAATGCCACCATTGTTAGGCCACTTCCTCAGGCCGCAACTCTACATGCCATCATCGATGCTTGCCATAGTGGGACAGTCCTCGATCTTCCCTTCGTATGCAGGCTGAACAGGTGTGTATAAAACATAGATTGTATACATGAGATATATGCATATATAACTGATGTCATTATAATTGCATATGTATTTGAGAAGGGAAGGATATTATACGTGGGAAGATCAACAGTGTTCATCGATATATAAAGGAACAAGCGGTGGTTTGGCTGTATTGATAAGCGCCTGTGATGATCACCAAACCTCTGCGGATACTAATGTAAGTAGGTTTCTCATGCTCCTTCCAAGTGTTATTTGTTGTCATCCATTCATCTTTCAGCCAATTATACTATATCGCCAATGGTGGCATATATCTATATATATATATATAGTCCAAAAACTTCCAATTGTTCAATTTTATGCAAAAAGTTGCTGGATAAAAACAATATGTACGTAACTATAGGTTACTTAGACAAAAATTTTTGTCTTGACGAAATAATTATTCGCCTTAAACAAGTTATATATATGTATTTATATGCAACCCTCAGTACAGGATAATGCTTCATGTCCAAACTAGTAATTGACTGAAAACATATGACAATGTCAAAAAGAATGTTGGTGTCATGACTTGATCCTTGGAGTTGATTAGTCATGTTGTCCTTGACGTTGAACAGAGAGTTTGGCGAAATCAATTTTAACAAAAACTTTTGATTACAATAGTATAAAGCTCTTACATGTTAGAATGATCTAAAAAAGTGAGTTATAATGTAAAGCTTTCACATGCTACAATTTTCAGTTTATAAGTTTTAGTTCTAACTACACTTCCTAAATACCCTTTAATTTTTAAAATCTTAATTTTATTTAAACTTGCAATCACATAACGGATCCATATTCTTGTGCATGTGTACACATTTTTAAATCTTCAATCTGTCTCTAAACCGCTTGTTGGGTCCATGTCTATGCATCCTAAAAAGAAAAAGAAAAAAAAATGTTAATCTATTTGGAGGAGTTACCAAGCTTTTTAAACTCATTATTATTGTTCCCTGCCTAGACAACATGGGATTCTTATTCGTACACTTCCATCACATTTGAAAGATTTTCAGGTCTTCATCTAGCACATGTTAATAAATTGTATGGTATTGATATCTCACGCAGAGTGAATTAACATGGTTGAAGTGGTGCAGGCTTTTTCAGGACAGACATTAACAGGAGCCATGACATACAGTTTCATACAAGCAGCGCAAAATGAGCCAGGAATGACCTATGGGCGCTTACTGAGTGCAATGCGAACCACAATTCGTGAAGCTAAAACTGGCATACGCCTTGGGGGCCCTATAATTTCTCTCGTTAATAAAATCCTTCGTACGGAATTGTCGCAGGTATATATTAAAGTATTTGAGAGAAGGAATTATGACATGGTAACCAAATTTTATTGATATGATGAATTCGTGCTTTATAGTATTGTACAAGTTAGTATAAGAAGGAAAGATCTAAAAATCTGTACAAAGAGGAAACTAACTAAAGTAAGAACATTTGCAAGAGATAACATTCTGAAAAACTATGACTTTCATTATTATATTTACCCTCAGCAACGTTAATTTTAGCCCAAACACAGTTTTAATATGAGATGATTCAAGGAGATTTTTTTTGGTTGGTATTTGTATACACATAGACTCTTTCTCTCTCTGAAAGTCTCAGACAATTTTGGTTGAATTTGAAATTTGAGGTTTTAAATATAATGTTTAAGATAATTAAAGGCCAACAAGTTAAGAATTTCTGCAACTTTTTTCGTTGGAAGGGCAAATTGGCCTTTGTCTTATAAGCATATACACACGCTTGAGTAAATCAGAACTCTGTCTTACGCTTGAAAGAATAATATTACGGTAGCTATGCTAATATATTATTTCATTTCGGTATATATTGCAGGAGCCTCAGCTGTCCTCATCGGAAAAATTTGACATTTATTCGAAGCGATTTGTGCTCTAGTGACTTTCTGAATCTTTGTAGATTACGGTTCAATATTTCTATAAACCATGTGTGTGCATGAAACTAAGAAAATCTATAAAATACTTGTAATCCTTTAACTGCTAAAATCCATGTACAAAATCCTAGCTGCTTGACTGATTAAATCTATATACTACAGAGTAATTTGCACGAGAAAGTATCAAACAAAAAGGCGAACATTGCGAAGGAAAGGTTTCCCCGCGTCGGGCATGGATCTATGTAGAGCCAGTGGGAGCACGTGCCCCCACTGACCTTAGCTGAAAAACGTTGGACCACCTACCGGTTTTAAGAAAGTGCTACCATAGTTTCAGATCATTATCCAAGAGTCACTGACGTCTCTTCTTTTTCAACACTTCTTTTTTATATCTAATTTTTGTGCATGCAAGCAACATTTTTTGTGAAAGAACTTGTCAGCATCGTTTTTAACTTCCCACTTCTCAATGTTATATTATACATGAAGGAGCAATTCTATTTAAGCTAATGGGTTACAAGCTCACTCTTAACAAAACAATAAATCTTGATTTAAAATATACATTATATATTAAATTGTGTCCTGTTATTTTGTTAATAACAAAGTTGTTATGACCACATGAGGATAAAAATAGATTTTTATATTAAATTGATTAGTATTTCATTCATTTATTTTATTTCTCTTTTAACAGCTCTCTTAATTTTTTTGAAATTCACATAAATTTTATTTTTTAGACTTAATTTTTATTTATGCTATACAATGTAAAAAAATTTTATACTACAAACTTGATGCATGTCTTTTGAAATTTTTTGATATGTCCTTAGGGGACATTTTAACGTCTTGACGGGCAATGTCCCTTGGGGACATTTGACATGTCTCTAGGATATTTTCTGGCGTCTTACAAAGAGGACATTTTGAAATGTCTCTTAATGTATTTTTACATGTCATTCCAGGATATTTTTCCACTGTCCACTTGAACTTTTTTTTCTCTCTTTCCTTCCTCGCCACTGCAGGCTCGTCTCCGGCACTGACGACATCACTGGCAGCCAAAAAAAGACTCACAAGAGCAATTGTATAATGAAAACATCCAAAGAGTATTAAAAAAAAAAAAATCTCATAATGGTTGCAGCTCAAGCTCAACTATCTATTCCCAACGGATCTAACAAGTAAATAAATAGAGAAGAACCATTCAATTGCATCAAATTCCACACAACTACAACTCAAAAGCAGTAAATTATCCAAATCCAAAAAGATGATTACATGATAGAAAAGAACAATCTTTCCATGACCACTAAGAGCAAAGTACAATGGTGTTGGACTCTTGGCGCTTGAAGAAGCAAACTGCAACAACGATCAAAAACAGAGCAAATAAAATTCAAACATACAAATCGAAATTTGAAATTCGAAATCTTTAATTAAAATCCACACGTGCGTAGAAATGTATTCAAAATCATGAAAAGGAGCGAGGGAATAATGACGTACCGAAGAAGAGGGAAAAGGATTGTGAAGAGAACCTACGACGAAGTTGCCATCATCTCGTCCCGAACTTGCCGTCGCCATCGCCGTCACCGATAAAGCATCGCCATCATCTGATTTGGTTTGCGGCTTATACCGCCGCACTTCACTGGAGATCACGGTGCGGATTCGAGGTCAATCTTTGCCGGTTCGAAGCTTCGTCACAGATGTGAGGTCGATCTTCTTTGGCCATGCAGGATCTTAGGCAGCAAAGAGAAAGAAGAGAGAGAAATAGACGAAGAAGAAGGATGAGGAGAGAAAGTAAGAAAAGACATAGAGAGGGCAAGAGGGGAGAGAGCCAAAGGGAAAATCAAGAAAAACAAATATGAAAAAAAAAGAAAAAAAGAAAAAAAATTGTATAAGATAAAGGGGAAAGACTGTAATAGTGTGCGGCTGAGGCACAGTATCAATAATGCATGATCCAAGGGCGTGTGACCAAGTATTGTTGACGTGTACAGCTGAACAGTTAGGATGGTTTGGAATGTGCATGTGTTTGGTTGCACCACACTTGACCCCATTCAAATTAAAGAAGTGTTGTTTGCATTCTCAATTTAACATTTCAGACACATCTCACGAGAAAGGAATTAAAAAAATAAAAAAATAAAAAAATAAAGAAAAACCACCGCCTCCACTAGAACTTAAGGTAACTGAGAATATAATTTTCTTAAATTAGATTTGGTTTTGTTTTTCTTCTCTCTTGATGTCTGATTTTTTTAATATAATTTTTTTTTTATGAAAAATTTGTTTTTAAATAAAAAGCATGAACTTTACAAAGAAGACCAACAAAAGTGATTCGCTTTTGGAATTCGTTCAAAAGCGTCATTAATTGGCAAAGATTTTATTGCTGGGAGGTGGAAGAAATTACTGGCAGATCAACGAAGAAGAGGGGCAAACAAACATAAATCGTGGCAAAAATCATGTTCTATGGCTGAGAACTTTTATTTTTTCACCAAAAAAATATTGGGGTGTTTGGTATTATTTTTAAAATTAATGAAAATATTTTTATTTAGAAAATAGAAGTTTTTAAAAATTTATATTAAAAATATTTTTATAATTTTTATCTAAAAAACGTACAAAAATATTTATAAAAATTTTAAGAACTAAACAAACAAGGCCATTGTATCACAATTTTTTTTAAAAAAAATCTGTATGCCGCATAACAATGATTAGCCCCAAAAAAAGTACTGTTTGACAACCAAGACCGCGAGAAGTACTGTGCATCTATTCTACTGTGCACTTAGTTCATCTTACACCGTTCATTTTCATCTTATTGGGCTTGAATTGTGCACTACCTAAAGTGTGCCACAAGCTGCAACTAAAGTGTAATTCTCTTCTTTCTTTCTTTTTTTTTACCACTTTGGGCCTATCTAGACCATCTCCAACCCATGTATCATTTTGGTGTTGTTTTTGCATCAAAATGATGTAATTTTAACATTAAATTTAGGCTTCATCTTCAACCTAATAATATATTTGCACCAAATAGGACAGTCCTCATACATTTCTTTTTTTACTTACTAATAATTAATCTATTTAACCAATTATGTGCTTAGTAATTATTTATTCATATTAATACAAAATATATATTATTAATTTAACCGACCATTACAAAAAATAATAAATAGTTAAATTACATTAAACAAATATCCTGCTTAAACCTTACAATTTAAACATTTAATTATGTTAACTTTAATGAGTGACAAACACAACATTTAAAAAAGATAAAAATAAAATTACATATGGATAATCATTTATTCTCTAGAATTATTATATTCATCTCACAAATGATTTAATGCATTCTGAAGGACAATATGAGCGTCTCTATCCTTGATCTAGCTATGCTAAGCAAGGAACTCTTGAAATCGGCTATTTTCGTCTACCACCTTTTCATCTTCCGGCCATGACACTTCCATCATCTCATTGTTTTAGCTATCTATGTAGTATAAGATGTGTATGTGTTTTAATGGTGTAGTATTATTATGTAATTTTTATTAATGTATGTGTTTTACCTGTTAATTTTTTTTATTACATATTGCATACGAATTTGGTCATTTAATTCCTTGTTGATATAAATAATACTAAATTAAAACTCTTAAATTAAACATAATATTTAAATAATTTTAAAAAAGATTGGGGAAAAATGTTAAATAATGTGCATTTAGGATTAAGAATTAAATAAATTTTTAGGATCAATGTTATGATGTTAAAACTAAGGAAAAAAAAGATGGTGCACTAGCGCCATCTGGTTTGGTGTAGCACTGTAGCAAACGCCAAAATAGCATTACTATATGGCGCTAGGTTGAAGGCCATCCTACACCAAACTAGCACTGTGACACCCGTTATTCTCCTAACGGGTATTGAGGTAATTAAATTAATTTTTAGTGTATAAAAAAAAATTGCTTCATTTAAATTTATTTTATAATATTTATTTTTATCTATTTTTAAATTTTATAAAATTCTCCTATATTTATTTAGTATGTTTACTAAAAAGTCTTAGAACTTCTAATAAATCTCAAAAATGTCATATTGGCATTATGTGTGTTAAAGTCTTTAGATGAGACATAAGGATATCTTTTCCAACTACTCTTGACCCTCATTTTCTTTATTTCCTCCGTGACATGCTTCAACATGTCTCCTCTATAATTGTTTCTATCACTTCTTTTCAAAGACTTCATCTTTTCTTCCTTTCTCTTCCACGGTTCCCACACTCTTCTTCTCATTTCTTTGCTGAAGCAAAATACTTAGAGAACTTCTTCAAGGCAGCCATAAAAATCAGCCACCATCACCTCCATTTGAGCAAGAATTTCAGTCATACCGAAGTAAAGGAACCTGTTTTGAAGCCATTTCAAGCTTCCAACTAACCATAATCCGAGGTTAGAATCTTATGAACAAATTTAGTCTTTCATTTATAAATTTTCTTTTATACTAAAGGATTATTCAAATTTGCGTTCTTAAACCTAAGTATATGTTTGTTGCTATTTTGGAGCATATGTATGAAGTCTAAGTGTATATGCCCTAGACAGAAAATTTATATTGTTAAACTTTGTAATACCTCTATGGGCAGTGGTTATTTCTTGAAATTCTAAGATTAAATTAAAATGAATTTTATGAATTGGTTTGCATATTTGAAAAGTAGCATCCTAGGCTTTCTAACGAGCTATCATAAACCTAAATCGGAGTTGTATTTTATTTTCTAAGAATTATTCAATTTTTGTATTGGAAACTAGTAAATCTGCCAGTTTGTTATGGTATACCAGCTGCTAACCTGAACCAAGAACCCATCTTTGCTCACCACCTAATTCTTTAATGTCTTGCAACCTTTCCAATATTATCCTAAGTGATTGATGAATCTTATTAGGGACTAAAACATATAGATTACTTGTTCACATTTTATATTGTGTTAAGACAAAAATTGTTTACTGTGGTATTCAAAAGAGATTTATATAAAAGCTTTAATGGCATACTAGTAAGATAGGTTTACACATGATTTATTTATGAATGTAGTTGTATGTTGTGCTTTAGTTTTAATTGTCCTTATGCACGCCTTAGGATCAAGGGAGTATGGAGCTAACGTTAATTGATTCCAGGATTAAAAGATTGTTGATGAGCTTGAAAGGTAGGGATTCTATTACTCATCTTTTGTGAGGTTTTTATAGAATTAAAATTGATTGTTTTGCCGCAATATATATATATCTATGTTGAACTGATATTATATGTGTATCACATATGAAACTATGACATGGACTCGTCTTGTATTGTACGGCGAGGAACATAATGAATTTACACATGTTATAAATTGAGAAGCATGGTTAGGAAAACTAACTCTATTGATAATGATTCAATATAGAGAAATTGTAAGACATGAATAGGGCGACGGTTACGTCCTTGGGCATGAATACCCTAAAAGGTAAAATAGGGGGAAGGCGATGACGCTTCCTTGGGTTGAAAGTCCCAGAACACACTGTACAGGAATCGATTTGGTGAGGACTCGGGGCTTGATGTCCCCTCACCGGAACACCCTTGGAATGTTTATAGGGTGATCAAGTGCGCCCATTTGGGTTTCGATGAGTTGAGTGATACTCAATTTAACATGGATACCTAGGAACAATGATGATTGGTAATATTTGTATAAATGTGTAATTATGACACTTGGTAATGATTAACTACGGTATCCATAAGATGTGATCATAATAAACCTTATAATCTGGAATATGATGTAACCTACTAATCATGCAGGTTTTAATGTGGTAATGATAAAAACCTAAAGGTGAGTAATGGCTTTCTCTACTGAGCATAGTGTTGCTCATACCCTTATGTTTATATCTTTTCAGGACTCACTAAGTGTGAGGTGGCTACGAGAAATATAGTTGAGGACGTGATGTAGCTATATTACATTGGGACTGCTTCAATTGTTGAGAATGTTCTTCATGATAATGTAAGCATCAATTGTTACTTCTGTGACTGTATTATAATGTGTTGAGGGTTAAAATGATGATGACAACAGTTTATATTATTAAATTTAAGGTGCTACATTAAAACTGTGGTTTATTTGTCGTTTATATTTTTATTTTTTTTGAGTTGAGAGTTTTCATTTAAGTCCCGGGCAAATTTTAATCTTTAAGGTTTTACTTTTATTATTTATTTTTATTTTATCTCATTAAAAACTGTTAACCCCCATATAGGGGTGTTACAGAATTTTTGGTATCAGAGCCTAGGTTCGGTTAACCTAGGGAGTGTAGCACCACTTTAAAAAAAATATATATTTTTGAGATGGTTTTGAAGCTGAATTTTCATTGTCATCATCAAAATGAACCTTCACATTGATTTATACAGTCTAGAAGGATGTAACATGGAAAGGCCATAGAATGAAAATATCAATAGTTATATGAGTACAATAATTATATAGAAGGAAAGTATTAATAGTTATAAGGGAATGATAATTATATGGAATGAGTTTATAAGTAGAATGCTTATGAGAGATTCGTATAATATTAGGATCTATAAGCATATCTAATTCGTATAAACGATGAGAAATTCGTGTAGATACGAGAATTTAAGAGCCTTTTGTCTCGTGAAAAACAATAAGAAATATAAGGCTTGATTTATTGATTTTAAAGTTTGACATAGATATGCCAAATTTTTCGTAATTGATTCAAACCTAAGTAATGATTATGTGTGGATTCGATGGAGCACATAAGTGTCAATAACTTTTCTTGAAAGTTCTATTTATTCGAGGAATATGATATAAGTTGGGAATCATGGTATTGAATCTTGAGAGAGATAAATGTTAGACTTTTGGTCTGTTGAGACTGTGTAAAGTCTAGAATGCATGAATCTCAAAATTGGAATATTTCGTTACGTACATTGTATTTAAGTGTATCAGTGAATCTTTATATATAGATGCAATAGAAAAATGATCAATAGGAGTTTCCTTAAGTAAATCATAATACTTAAGGCACTTATAATAATTTTGGATAATTACAATAAAATGTTTAAGTTTTAGATGTTTAGATGTGAATCTTTTGGTTACCTAAGGTTTTGTTATATGAGGAAATTATATATTGTATAAGTAGAATTGTGGGGATTGTAGATGTTCTTAAGTAGTAACATCTAGTGTCTTTGTTCATTGATATGGTCTACGTTGAAAGACGTAAATCGTATTGATTTCAAGGTTAGTCGCATTCTAAACCCTTGGTAGTAATGATGATGAATCCATTGATAGATGTTAAGTATTATCAATAACATATGGGTGTATGCATTGTTCAATAAGGTTTTGATTAAAACAAAATTATTTGAGTTGCTGGATCATTCAGGAAGATCCTTGTTGTCGTTAAATTAGATTTGTTGTTTATAGTTAACTTTATCTATAGTGGACTTTGAATTGGGTTTAAGATTTATACAAATTGGTTTTCAATTTTATGTTTGTTATTTAACTCGTTCCAAATGTGTTAAGGCCCGAAACAACTTGACCATTTTCAACTTAGAACATTTGGGCCTAGTTCAAATCTTAAATCAGTTTGATTCACACTGTCTCTCCCACGTGGTTTCTATACGTGTCATATACAGTGGTTTAATCATTGTTTACATATACGTTTACTGTGCATAGGAGCTTATTTCTCCGAGTTCACTTTTTCTCTCTTAATTTGTTATTTTCTCTCTAAATCGCAAATCCTCTTCTTTTTCATTAAAAATTCTTCTTTTCCTCCAAAAGAAGAAGGAATTCTAGGATTCTGCAATTTACTATCTTAATTTTTCCTTTCTATTTACTCTTATTTCATCTCATCATGGACCCAAAGTACCAACACCTGAGAAAGTATTTCCCATCACTCTCCCAAAAGATTTTCAGAAAGAAATACAAGGCTAGAATTACTCGGTTGTGGATTCTTATGCGTTTTGGTATCCCTTGTGATGTGAGAATGTTAATAGAGGGGAAAATCCGTCCGAGTGACTTTAGTCAAGATGTCGGTTTACCAGGAACGGGTACCAGTCGTAGTGCAATGAAAAGAAGAGCCCGTGCCATCATGGTCGCTTGTAACAAATGTGGAAGACAAAATTGTAACGGTAAATGTACTTCACCTGGTTATATGTCTACGAATAGAGAGGATAAAATAAGGTTTTGTAGGAATGGACTTTCAAAGGAGAACTTGGATAGCATCCATCCTCCTCTCCACGGTCACCCTAGTGGATATGTTCAAGGAGCTATTTTTAAACTCTGGCCTAAATTTTATACAGAAAGACAACGCCTCAGGAATATGGTATTTCTAGATCCTGTTTGCCAAGCCATAAGAAAACTGGATGGGGAATAAGTCATCGCACTATAAAGGTTATTTAGTCTTTGCTTATTTGAAGCAGTTTTAGCTCATGTTCAACAGTTTGTGTTTTTCTTTTACTCAGAATATTTGCTTTTGTGTTTGAAATAATTGTGATTATTAGATTGATACAGTAAGTATTAATATCTTATTTAATTTATGATTTTCTTAAATATATATATAATAAAATATATTATCTTATCAGACACGTTACATACGGTACAGTAATATGTTTGAATTTTGAAAAGCTTATCCAGATATTTCAAGATTTGTGTCTCAAATTTCAAAAGTTCTACAGTATTTGTCGTTTATATTAAATTTCTAGACTTGGAGTATATTTGTCAAAAAGTCTACAGTTGTGTCATGAGGGTCTTTTGTCGAATTGTTCTCAATTGTCAAAAGTTATACAATTAGAGTCTAATCTTTTTCAAAAAGTGAATCAGATTTTCTATAAACTATCAATCACCTTATCTTACTTTCTTATCCGCACAAGATTTTGTTTAAATCTTTGGATTACTTTTTCATTACCTACTCGTCTATCTCTTTAGCCCTTTTTGTATATTTCTCATCTTTAAAATCTCATGTAGAACCCGAAGTCTAAGTGGAGCAGACATTAAGCAACCACTTCTATAAACCAAATATGTCTACCTCCCAGTCCACGAAGAAAATAAAGAATGTCTGTGTCTTTTGTGGTTCCAGCCTTGGAAAAGATAAAGCTTATTTAGAAGCTGCAAATCACTTAGGGCAAGTCCTAGCACGCAAGAAGATTAACATAATCTATGGGGGTGGTAGTATAAAAATGATGGTAAATATGGCACTAGCAGCTAGGTCTAGCGACGCTACTGATGTAAGAATTTGGCCTCATATTCCAGTTGAAGGAAACCTTTGTAAGGAAGCCATAGGTAAGGGAGAAGGAGTCAGGAGTATCCCTAAAAATTTTAAAGACATAATCTATAATTCTGATGCTTTTATAGCATTACCTGGTGGTCTAGGTACTCTTGAGGAAATATTTATAGTTGCTTGTGGGCAATTGTTGGGCTTTTATTCCAAACCTTTGGGACTGCTGAACGTAAAGGGTTTTTATGATGGTCTTTTGAAATTTCTAGATTACGCTGTGGAAGAAAACATCACTACAGAATCGGAGAGACAAATCTTTGTCACTGCTTCAACAGCTGAGGAATTGATAGATAAAATGCAAATCATACATCCAGAATCCGACACTGCAACATCCAAGCTTGAATGGGAAAGGGAAAGCCGGGAGCGGCCAATTGATTTGAATCTCCATCTGTAATCTTTTTGTTTTATCTTTGGCATGTAGGCATGTGTGTCCGTATTTCGTGTGTTACGAATAACCGTTTACCTTGTATTCTGTGTTTCTTGTGGTACGTCGTTGTTCAATCTTTTAGATTCATTGAGCCTAATGCCGGGATGGCTGGATACGGAGTACTTGATGCTCTCGAAACGCATCCTTCTTAAGGTCCGATCTTTTGTTTATCGATGTTTTTGTATCCTATAAGCATGCATGATATGGATAGCTGGTATACGGAGTGCCTTGTACTCTCGAAACGTATCCGTATTATGTTTGTAATGTGTAATATTCTGTTAATATTATGTGGAAGTACCAGAGTCAGTTATGGGGATATTCCATATGAAATATGAGTATATTATTTGGATTGAATGTTTGTGTCATGAGGATAGCTGTTTAATGAAAAATATGTCGGGTATGTTTGCAACTCTGAGATTCCGTTTAATATCTCTATGAGTAAGTTTAATGTATAGTTTTGAATAAAAGTGTTTGTGATATATGTTTTATGATTATGTTCTAGTTTATTATTTGAGGTATGAAATCAAATATATTTGACTTTTCCTTACTCAAAAAGGAAAAGGAACCTAAAGATGAAGTATATAAAATTTCTCTGGCAATCTCCTTAAATGTGATTGTAAATCACAGTCCATGGACAATGAAGGACTGGAATCATGATATGGTCAATATGTATGCCTGATCAGATTCTTAGACTATTATACGGTGTTATAAGTTGAAACTTGTCAGAAATACTCTTATTGAGGGATTTAGGAGTAAGATTTATTATGCAAGTAAATAAGTGGAAATACGATGACTTAAATTTGGAGGACAAACAACATTAACGGTTTAGACTCGGAATTGGAATCATAGTGGAATCATAATTTTTACTAGTATTACTAGAATTGAAATTTCGAGGACGAAATTTCTTTAAGGGGGGTAGAGCTGTGACACCCGTTATTCTCCTAACGGGTATTGAGGTAATTAAATTAATTTTTAGTGTATAAAAAAAAATTGCTTCATTTAAATTTATTTTATAATATTTATTTTTATCTATTTTTAAATTTTATAAAATTCTCCTATATTTATTTAGTATGTTTACTAAAAAGTCTTAGAACTTCTAATAAATCTCAAAAATGTCATATTGGCATTATGTGTGTTAAAGTCTTTAGATGAGACATAAGGATATCTTTTCCAACTACTCTTGACCCTCATTTTCTTTATTTCCTCCGTGACATGCTTCAACATGTCTCCTCTATAATTGTTTCTATCACTTCTTTTCAAAG
This sequence comes from Artocarpus heterophyllus, assembly GCA_025403435.1. Taxonomy (NCBI): domain Eukaryota; kingdom Viridiplantae; phylum Streptophyta; class Magnoliopsida; order Rosales; family Moraceae; genus Artocarpus; species Artocarpus heterophyllus. The sequence continues at coordinate 26,000,394 of CM046335.1, read as the reverse complement.
ACTTCATCTTTTCTTCCTTTCTCTTCCACGGTTCCCACACTCTTCTTCTCATTTCTTTGCTGAAGCAAAATACTTAGAGAACTTCTTCAAGGCAGCCATAAAAATCAGCCACCATCACCTCCATTTGAGCAAGAATTTCAGTCATACCGAAGTAAAGGAACCTGTTTTGAAGCCATTTCAAGCTTCCAACTAACCATAATCCGAGGTTAGAATCTTATGAACAAATTTAGTCTTTCATTTATAAATTTTCTTTTATACTAAAGGATTATTCAAATTTGCGTTCTTAAACCTAAGTATATGTTTGTTGCTATTTTGGAGCATATGTATGAAGTCTAAGTGTATATGCCCTAGACAGAAAATTTATATTGTTAAACTTTGTAATACCTCTATGGGCAGTGGTTATTTCTTGAAATTCTAAGATTAAATTAAAATGAATTTTATGAATTGGTTTGCATATTTGAAAAGTAGCATCCTAGGCTTTCTAACGAGCTATCATAAACCTAAATCGGAGTTGTATTTTATTTTCTAAGAATTATTCAATTTTTGTATTGGAAACTAGTAAATCTGCCAGTTTGTTATGGTATACCAGCTGCTAACCTGAACCAAGAACCCATCTTTGCTCACCACCTAATTCTTTAATGTCTTGCAACCTTTCCAATATTATCCTAAGTGATTGATGAATCTTATTAGGGACTAAAACATATAGATTACTTGTTCACATTTTATATTGTGTTAAGACAAAAATTGTTTACTGTGGTATTCAAAAGAGATTTATATAAAAGCTTTAATGGCATACTAGTAAGATAGGTTTACACATGATTTATTTATGAATGTAGTTGTATGTTGTGCTTTAGTTTTAATTGTCCTTATGCACGCCTTAGGATCAAGGGAGTATGGAGCTAACGTTAATTGATTCCAGGATTAAAAGATTGTTGATGAGCTTGAAAGGTAGGGATTCTATTACTCATCTTTTGTGAGGTTTTTATAGAATTAAAATTGATTGTTTTGCCGCAATATATATATATCTATGTTGAACTGATATTATATGTGTATCACATATGAAACTATGACATGGACTCGTCTTGTATTGTACGGCGAGGAACATAATGAATTTACACATGTTATAAATTGAGAAGCATGGTTAGGAAAACTAACTCTATTGATAATGATTCAATATAGAGAAATTGTAAGACATGAATAGGGCGACGGTTACGTCCTTGGGCATGAATACCCTAAAAGGTAAAATAGGGGGAAGGCGATGACGCTTCCTTGGGTTGAAAGTCCCAGAACACACTGTACAGGAATCGATTTGGTGAGGACTCGGGGCTTGATGTCCCCTCACCGGAACACCCTTGGAATGTTTATAGGGTGATCAAGTGCGCCCATTTGGGTTTCGATGAGTTGAGTGATACTCAATTTAACATGGATACCTAGGAACAATGATGATTGGTAATATTTGTATAAATGTGTAATTATGACACTTGGTAATGATTAACTACGGTATCCATAAGATGTGATCATAATAAACCTTATAATCTGGAATATGATGTAACCTACTAATCATGCAGGTTTTAATGTGGTAATGATAAAAACCTAAAGGTGAGTAATGGCTTTCTCTACTGAGCATAGTATTGCTCATACCCTTATGTTTATATCTTTTCAGGACTCACTAAGTGTGAGGTGGCTACGAGAAATATAGTTGAGGACGTGATGTAGCTATATTACATTGGGACTGCTTCAATTGTTGAGAATGTTCTTCATGATAATGTAAGCATCAATTGTTACTTCTGTGACTGTATTATAATGTGTTGAGGGTTAAAATGATGATGACAACAGTTTATATTATTAAATTTAAGGTGCTACATTAAAACTGTGGTTTATTTGTCGTTTATATTTTTATTTTTTTTTGAGTTGAGAGTTTTCATTTAAGTCCCGGGCAAATTTTAATCTTTAAGGTTTTACTTTTATTATTTATTTTTATTTTATCTCATTAAAAACTGTTAACCCCCATATAGGGGCGTTACAAGCACCCAACACTTCTTAGTGCTAGGGTTGGAGATGACTTTATTCATCTATTTCTCTGTTTCTCTCATCTTTTTATTTCTCTCTCTATTTCTTCTTCTTCTTCTTCTTCTTCTTTTCCTTTTTTTCTTTTTTCCTCTTTACTTCTTTTCTTCCCATCTTAAATTCAAGCAATCCTTTCCACTATTAAAATTGTTTCTCAATAATATTAATTTCACCAGCCAACAATTAGCGTATTAGGTATGTAAGTTTATGTCTGCTGATCAAATAATTTTTTTGTGAATTTTCTTTTTTCTTTGAAGTCAATTATTATTTTAATGTGCACAATAAATTTTTTTTTAATTCACAAGGGATTTTTATCTAATTTTTTATTATCTCCAATTATAAGGTTTGTCCTTATTTGTGCCCTCACTAAAATTTAACCCTAGATTCGTTACTGCCTCTCGTAAAGTAAAAATAAAATTTTGGAAGATATTTTTCTTTTACAACTTCTTATCAATTATTTTGATTACTGTTTTTTGTCATCAAGGTACTATTGGCTATGGTACAAAATGACATAGGAATGCCAATATATAAGATTAGGAATATAGTATGTGAATATAATAGAATCTTGGAAAGAAGATAAATATAATATAGCGAGAATAAGAATAGATTAAATAATTTATTTTTATTATATTGTTTATTTGAAAATTGAAATTTTTATTTAAATATTGAGTTTTTATGTTTGATTAGTCAATTCTATATTTCTAAAGGTAATCATTTTACTCCATAATAACAATGATCAACATATAAATTTATATGAAAAATAGTTATATGAAAAAGATATAAGAATCTATATGATCCTACTATCAAAGTTATAAAGTGAGTTGCTATAAAGCTTATAGAATTGAATTTGTTTTCAAGTTAGGATTGTGAAAAGATTTTTAATAAAGTTATTAATACAACATTAGCAAGAAAGAATTTTAATTAGTATCATTTTAAAATAGAATAACCATTCAACTTCTCAGCTTTAGGAATGAATATTTTATTATTTTGTTCAATTTGCAATTCCTTAGAAATAACTATTTCTAGGGGCTTTTTTTTTTTTTTTTCTTTAACTTGGTAAACATATGCTTATAGGCAATACCCAACAATTTTAATTAGCAACATCAAAAATTAAAAGGACTATCTTTATAAAAGCCACCTTTGGAGACCTAATTTTTATTTATACCACACAAATGAAAACATATGATGCCACAATCCTTTTTAGGATATTTTTCAAGTTCTGGTTCAACCATCGGGAGCCTACGAGAGGATATTTTTTGTTCCTTGTGGGATTTTTTTCTTGACAAAGATAACTAGTCATCTTTGGCTTTGATAATTAGCAGCCAGCGACAAAAAATATCCCAAAAATTTTTCGTGTCATGTTGTGATATTTTCATGCCGTACTAGGATTTTCTACTTCTATCATTTTTCCTCTACCTCCTCTTTCTAGCTCTCTTTATCTCCTCTCTCACTTTTCTCTCTTTTTATCTCCCTCCTTAATGTCGCTGCCAAAAATTCGTCGTAGTGTCTATGTTGTCTGTCGGTAAGGCTTCTAGTCTAACGAAGACAAGTTACAGCCCTTTAGTGCTTGCGATCTAGTTTGCAGCAGTGTCCCAAGTGTTGGAAAAATAGTGGAAATTTAAAAATTTTATGTTAGAGTATTTTCCAAAACACAAGTTTGACATGCTATATGTATAAATTAATAAGATCTTACTAACCTTATTTACTGAAGAACTCCTGCAATCGATGAAAAGAAAGGCGTTCCAGAAGAGCCTCAACCAACTAGTTTTCTTTGCTATTCTTTATCCACAATTAGAGGGCGTATGGGCGCACGTCATACAGCTCTTCTTTGGTGACTCTACTTTCAACCAATTGAGAAATACCCAAAACTATTGTTCTTGATTTGTGAACAATAGCTCTTTAGGGGAGTTTCGGAGACTCATAGAATAAAGTGCTTACTCATGATCTCTTAACTGATCTGAATGAGTTATGAACCTCACTCCCTATTTATAGAGATTGGACCCAAGGTTAGTCCTTATTAGATAAGGCCTTAAAAATTTGAATCTAGATCTATATATGATAAAATCGCATAAAAACACTTGATCAGATTATCGTTCTATCGGTAGGCCGCACCTGAAGATCGGCTTGCCGAACTTAAGATAAATGATCCCTGCTAATATTTTATTTCATACCTGCGATTTTTTAGATAAAGCCTCAGTTTTAATTTAAATAACCTAATAGAAAATTTATCTGATTATAACAACAATATTTAGATAATCTCTAGGAAAATAAATATTTCAGATAATTCAATAAGTTTTCTTGAATTAATTTACACAAAATTAATTCAACCGTTAAACATATATGAATTATCTGATCCTATCGAATTTCAGCTAATTTGATAACTTAACATAAGTCATCAAGTTATTGAAAAAGCACGCCGTATTGTTACAGGATTTATTATGAGCTAGCCAAGGAGACTTGATGGACCTATATAGTTTAAGCTTCCGATAATTATAAAACCTAATATCCTAGATACACATTTCATAATTATCAACTATAACGCTACTCTACTAAAATCTAAGAGTTGCACTCGAACTATATAGAATTATGAAGCCCGAATAGCCAAGTCTCTATGACATATCATAATATATCGTATCCCCATAGGATATCCATAATCGGCTTAAAGATAAATTCTGTCTTACTTTTCCGATTATTTTTTACTTACATTCCTTTATCACACCATCGAAAAACTTACCATCCAAAGATAGTATACCATTCGGTTACATCTATGTATCCAAATAGTTGAGCGCTCCAGTTTTTCAATTACAAGATAATGTATAGAAAAGGATATCATTAACTCCTAAAGAGGGGCTATGAATTTTGTATCTATGAATAACAAGTCTACACTATTGTAACACCCGTATTTTTTAACGGGCATGATTTTGTAAAATTTAATGAATAAAATGTGACTATTTAAAATTACTAAGTTGTTTACGATCATTAAAAAAAAAAAAATACCACTTTAGTATTTTCTTACCAAGTCTTCCTAAGAAACATTCAAAATTTACCAACACTTCTACCAATCTTGTCTCCCTAAATTATTGCTCAATTATATAGCCTTCTTCTCATTTTGCTAAAGGTATCCGAAGGGGACATTGAATTATTTTCCCTCAATTCATAAAAGACATGGAGATATTTTCTCAACCACCTCTTTAATTATTTCCTTATCTTCTTCTATAATTCACTCCAATTGTCCCCTTAATTATGTTAGCATGATTTGCTAAAAATCTTCATGGGAGACAAGATGATATTTTCCTTTAAGACTCTTTTGTTTCTTCTTACAACTTTCCCCCGTAAACATCCCATTCCTCTTAAGCATTTTGATATCTTTTTATTTAACTATCACCACCTTCTTCTCTAGTTCTCATTCTCTCCCTTTCTCACTTCAAATTTCTAACTAAAGACATAGAGCACAAAGCTCTCTTTGTGGCCAAGACAATTATAATTCCCAACCATGATCGAGGCGGTTTTAGAGTTAATTCAAGCTTGATTGTTAACCCGAACTTTGGTGCTTTTCAAAGAAGTTTTGAGGTAGGTTTTCTTTAATCTAAACTTAGTTTTTAGTATGTATTTTCTCCATGTTTAATGCATAATTTTCGTGTTCAAAATTCATGCAAATTTCTAGTTAAGTTAACATGCATCCTTAAACATTTATGAACAAAAACTTGAGTCTTGAGTTACAACCCACAACCAACTTTTATTTTGGTTTGATGACAATGTTAGAAACATGTTAGGAATGTTTAAAACCGGTTTCCATAACTTTAAGATTGATGTTCTAATGTTTTGAGCTTAAAGAGCAAATTTAAGCATGTTTTCATCATTATTTACAAGAAAGGCTAGAGATATAATTTGATAATGATTTTGGTATAAAACTCATGAGAATATGTTTATTCTGATTATATAATGCATGTTGCATATTTTGGAATGGTTTTGAGATTTTAAACAAGGATAATATGCTTTAAGTTAAAGAAAAATTTGACATCCCATAAACTTTATAATACCTCTATGGGCAGTGGCTATTTCTTAAAATTCTGGAGTTAAATGAAAATGAATTTTGTAAATTGGTTTGCATATTTAAAAAGTAGACATCCTAAGCTTTCCAATGAGCTATCATGACCCTAAATCGGAGTTGTATTTTAATTTCTATGAATTTTTCAATTTTCGGATTAGAAACTAGTAAACCTGCCAGTGGTAATAAACCACCCGTCTATCTTAAGTAAACCACCTGTTAACCCGTGTGTTAATTGTAGATAGTGAACCCGCCTTTTTACAAAAGTATACCACCAAGTTGCCATGGTATACTAGCTGTTAACTTGAACCAAAAACCCAATTTTGCTCACCTTCTAGTCTCTTAATGTCTTACAACCTTTCCAATACTACCCTAAATGATTTATGAATTCTTATTAGAGACTAAAACATAAAAATTGCTTGTATGTATTTTATATTGCGTTTAAGATAAAAATTGTTTACTTGGTATTTAAAGAACAATTGCATAAAAATACTTTAATGGCACTAGTAGACGGGTTTACACATAATTCACTTATGAATGTGATTATACGTTGTGCTTTAGTTTTAATTGTCCTTATGCATGCCTTAGGGTCAAGGATGTGTGGAGCTAACGTTGATTAATTCCGAGAATAAAAGTTTGTTGTTAAGCTTTGAAGGTAGGGATTCTATTACTCATCTTTTGTGAGGTTTTGGTAAATTAAATTTGATTGTTTTATATTGTAAAATATGTATATTGTATAGCGATAAATATAATGATTTGACATATGTTATAAATTGAGAAGCATGGTTAGGAAATTGACTCTATAAATATAAATTGAATACAAAGGAATAGTGAGATGTAAAAAGGGCGACGGTTACGTCCTTGGGCACGAATACCCTAAAAGGAAAAATAGGGGGAAGGTGATGACGCTTCCTTGGGTTGAAAGTCCCAGAACACACTGTACAGGAATCGATTTGGTGAGGACTCGGGGCTTGATGTCCCCTCACCGGAACACCCTTGAAATGTTTATAGGGTGATCAAGTACGCCCATTTGGGTTTCGATGAGTTGAGTGATACTCAATTTAACATGGATACCTAGGAACAATGATGATTGGTAATATTTGTATAAATGTGTAATTATGACACTTGGTAATGATTAACTACGGTATCCATAAGATGTGATCATAATAAACCTCATAATCTGGAATATGATGTAACCTACTAACCATGCAGTTTTTAATGTGGTAATGGATAAACCATAAGGTGAGTCATGATTTCCCTACTGGGCATGTCGATGCTCATCCCTATCATATCTTCATATCTCAGGTGGAACTCAGTGCAACATATTTGAAGAGGAATAAGCGAAAACAATCTTGCTGTTTTCGTGTTAGAAGACCCTGTTTAATTACAACTTATCTACAACATGTAAGAGTTGTATTATTTTTTTTTATGGCTGTGTTAAGTTATTTGGGAATTGTACTATGGTGATGATGACTGTAATTATATATATTTGGTGCTACACTAAAAACTGTGGTTTGTATTTAAAATGTTTATTTTTATTTTTCTTGTTGTTTAAAGACCCATGGGCATTGTTTAATTGATTTAAATAATATAAAATTTAAAATTATTTTTATTTATTTAAAATTGTTAACCCCCACATAGGGGTGTTACAACTATCAAGAGTCATGGCTCCAATGTACCGATATGCGTATCATCATTAAATATGGATGTCACCCTTTGGTACATTAAATGACATAAGTCAAGACAACAAGCCCGCTATTCATCTCAAGATTAAGATACAACACATATGATTGTCTAAAGTGAATTGATTTGCCCAAATAGAATTATTAATCCAAATCAATTACACTTTATGTCCTGATCCAATACATCGTCACTGACCATGCACTAATGTTTCTATTCGTGAAGTCTACCTCTAAGGGCCAAGACAAAACATCTCTCGTTAGGGATATAGACAACATAACAATCTTTGCATGAATAAAGCGCCCAACTTTATTCCCTCGATTGCGGATCTTTATAATTTAGACTGTCACCTTTAGAATCATGTCTTCCTTATAATCTGTCAATCATATGCATGATTCTAAAGGTTTAGACCGACAGTCTCAGACTTTTGTTTACTTATCATACATCCAATAAATATGAATGTAAAGAGGACAACAATTTGGTCTATGAATAATAAATAAACTCTTTATTGATAAAAATGTCTCCAAAAACATGTTATATTTTTACTCCTTAGGGCATACATGTCTAACACCAATAGCAGCTGAATCACGACGAGATTTGTGGTGGCTCAACTTTAAAAAGGTGGGGGCAAAGATCTACTCCGTCATGAATGATCTCATATTCCTTGTCATGAAACTCGTCACAAATCTTGCTATCAAAGGTGCTCACAATAACGAAGTACTCCATCACGAATGATCTCACGTCCCTCGTCGTAGATGTAGTCATGGATTTTACCATTGAATGTGCTCACAATTTGATTTGTAGTAGCATTGCAAGAACAAGATGAACAATCTCATCAAAGGTGCAGACAAGATCCATGCCTGTGTCTTCTTTGGTGATAACTTTCTGTTTGAGGTGGGCTAGAGATGACGATGGAAGATCAACGATGATCAGATAATAGGTGACTCATGCTCTCTGGTGTCTAGCATGAGCTTTAATGACAAGTAGAGGCAAAGGGAGAAGACACTACAAGAATTGAAGGCTTTAGCGATGACATAAAAATCTAACCTGTCATTGCTAAAAAGTATGTCGTTGCTAAACTTATTTGCAGAATTGCTATATGAGAATCGCGTTTGGAAGAGTTTTAACCAACTGGTCTTCTTTTCTATTCTCTTTTCTATGATTAGATTATGAGTAGGCACACGCCATTTGATTCTCTTCTTGGTAACGTCTCTACTTTTAACCACGAAAGAGAACTAAGAATTATTGTTCTTGATGTTAAATAATCATTCTATAGGAGTTTTGTAGTTTTTCTCTCTAAAATACTCTTGCTGAATTTCTCAAATGATCTAATTAACAATATGAATAAGTCTCTTATTTATAATGGATGGCATATTATCAATTCTACTAATATAAGATTTTTAAATTCGTGACTAGGTTAAAATCCATGTCAAAACGCGTAACCATAATTACACGCACCTTATTGCTGGTTCACACAACTGGCCTGCCAATTGTCTCTATATGGCAAGTTGGACCTTCTCATTGGCCTATCGGTTCAACCCAAAATGGAAAGTTCTCTATTTTATGTAACATGGGAATATTTCATAGAGCCTTAGATTTAATTCAAATAACCCAATGCAGAAGTTACTTGATTAAAACAATCATGTACGATAATCCCATGTCAAAGAAAATAGATACAAATAATCTAATACGTTTATTGTGGATTAATTTGTGGAACTAACTCAACCAATAAACTAACATGAATTATTACAATCCAATTACTTGAATTTAAACCAATCGTAGAATCAACATAAGTTACTAATGTATAGGAAAAACACATCGTATTGTCATAGAAAAATATGTGAGCTAGCAAAAGGGACTGGATAGACATATATATATATATATATAGATCAGGCTACTATAATTATAAAATGACATGTCCCCAACATGATTATTTTATAATTATCAACTCTAAAACTACTCCACTTAAAGTTTAGAGCTGCACTCTTGAACTGTATACAAAATTATGAAACTTCAATAAGTTATTTTCATCCATTACATATTATGATTGCAACATCCCCATAAGATATCCATAATCAGTTTAAGGATAAATTTTATTTTACCTATGCGATAATATTTATCCTATGTTCCATTACCTCGTCATTAGAATACTTACCATTTATAACCAATACAATTGGTTACACAAATATATCTAAAGAGTTGAGCACTCTAGTCTTCCAATTCCAGGATAATGTCTATAAGAGGATATCATTAACTCTACTAAAGAGCTATAGATTTCATATCTATGAATTAAGAGTCTAAATAGTTTAAGAGTCATGTCTCCAACGTATTGATATGCGTACCTTTATTTAATTCAGGATGTCACCCTTTGGCATATCAAAAGATGTAAGTCAAGAATATGAACCCATTAATCCATTTCAAAATTAAGATGTAATACATATGATTGTCTAAAGTGAATTTATTTATTCAAATGGAATTATAAACTAAATCGATTCATCTTTAATCCTGATCCAATCAATTGTCACCAATGACAGTATATTAATGTCTCTACTAGCGAAGTCCCACTTTGATTACCAAGACGAGTCATCTCCCGTTAGGGATATAGATAATATAACAATCTTTACATGAATAAAACATCCAATTTTATTCCCTTGATTCTGAAAATTTTATATTTAGATTATCATCTTAATTCATGTCTTCTGTACAAGCTGTCCGTCGTATGTACAAGCTTGAAGGTTTAGAACGACAATTTCAAACTTTGTTTGCTTATCATAGATTCATGATAAATAAATATAAAAAGGACAAATTTGATATGTAACATAATAAACTCGTTATTAATCAAATGTATTGAAAATAGTAACATTGTTTAATCCTTAGGATAGTAAGTCTAACATTAGTGACAACAACATGTAGTCGCTAAGGTTTGGAGATGATAAATAGTCACCATTTCTTAAGGCCACGAATGGAAGTTGCATGATGTCAGCAATCTTTAATGTCCCTACCATAATTTTTGTAGTGGTTATTGAGGGTGTTTTTCTAGTCTCAGTAGCAATTTTGAACCTCACACATAATGCACACAAGGATCTCATCTGTCATCTCAATCTCAAACCATTGTTATACTTTTATAAAGAAGTTTTATAAAAAAAATATGAAAATTGAATTGATAAAAAGGTTATTACCATCATTTAGGGAGAGATCTTTTTCTTATCTTGTATTGGCTTAGACCTCAAAATGTTATGGTAAGGAGATACACAATCCCTCATATATATACCCCAACGTCACTCTTAAACTAGGTTCCAAAGTCCTCGACCGCCTTTGTTATATCGCTTGTTTGGTCAAACTGAATAAATATTTTTCTGTGGAGTGCCACCCATTTGCCGACCCTTGAATCTTCCCTACCCCTACGGCCTGGGGGAGCTGGTACTATATATTTAAGATTTATAAATTAAAATAGGCTACTAAAAATGTAAAAAAAAAAAAAAACACACGTAAATATTGAAATTCATAGCTAAGAAACACTAGGATGGTAAGGTGGTCCTATGTCCCAGGGGGGATTAGCTCCCCTCACTAAACCAGCACATGTGGTAAACAGGCCAAATATGTTGAACATTAGTATTAAGAAATAAGATTAGTTTATGCATTAATAGTATGCCTGCCACCAAATTCCCGAATTTCAATAAAAGTAGTGCTAACGATTTTCATCTCTTATCAAATTTTGTCAAGTCTTAACAAGTTTTTATATCAAGTTTTATTCAATTTTATGCCATTATTTATAATTGTTACTTATTAATTATTATTACTTAAATATTAAATAATAACTCATTATTAAATAATACTTTATTATTACTTGTTAGTCTAATTATTGTTATTCTTTTTAGGTTTAATAAAATGTTAAATATTAACCACTTAACTAGTTAATTATTAAAGAAAGCAGATGGCTGGCTTCCCTCCTCCTAGTATCCTTATTGGTTGTTTGTCTTTTTGTCATCAGTTCACCCAAGATCGGCAGGACAAATAACTACTAGGTTTGTGCCAGAAAAGCGTCTTGCGTGATTGGAAAGAGTTTAAAAAGAAAGAGATTCATCAGCTATGGAATCTGATAGGTATCGGTACTTATTACTTAAATATTTAATCCTCAATCAAACTTAACTTTTCTTCTTAATGTTCCTTCAAAAAAAAAAGTTTCAAATTAACAACTTATTTAAAAAATAACAACCATATACAAAAGTATCAAAAATAACAAAACAGACCCAACCTAATAACAAAACTTAATCAACATATTCACTATAGACTAACATGTTCAACATATTCTAAAAATGACAAATCATAATCACATGTATTTCAAAACAAATCCAAAACTAAATCAAAATATATATAAAAAAAAAAAAACAAAACTCACATTTTAAACATGTTCAAAATATACAAACGTATTCTAAACATATTCAACATGTCATATTATCAATAGATTAACAAACTATAATGACTATTTAATTAATCAATTTTTTTTTAAAAAAAACTCACATTTTAATCACCACAATAACAAGGCAATTACACAATGAGGAAGCAGGATCGACAGTGGCTGACGACGACAAATAGCAGCTGACGGCGGCAAATAGAAAGAATTAGGGTAGAGAGAGATAGACAAAAATAGAGAGAAATCTAAAGGGGCAACTAGTGGCGGGGCAATCAGTGGACGTCAGGGTGAGGCCAGCAAGTAACGGTAGGGCAGGGCTTGGGGTAGAGAGAGAGAGATAGAGAGAGAAAAAGAGAGGAGGGAAAGGGGGGATTATTGCAACAGGGTTATTGGTCGGTAGCAGAGGGCGAGGTTGAGGATAGAAAGAGAGAGAGAGAGAGAAAAGTCATAGAGAGAGATATTCAAAAAATGAGGAAGAAAGTCAGGATATTGGACTATTATAAAATAAACTTTTAGTGACAACACTTGTCATCGCTATTTATTAAAACAACGACATCTTTTCAATTACATATATTAAAATAAACTTTTAGTGATGACAATACTTTTGTCGTTACTAAAAGTCTTGAAAAATCTCATGCCTGCTACAGCTTTTACCCGTTAAATTTTAATCAAAATTGAAATTGAACTTTTAAGCACAACAATAATTACAGTTGGCACCACCTGAGGGCAACTTGTGGCCTTTGCCATACTTTGGGCGCTACCTGCCATTTTCACATGTGAAAAGGCTACTCATTAGCACCTAAGTTTTAACTACGACACTTGTCATTGCTGAAGGTCTATTTTTGATGGCATCACATATCAATTCTTGCAAGATTCTTCTTCAATGTTATCGCTAAGAGTAGGCCCCGTGACACATGCCTAGATTTAACTAACCAGTCATCAACCCTATCTTTTGCAATGACATGTCACTATATATCTGGTCTTAGTGATGACAAATGTCGTTGCTAAGGGGTTCTCTCCTTGTAGTGAAGATAGAAAGAGGAAAGAGAACAAAGAGAAGATAGGTTAAAGAGATTTTTTTATTCATATAAAATAGAGGGGAATTGGGAATAGAAGGAAATAAATGAGAGTTTTTTTTTTTTTGAAAGAGATAAAAATTTATGGCATAGGTTTTTTAAGTTTTACTTTTATGGCATTGATAATTTAGTCAAAAAGACGACATATCGTGCAATTTTCTCAATTTAAAAATATGCTTTTCTGATTCCAAATAGATATATGCTTAAGTCTAATAATGAAGATAGCTCCTGTGGTAATTTGGAAGGTTAATAACGTTAGCTTGCTGGGTATTTGTGAATAGATGGTAGCCTGCCAAAATATAGATCGTAGTCTTCTAAGCTACTCTAGCAAACAACACCATGGTAGCAATTCGAATGATTGATAGTGACCTGTTGGACTGCTTTTCCCCTTGGTATTCTACTTGATTTCTAGTAAAGCAAACTTAATAATACTTGATTATTAGAAGGTAATACCTAAGTCTTTCGTTAATTAAGTCATTCAAAATACCATGTTTTTGCGATGACCATCACCTTTATTCTTAAACTCTTAAGACCCATGCCACGGGATCTCACTACTTTTGGGGAATCAGTGCCATGGGTTATAAGATCCATGAGAGTTGCCTAGTGATTCTTAGGAATTGAGGGGTGGTCATGGTTTACGAGGCCCACGCCTGTCCATCGAGTCCGTTAACAATAAATCTCACCACCCATGTCATTGATCATGGTTGCTGGTTAAGGATTGGTCTCTCACCAGATTTGAGTTTGTTTTTGCATTTTTGTCTCTCTTTTTTTTTAAAAAAATTATTGGTGACAAATTTTTGAAGTTGTTGTTTATGTATATGGACATAAATTTTAAAATCAAAATTTCTATGTGATTTATTTTTGCCTTTTTCACTACGTCTCCCATAAGTTTCTTTACTTACTGTCTCTTTCACCATTCTTTCATCTCACTTTCTCTCTCATAATTCTCTCTTCTCATTCTTCTACCTTAATTCCTCTCCCATCACTATGTCTCTCCATATTTTAATTCTCATTCTCATTTTCTCTCATCCATTTGACTCACTATATTCTCTCTCTTCTCAATTTCTCCCTCCTTATGACTCTCTCCATTCTTTCTCATGATATGTGATAAGTTCAGGAGGAAGTATCAAATTAAACCGTGCTAAAAATATAGTAGTTATTGGGTATATGTATGAGTAAGGGTCATCCATGTAGAGGAATAGTTCTAATTTATTAATTATCGATTCTAAAACCTAAGACACACTAAGACTAGATACAAAATAGGGGTTTTGATTATTAAGTAAATTACTAAATTAAAGAAAGCATAAGAAAACTAAAAAAAATGTAGAACAATGGTAATAAAACTAGTTAAAAGATCATTCTCCACCTTTAAACAATAATCATAAAATTAATTGCAAAAATTATTTCAATTCTCTATTAAAACTATCAACCGTAGATAACAACACGCTCTTCTATGCCAATCTTTCCTTTCTGTGCCGTTTAATAAAACAAACTCTATATTAAATCTCTTTCCATTAAATTACCCAGAACATGCTCTTTAGATTTAAAGTAATGGAAGCATTAAAATGAGAAAGATAGATTGATCTAAGCAACAAATGCACAATCTTGATTTATTTAGCCTAGGTTATGTTCCACATGCAATCATATAAAAACTTGACCATAATCAATAACTACAATTTGTTACAAATGATTAGAAAAACAAAACAATTACAGATCAAGCATTCCAATCTAACAATAATAATTCTAAAGTCCTATTTAACTACACACCCTAAATAAAACAAGAAAATAATCATAAATAATAATTGGAGAAGAACATGAGTAATCTCAATTAGAAAATAGAAAAATAATTATGACAATCAATCACATAACCATGTCTAGGGCTTTTGAAATCACCATTAACCAAAAAAAAACTAACAAAATAGATAAAAAAAAAAAGATAGAGAAGAAGAAGAAGAAGAAGAAGAAGAATGATTATGGTATTGAAGAGTCCTATAAGTAAATGATTCTCCTTCAGCCACCACCACAGCTTCTCTGATATCTCCTTTTAGTCTCCTAAACTATAAAAAAGGATGTTTTATTAAGTCATGGATTGAGCTATTTATAAGCTTGCAAAATTAGGGCTAGAAACAAGAAAGTTTGGAGCCTTCATGTACCAAACTTTTGGGTAAGAACTTGTCCACATAGATCATGGCTTTACTTCCTTTTGTTGTAGCCGTGTTTTTCTATTGGGGAATTAGGCGACTCCTAATTCCAAGGATTGCAAGAATAAATAATTGTAGAAAATAAATAGGAGAAAATAAGAAAAAGAGACAACAAATTTTTATACAGGTTCATCCAAATTTGAGACTACGTCCTATTTCTGCCACTTGCAGATTCCACTATGATGAAGGAGATTATAGATTACAAGAGAAGTTTCTCACATACTCTCAAATTGTGCTTACCAAAACTCTCTTCTATCTAGCACCCTATGGGAATTTTTCTCTCTCAAGGATGGAGCTCTCAAGAATTATGCCTCACACAAAATAATGTCACTCTCAATGTCACAAACACTCAACCCTAGCCACCTTATGTCTATTTATACCCAAAGGAAGAGAAAAATAACAACTAATGAGAAACCCTAGTAGTTTCCCATTTTTGGGGCGTTTGAGTTCGACTCTAACTTAAAATTTCACAACAAACCAGACTCCGGGCGCCGCGGCCCTCATTTTGGGCGACGCGGCGCTGGTTTGCTCTCGGACAATTGCCGCGGCCCTCGTTTGGGCGCCGCGGTGTTGGTTTGGGCGCAGCGGCCCTCGTTTTGGGCCCCGCGACGCTGGTTCGAGCACCGCAGCCCTCCTTTTGGATGCCGCAGCGCTAGACCACTGCCTCCTCTTTTTTCTCTTCTTTCTCCTTTGCTAGGTTGATTTGGCTCCATATTGCAACATTTTCAACAATTCTTAGCTTTCCCTTTGCCTAGCGCCACATTGCCCTAGTGCTAGCATATGGGCATTACAACACCTATTCTTTAGGTTGTAGCCCTCTCACCTTGTGTTTTAGCTTGTTTTCCTTCGTTTTGTAGGCTATAGAGCCCAAAATCAATGTTGTAGTGCCCTGTAATAGTGGAATATATGTAGATGTGATTTTTATGCTCTTGAAATCATGTTTTCACCCTCTTTTTATTCCTTTATCTCGAAATACCTATAAAACACAAAAACATAATAAAAGTAGAAGAAAACCAAGAAACTAACAAAGAAAATACAAGAAAGAATGATATAAAAATATGTGAATTTGCACTTATCAAACTACTCTGTACTTATTTTTAGCTAGTCCTTAAGCAAACCCTAAACACAAAGAAACAAGTATCGAGTCCATCATCAGTTTTAAGGCTAAACATCTTACAAAAATCATAATCAGTGCATGTGTGACATAGCCAATATTAATGATTATTATTCTGTGCATGTTTTAAGCAAGCAAATACTCATAATACTCACAAAAATAATCTCCTAATTTCTAATAAGGGTGTCAAGCATTATAAGTTCTTCCTTTAGTATGAATCTCTACTGCATCGAAAACACCACTTGAAATCACAAAGACTTCAATAAAGGTTACAATGGGGACAAGCAATAGTGGCTAAAAGAAAGAAAGGTATGGATATCACAAAGGTTATAAAAACTTCATGGAGTTAGAGACATCTTAGAATTCTTCATGGGACACTGCTCAAAACCATAGAAGTAAAAATATAGGCCAAATATCATTGTGTTGGCCTTTGTTTTATTCTAACTAACCCTATAAAATCTAATACTATGATAGAAAAGCTCAAGAGATAATTTTTATTATTTTTTTCTTCTTTTCCTTTTCAAGTTTTTCGATATATCTAAAACTATGATATATTTTTCTTTTGTTTTTTTTATTGTTTCTTTTCTTTTTCTTTTTCTTTTCTCTCGAGCTCTCTTTTCAACAATTTTTCCTTCCTTTCTCTCAATTCTTAATCTTCTCCACACTTATCTTCTGTCCTAAACCCAAGTCCTTGGAAAATTCCCTTATACTGAAATAAGTCTCTAAGCTCTAATTCATCTTTAGAACAAGGGTGAAGGTATAATTATATCCAAGCTAGGTAAGTAGATGTAGTTAGCCAAAGAAAAAGGTTTACATGAAGCCTCAAATGAGAGAAAAATGAGAGATTATGCAAGTTGAAAAGTGAGAGATGATGATGAGTTGACCAAACCCTTTATTCATACTTTAGGAAAATTAAGGAAATAAACCAATAGAAACTAGAAACTGACATTTCCAAAAAAAAAACTTGAAAACAAAATAAAAATAAAATTACAAAAAATGTCAAAGAACCAAATATTTGATTGAAGATTGATTGAGGAAGCAATTTGGAGTGTTAACCAACTCAAAATCATGGAAAAAGAAGGCTAGAATGAATCTGTATACAGAATTTGACATGTGTTGTGCACAGATTTGAGGATGCAAATAGAAAAGCCACATGGCATGCATTAAGCAAGTAAAATGCATAGGATGAAATGAGTATGGAATAGTTGGCATAGGTTAACGCATGTGGAAGACAATTGGGCCCATTTATGCTTAGATATATGCAATGAAAGGGAGAGGCATGTTGGGATTGCATAGTGGAGACAGGCTATTTTAATTGGTTGGCACTACTAGAGATGCGTTGAAGCATGCTAAGGAGGAGACAGGCGGACTGACTACTATGATGCCCAGAATTGTCACATACTTGTTGGCCAATACATTGCATGATTTCATAATATTATGCATTTGATTCAAGAGTTTGATTGACTACTATGATGCATTTATCATAATAATAATGTAAATTAAGTGTTAAAGGTGCATTAAGTATTTGATTGCTTAAGTGTTAAAGGTGCATTAAGTATTTGATTGTACACTATGTATTGTTAAATGATAGGGTTCCTCAAAGGTAGATCCAGTAAGTGGAGAAATGCAAAGAAAGTTGTGAGTATGCTTTTATGAACTTGTGAGAAACTAAGTTATGGAGTTCAAATATGGTTATAAGGTGTAAAATCAAAGAAAACATACACTTTTAGCTAAACGGGAAGGTTTAGAGTATGTTTTGTTGAACAAATAGGCCAATTTATGATGAATCTTTTACAATAATGCCATAAGGAAATAAGATCACTAATGGGAATATGATGTGAATTTCACTTAAGTGTTATGTTTAGAATACCCTTGAAACCCTAATTCCACAAGATTTTTGGTGATCGGGTTTCAAAGTCATAATTAGAGTTTTATCGGGACTTTAAGTGACTTATGAAACCCTTTAGTTTATGTTGAAGTGTGTTTGTAGGAGTCCTAAAAATAAACAATAAAATTTCATTATTGAACGGTTAAGGATTCGAAGATATAGCTTTAAGTATACCGAAGTTTTGGTGCGAGTACATGTACTTAACAGGTAAGAAAATTGAATGGTTTAGATCTAGTTTATATTTGAAATTTTGTATGGACATTTAACACCCTATTAAGTAGCTGAATTAAAAAAAAAAAAGAAAAAAAGACGCTAGGCTGAATTGTAGAAAACTACTACATTGTGAAGCAACTTAGGAGCTTGCTTGCTTCTTTAATGAGAATTGAGCAAGTAGGTGAATCTAACTCAGTGAAACTCCTTAAGTCTGATTTTCTCTTCTTTCTGTAGAGCTTTCCCAACAAAGTAACAAGGGATTTGAAGAAAAATTAAGGGGTTTATAAAATTTTGGGCGACAAATTACAAGAAAAACTAACCGAGTCAAGGTAAGTAGCTATTTGGATTCGGTTCTATTTTAGTGATACTTCAAAGAGTTTTTACATATCAAGAGAAATCCCATAAAAGGATTTTGTCAAACTTAACTAGAAGATTAGGGTTTTGCATATGTTTTTGGAGGCTAGTCCAAAAGCAGTTTAGTTTTTTATATGGTTTAGGTTTTGGTTTAGTTACATATACTACAAGGCTTTTTTAGTGCTGAAATTTTGAGAGAATATTCTTCTATACGTTGGCTAACTGACCCTAAAATGTCTCATGAAAACTATTTGTGGTTGGGAGTTATGGCCATGATATCGAGCTTGATTTGAGGAAGTATAAAGATTGAGAATTTAGTGGTTTTATGATGATCTTGTGATTTAAAAGTTATGATTTGAATATTAAATTATTTTTCATGGAATTGGTAGGTTCATAAGCTTTTGGGAAGCCTAAAAATTTAAGGGGAAGTTCTACCAAATTTTTGAAAAAATAGTAAGAAAATAAGGAAAATTCTAAATGGCACC
Organism: Artocarpus heterophyllus; assembly: GCA_025403435.1. Classification (NCBI taxonomy): domain Eukaryota; kingdom Viridiplantae; phylum Streptophyta; class Magnoliopsida; order Rosales; family Moraceae; genus Artocarpus; species Artocarpus heterophyllus. Next base: position 25,980,854 of record CM046335.1, on the reverse strand, counting down.
AAAATTTAGGACTTTTGGTGCATATTTTAGTGTTATTGATTTAACTTAAAGATTGAGAAGTTAATAAAAGATGGTTAGTGGGAGTAAGCCATGAAATAAGATGTATTATAAGAAATTAAGCTCTTTAGTATGTTGGTGCTAATTATAGATCGATTAGCCATAAGGTGATTAAAGTTCTCGATAATGTAGAGGCAAAGAACACCGAATTCCCTGAGAGGAAGCCCAAGAATCCCAAACATCATACAAAAGAGGAAAATAAGTAGAATGTCACCTGTATCACCATAACGTCATGCATATGTTATGTATATCAATGAATGTGATAATTGTACACAATACATGTCATTGTTGCGAGCATAAATATACATGCATGACATGATGAAAGATGTAAGACACTGTTTTGAGTAAATGAGTATGAGATTATCTCTAGAAGATCTTTTGGTGACTTGTGATGTGTTTAAGTATAAGTAATGATGAGAAGATGGATACGTTCGAACCTATATGTCTAGAGGGAGACTGTCTCGATGGAGAGTTGTGGTGCAGGATGCTTTCTTGATGATCACAAGGAAGAACAGTAGATTGTTAATGTGCCATTGCACCACACAGCAACATTTGATGTATATTTTCTTTGTGGCCATAAGGTCCGATGAGGTATCTGGGATACCATCCATCCAAGAAACTCTAATAATGCACATAAGATAAAAGTAAGAATAAAAAGTGAATTGATTGTTATTTAATGAAGAATTCAAGTCATGACTTCATGCATATTTTCGTTATTGCATTGTTATGCATTATTCTACTTACTGGGCTTTAGCTTACTCATTTATAATGATACAGATAAGGGCACTTCCCAGCATTAGATATAGATTAGATGGTTGCCTGGCGTATTCCCAATATTAGTGACTTATGGATATGGACTAGCTGACCTATCATTTTGAGGCCCTAATATTTGTATAGTTTTGAGAACCCGTAGTGTCTATGTTTGGTACTCAGCTATGTCCACTTTGGGATATGTATTATATTGTTTACATTTGGCTAGCCAGATAGATTTTTGTGAGATAGATTATAATTTCATCCTCGAGTTAGTTTTCAAAAGTTGAAATTTGCTGTAATTTTTATTATTTAGTCATATAAATTATTAAGAGTAAAAGTAACACTACTTAGTTTGACTAGATGGCTATTTTAGAGTCGTATTAGGTGGCTGTTACAACTACATTGCGATCCACGACTATAGATGACATGATCTGGGCTCATACGCCAATTCGACATGCATTTATTGGCAGGCTTGGTTTGTTTACGCAGCTTCATTATGAATTGGCTCGACCGTGGCTTGTCTCTAGTGGTTGCTTTGCATGGCTTCTATGGCACCATTGTATGGCCTTTTGTATTGCTCTCTCAGTCTGCAAATAAATAAGCTAAAATTGGACATTTTTCAATTATATATTTTGAATAAAAATAATTGAAATGCTTAATTAAATCTCAAATAATATAACATTTATTTGATAACAAGGAGTATACAAAATATACTTTCGTGTACTTATCTCTAGATAGAAACAACAAATTGGAGCAACTTGCTTTTTTGGCTTAAAGAAAAAATAATTAATGATAGATAATTTATACTCTTTGCATTTTAGTTTCTGGACATCAGGATTTCGGTAACCATCATTACCTATTTAACATGTAAAACCAGTAATTGCCCCTTAATAAAGACTCCAGGAAACAATTGGACGGTTCATCTCCTTGAGAATGTTGCAGTATGTACTGTGATCCAACGTCATCCAGAATTCGTTGTAAAATTTGACAATAATCTCAGAACTGAAACTAAATTTTGTGACTATTCAAGGAATCTATTGTCACCTTCTTATGCTTCCTTAAATATCCTTGAATAACGTAAAGCTTCAAGAAATTATCCATCTTGAACTAGCAATTGTGCATAATCGTGATATAAAGAACAAAGTTACCTTAGCATGTGCAGCCCAATTTTTTATTTGGTAATTTTGACGACGGGACTTTATCGGCAGTTGCATTGCAACTTGTTTAAAAGGTTTAAGGATCTTGTTTATTACAAACAACCCAAGCTCTACATATAGCTTACAGCACGCGCTAGCAATTGTATGATCAAAAAAGATGGATTGGAATTAGCTTTAACCTTTTCTAAATTGGCACTACGAAGAGACTTAGTAGTGATTGAGACCGAGTAAGAAGGATCGCATGCCATCTCTTCCTCAATAGGAAACAGAGACAAAATAGTATAACTTATCTGGTGAAGGTGTTGGCGATGTAATTAAAACATATATTGTTTGGAAATCACAGAAATAGTTATGTGTCCTAAAATGGTTGTGCGTGTCATATATGTATTGGAACAACCATTTAGTCATACTAGTATCTTTTTTTCATCTCTATAGGAACTCTAATACTGATGGAAAATCTCAGAAATTGCTCGAATTTAAGATGAAACTTCCAAAGACACTGAGTTGGTAACATACAAAATGAGGTCAAGAACAAGAAAAGTCTAGTCATCTCCAAAGATAAATTCTTATCAGTGTTTTACCAGAGAATTGGAAAAAGGAAAAAGGCATTCAATGTTCTTGAAAAATCAAGAAAGAAAAGATACAGACATATATGGAGGCTGGGACAGGAGAACAAAATCCTCTGTAACCAATTCTAACTCACCATTTTAGTTTAAGGGCAAAAAGGTATAAGAAGAAAAAAATAAACGAACTTATTTAATTACAGATCATTTAGCCTAATACATTATAATACTCTCCCTCAAGATAGAGAATGTATATTATTAATTCCCATCTTGTCCAGAAGGGCCATAAATTGAGCAGGAAAAAGCTGTTTGGCTAGCAAATCTGCCACTTGGTGTTGAGAAGTAATGTGTAGGGTCCTCAAAATTCCATTCTGAATCTTCTCTCTCACCAAATGACAGTCTATCTCTATGTGTTTCATGCGCTCGTGAAAAAGGGGATTGGCAACAGTGTGAAGAGTCGCCTGATTGTCATAAAATAACAGAGCTAGAGAGGCATGATTAATGTGCAGGTCTTTGAGTAGCGAAAGGTGCCAAATTATCTAATAAGTTGCGTTGGCCATGGACCTATATTCCACTTTTGCTGAAGGTCTAGAAATGGTATGTTGCTTCTATGATTTCCAAGATATCAGAGAGTCACCAAGGAACACACAAAATCCATAAGTGATCTACATGTATTAGGACAGGATGCTCAATTAGAGTCCGCAAAAGCTTTAAGCTGTAGGACGGTGTGAGATGAGTAGAATAAACCCTACCGAACTATGTTCTTTATGTATTAAAGCATATGACAAGTAGCCTACATGTGGGGAACTTGTGGAGCAGCAAGACATTAACTAAGACGATTAATTGACTGAATACGATACGTTGGGCCTGTTTACTGTGAGACATAGTAACTTCCCAATCAGATGCCTATAAACTGTACGATCAAGCAATAGTTCCTCTTCATCCTGTATGAGTTTTGTATTTGGATCCATTGGAGTCTTTCTTTGTTTACAACCGAGAAGACCTGAATCTGATAGAAGCTCCAGACATAGTGGCATTGGCATATGGAAATGCCTTTATCTGATCTAACAACTTCAAGACTGAGATAATACTTTAAAGTGCCAAGATTTTTAAGCTTGAATTTATCATCAAGAAACAACTTTAGCCTATTGACAAGCTCTTGATTGTTACTGGCCAGCACAAATGGTCAGCTTTAGATATTTTGCGACCATAATTGATAACTTGGAAGAACTTAGAAAACCATTGTGTTAAGGCCAGTTTCAAACTATAAAGAAACTTGTGATGCTTGCAAACAATATTAGGAGAGAGAGTCTTCCCATCATAGTGAAACCAGGAAGCAAGGTCATGTAAACCTCTTCAGTTAAGTCATCGTGCAAAAAGGCATAGTTTACATCAAGTTGAGCCAAATGCCACCCGTTTATAGCAGCTAAAGCAAGAAGAGTTTTCACTGTGACTAAGTTCACAACAGGAGAGAAAATGTCCAAATAGTCAATGCCTCTTATTGAGTATCTTCTTTAGCGAACCAGCCGAGCTTTATAGCACTTGATGGAATTATTTGCCTTATACTTCACCTTATAGACCCATTTACAGTTCATGGTATGTTTCCTCGGAGGTAAAGTAGTTACTGATCAAGTACCATTGCTTTCTAGAGCTGTTAATTTGGCAGCCATTGCATATTGCCATTCTGGAATGGCAGTGATCTGAGAATAGGTCGTAGGTTCAACATGGGAAGAAATGGCACACACAAGATTCCTGTGGCTAGGAGATATAGCTTATCATAACTAAAGACGTGTGATAGAGGTTGTGAAGTAGATGAGGATGGATAAATGGGTGCAGAATAACAATGCTAATCTAATGAGTAAGAGGGGGTTTTGTATTTATAATAGGACAAGAAGTAATGGGAAACGACGAGGAAGTAGTAGAATAGGAAGATTTAGATGAGGACGGTGGACAAGGCAAGGAACTCTCACTGAATATGTCTTGGTAGGGATGCTGATTTTTAAAAAGAAAAGCAGTTTCATGAAAGAAAACATGGCAAGCTATATAGATTGTGTTAATGCTTAAATCGAGTAACTTGTAATTCTTGTAGCTAGAAGGATGACCAAGAAAGACAGCGAGAGTAGCACAAGGAGAGAACTTGCGATTCTGCACATCTAAAGTGGACTCGTAACTTAAACAACTGAAAACTCTAAGACGAGTGCAAGAAGTTTTTTGTCAAAGTAATTCAAAAGGGGTTTTGTTGGATAGCAAAGGAGTAGGAACTCGGCTGATAAGATATACAAAAGTGAGAATACAGTCCCCCAATAAGCTAAAGGCAAGATCGATTGAAAATGATAGGCTCGAGTAACATTCAATATGCATTGGTGTTTTCTTTCCACAATTGAATTATGCTTGGGCTCATCTGCACAAGAATGATATGGTATAAGTCTCTTTGCACCAAAAAACAAAAATAAATCTAAAAAAGCAAGTTCAAGATCATTGTCTGATTAGACGAATTTAATTGAGACACCAAATTGTGCTTATATTAAATTGAAGAACTCAGGAAATATGGTAATGACATCTGATTTTGCCGTTAAAAGATATACCCAAGTAAACCTTGTAAAGTCATCTACTATCGTTGGGAAATATTTATGACCTTATGTAGTAACTGTATGACAAGAGACCCAAACATCAATGTGAATTAGTTGGAAAGTAAAATCAGATAGTGAATTGTGTGAAACAAAAGGCAAGCATCTTTGCTTTGCCAATGGACAAACAAGACATGGTGTAAAATTCTCATTGCTTTTCGAGATCTCCAAAGCATTTCTCAATGTGTCAAGTTTTACATAAGAAGGATGGCCCAATCTATAATGTCAAAGTTCCATCTGGGTCAAAACAACATTATTATAGGTAAAAGAAAAAGAGGAAACATGAGAAACGAGACTAGTGAGGTTCAGAACATAGAGGTTGCCATGTCTTCTACCCATCCCAATCATTTTGGCATGCTAAGGGATCCTGAATTACACAAGAATTGACGAGGAAATTAACCGAGTAGTTATGACTCTGAGTGAGAGCACTAACAATAAGAAGATTGAGCCGAAAATGTAGAACATACAGGACGTTGTATAAAGAGAGATATGGAGACAAATTGATGGAACATATGCAACTAATGAAAACTGATTAACCATTGGGAAGGACAACAGAGGAATTACTAGTCATTGAAGATTATGTAAAAGCACCTTGAAGAGCAACAAACATGATGTGTAGCTCTTGTATCTAAGATTCATGATTGAGATGAAACTGAATTAGGAGTAGAAATAGAAAAGAGAATGAGTGTGTGATGAGACTGTGAAAATGCACATTTCTTGTGGCTAAATATCATCATTTTGGATAACATGTCTCATTAAATCCCTTAATTATAGCATTTTTGTGTTAATTAGTATTTTGGTGTATTTATATGAAAATATATTTAAAATATGTTTTTAGTGTGTTTTTATGTCTAATGATATTTTTAGTATCATTTATATGTGTTTTATAATTGTTTAGTTTATAAATAATCAAAATCATAAAAATTTATGTTGTGTGATTTTGTTTTGAGTATTAAAATATTTGTAAATAAGTTTTAGTATGTAAATATATTTATAATATTTTAGTAATTTTAAAAATGTTCGAGAGTCTTAGATAATATATCTGTTGAGGTTTCTTAATTCTAGAATTTTTATTTATTTTTAGTGTATTTTATGTGTCTTATTGTAAAATAATTAATAATAGTAAAAATTAAGTTTGTAAATAATTAATTTTAGTTTATTTATTTTATTTTATATTTGAAATCTAGAAGAAAAAAAAGGAACAAGCGCGAAAACAGGCAAAAATGAACCTCAAATAGATGAAAAATCAAAAAAAGAAATTAAAACCAAAAGATTGAAACGTGGCACGTTAGAGCTGTCGGATCAAGCAGTCCAAGTTATCTCGGCCGTTCGTGCATCCCCTCTCTTAGCAGAATCGGTTGCTCGCGCTACATGTGCATATGCCTTCTTGATCTCCATGTTAGCTTAGCAGTTAAGCAATCGAATGGTCCTCATCGCATAAGCCCATTGTTTGCTCGTCAATCGTTTTCTCCAGTCAACGTTAGCTCATCGAACGATCCTGGGCTGCGCTCCACATGAATTTTTTACGCCACTCCACAGCAAATCACACAGTACATTCTAGACACCCAAAAGCAGTTTCAAGCGTGGAAAAAGAAAAAAATTAAAAAAATCCACATTTAAGATCAGATTTCAAGTCTAATTAAGTGGGTTAGGCAGCCAAATATTAATTCCAAAAAATCCTAAATCACTCAAATTATATCCTACTCATTTTGCATAAAAAATATCTAAATTAAATAATAAAAATAATAAATAAATAAATAAATAAAATGTAAAAATTCTTGCAAATAATAAATTTCATTCTACTATAAACATCCCCCTCCATGGCTTGTAATTCTCACTCCTTCTCCTTGTGAGAAATTTCTTTCCTCTTGTAAAAATAATTCTAAGTTTAGTTTTAGTTTTCTTAGTTTCTAGTTTTAGTTTTGTAAAATAGTTTTAAGTTTATGTTGTAAAATGTTATGCTAAGTAAAATTATGTGTGTTTTTACTTTCAATATATCTTTCTAAATTTTCTTTTTGTCAAGGAGAGAAGGGGAAAATTTTTAGTCTTTTAATGTTTTCTAAGTTGTTATAATGTCAAAATTTTTAGTTTTTTAATATTTTCTAAGTTATTATAATGTCAAATCATTTTTAGAAATCTTATAATTTTTACTGCTAACTTAGCTAAAACTCTTACAAAATTAAGTTTTGATTTATTATAGATATACACTAGCATGGGTAATGCTTAGAAACACTTTGATTATTCTAGATAGGGAATGACATGGTAAATACTTAACTATAAATTTTGCTTGTAATTTTAGTTAGTTAATTTTGAAATCATATATATTTGTTAAAAATAAGTTTTTGATACATTATAGGCATGAATTAGTACACTAAATGCTTGGTAACTATTGATTATTGTAGACAAAAGATGGCATATTGCATACTTAAGTTATTTAAATAAATAATTTTAGAAAAACTAAAACATGTTTAAGTTAATTACCAGAATATAACATTTAATCCTCAGTATTGTTAATGTTGTTATTTCTTCTAAGTTAATTGCACTTATTATCAAAATTCCATCTTCTATTTCATTGCACTTATTAAATTCTATTTATCATTCCAATTTAAGTTACATTTCTTGTTATTAAAGTTCCAAAAATCACAAAAAATGTGTAAATGTTGTAAATAAATTATAAGTAATTAACTTAAATCATCAAATTTTTTAACTAAAAGTAATATAACTAATATATTGGACCTTTCCAATGCCTTTTCTTTTTGGGATCGACCTCGGATTTACCGAGTTTGATTACTTGGACAACCATATACTTTAGGTTATATTGAACTTACACTTTTAGACCCAAACAAGTTTTTGGCGCCGTTGTCGAGGAACAGACAAACATAAGGACAATATATTATAATACTATATATATGGTTGGATAATCTGTCTTACTATACATTTTTATTTTGCAACTTATTTTTCTGTTCTTTATTTTTCTTTCTAACATCTAACTTTTATATTTTCAATACTTCTAACTTTCTAACTATCTAATCAACTTCTAACTTCTAACTTTTTATTTTTTCTACACTTTTTATTTTTCTTTTATCTTAAAGGGATGGTTGTCTTGATCTTGTTAACATTTCTATTAATATTTATTTTTGTTTTTAGTTTTCTTTCTTTTGCAATTGCAAAAAATAAAAAAATAGAAAAAAAGCCAAATAAAAAAGTAAAGAAGTAAAAAAGCCAAAAAAGCTACTGTTCACGTTGTTTACATGTTAGTAAGGGGTTTCTGTTCATGTAGACTAAATTTTTTTATTTTTTTGTGTTTGTTTAGTTTTATATGTCTAAAAAAAATTAAAAATTAAAAATGTTACAGGAAGTTCATAGAGAAATCATTGCGAATTTTTTTGAACAATACTTGGAACCACTTTATAGTATTTGGTGAAGATACAAGAATTTGATAGATAGATTTCCTTAGCACTGTTTTTCTTGGGATTATCTATTAGGAATTTTTCTAGATGAGTTAAGTCATGAAACTATAAATTGGGTAGAAAGAGGAGATAGTTCCACCATTTTTGCCAATTACCAGTAGACGAAGCCTATTATATGTTGGAAGATATGGTCGGGTATGATTATTGGAGATTGAATAATTTTAAAATTGATTTTGGTTTGGAAAACAATTCAACATTTTTAGAACCGTGGCTAGACACTCAACTTGAAATTTTGGAATCAACCATTAAACAACAAAATTCATCAAATTCTTCAAATAAAGAGAGTTTGTAAATCCCAAGAAAATATTTTGAATCCATAAAGAGTGTGTAGGAAAATGAAGAAAATTTATTACCCGCTTGTTTTGAGAAACCTAGTTTAGAAGTGGAATTCTCGGAGATATTTGAAAAAGATTCTTTAATTGTAGAAGAGACAAAACACTTGATCACTTAAAAATGAATAAGCACTACCTTTAGTCTTAGGTATTGAACCAATGATGCCACTAGAACTTATAGAAGACTATACTTACCATGATTGTATGTGGCCTCTACCTCCTTCAACATCTTTAGCATCATTCTTATGAATTTACAAAGACTATGAAATGAATCCAAGTCACACAAGCACAAATGTTTTATATTTTACCAATTTTGAGGGCACTATTACACAGAACCCATATGTGGAATCATTTGACATTTTTTATGGGAGAAAACTGCTTTTTGATGACTTTTTACTATTTCTTTTGTAATGTAATAATTTCATGAGTGTAATTTTCTAAAAATTGGAAATTTTCTTTTGAAAAATTCATTTAAATGACTGAGGTTATGGAGGATATAATCAAGTTTGATTGGTTGGTATTTTGTATCAACGACCTTTAGAAACGTATTTCAATGAAATGATTAAAATGTTTTTTTTTCTGATTTTTAGAATTTTTCTTAAAATACAAAAAAAATAAAAAAAGTTAAAAAAATTAAAATTTTAAAATCAAAAAATATTTTCTTTCTTTGTAACTAAGTGTTATTGTATTTCACCATTTTTAGATCACTTAGCCCAATTACTATTTGGCTCATGTCCAGATTAACCTTTCACATGTGATGGAACATTTTCCCCTGTGTCTAAGCAATACCATATCTTTTGTCTATAAAACCATTCACTGTACATTCAAGCCCAAAACTCTATGTTCTTTCTCTCTATAAATGTACTTTCTCTCTCTAAGCTTTCATTTTTTCTCTACCTTCTCTCTAGATTTATCAAAGTTTTTCCCCAAAGATTTCCAAAAAACCTTCAAAGTTTCTTCGATCTTTAAACACTTTCTCTAAAAATTCTTCAACTTTTCTTTCTTCATCCCACAAAATCTTCTCAATATACTCCTAAAAGCTCTAATATCCCCTCAAAGCACTCAACTCTTTCTTTTAAAGCTCTCAATTCACTCTCAAGAATCACTTTTTCTCTCTCATCATGGATCTTAAATATCATTACTTTCCTTCCATTGCTTAGAAAGAAATTAGGTAGAAGTACAAAGCTTAAATCTCTTTGGGTCCTTCATCATTTTAAATGTCCAACTGATGTAAAAATGTATATAGAAGGTCTTACTTTCCTAGTGATGTCACAAATAAAGGTCTCTCTAAGATGGGTACAAGTCTGTGTGATAAGAAAAGAAGAGCTCGAAGCTATAGCTTTAAAGTGTTCAAGTGTCCTAAGTGTTCTTGCCAAAATTGTGAGCGTAGGTGTAAGTCAAAAGGTCTTACAGTCTGTAAATAGGGAAGATAAAATACTTTTTCAGTAAAGATGGGCTTTCTAAATAAATTTAGATAATCTTATAGATTCTCTTTTAGACCATCTAAGTAGTTATGTTCAAGAAGCCATTCTTAAACTTTGGCCTCTATTTCATATAGAAAAAGAACGTCTAGGGAAATCTGATATTGCAAGACCCAATTGTTTAGTTCAGCAAGAATGTTGGAAGAGAAATAGTCAACTAATTCATCTGGTTCTAAGCAAAATCTATAACGTATTTTTATTTTTTTGTGTTTTTGATTTTCTTTAAACAAAATTTGTTGAAAAATTATTTGAGATATAAATCTGGTTTTAGTGAAAAATCATCAAAATGAATGAGAAACAAATTTTCTAGAGATGCACTTTGATGAATATGAGTTTTCATTCATTCTCAAATAAATTTTCATCAAAAAAATTAAAAAAACATAAAAAAAGATTTTGTTTTTATGATTGTTATAGTAGGTGTTTGTTTAATTATTGTGATTAACCTATTTGCTTTTAATTTTTTTTTATCTTTATCTATAGTATTAGTGTGTCGTTTATGTTTTCATTATGTCCCATTTTATCAAAAGTCGTACAGTTTTGTTTATTTTTTCAAAAGTTGAATAGATCTTGTTGGGTAAAATTTTTAAAAGTTCTACAGTTGAGTAATATATGTCTATTGTTTTCATCTGTCTTTACCTCCTCATTTCTCCTAGATCATAGTCAATCATGTATTATATCTCATTTCTCGTTGAAGTCTCGCTTAGAGTGGTGTAAAAAGTTTTCAAGTTATAAAAAAAGACATAAAATTCTTAAAAACAAAGAGTCTTATTTTCTTATAAACCATTATGGAGTCCTTATCCCAATCGTCTTTCAATTTTAAAAACATATATGTGTTTGGTGGTTCTGATCTAGGAAAGGGTATAGACTATTTAAATTATAAGGCCCCCTTATGAATGTCACAATAATCATTGCTTTTACTATTAAAACTTGATAATTATTGATAAGAAGTTTGAAATATTGGAAAAATCATATGCAGCAGAATTTAAAAATTTTTTATGTCAGAGTATTTTTCAAAACATAAGTTTGACATACTATATGCATAAATTAACAAGATCTTACTAACCTCTGTGTGCCGAAAAGCTCTGCAATCTGTCAAGAGAAGTAACATTCTAGAAGGACCTCAACTAACTGGCTTCCTTGCTATTTCATAAGGACATCAACTCACTGGCCTTCTTTGCTATTCTCTATCCATGATCGAAGTGAGTGTGGGCTTACGTCGTTCAGCTTTTCCACCAGGTGACTCTCCTTCCAACCAGTAGAGAAATACCCAAAGCTATATTCATGATTTATGAATGATAGCCTTCTGGGGAGTTGTAGAGTCTCGCTGAAAGAGTCTCGATTTGGATTTCTCAACTAATCTAAATAATAATAAGGCTCACTCTCTTTTTATAGAGGTTGGGCCTAGGATTCAATCTTTATCAAATAATGCCTCAAAAATTCAAATCAGAATCAAACCAGGATCATAATCTGATAAAATCCTTGTGAAAACGTGTGATCTTTTAATTGCGCAGCCGACATGTCGATCTGTCTAACCGACATGCCGAACTTGCCCCATCAGCAGGCTGAACCTACGATAAAATCCTAGCAAATCTTTTATTCTCTACTCAAGATTCTATAAGATAAAGTCTCAGTTTTAATTCAAATAACCCAATAGAGAAGTTATCTAGATAATCCCTAGGAAAATAAATAAATTCCTAATAATTCTACAAGTTTATCTTAATTTAATTTATTCAAAATTAAATCAACTGATAAACAGACAAGAATTATCCAATCCCAATAATTCAACAAGTTTAGCTTGAATTAATTTTATCACAAAAGTAATTTAACTGATAAACAAACATAAATTATCTGATTTTATTAAATTTTAGCCAATTTGATAGATATGACATAAGTCACTTATTATTGGAAAAGCACGTTGTATCGTTATAGGATTTATTATAAGCTAGCAAAGGGGACCTGAATGGACCTATATAGTTCAAGCTCCTGATAATTACGAAACCCAATATCTCAGATATACATTTCATAATTATCAACTCCAACGCTACTTCACTAAAAGTTTAGAGCTGCACTCTCGAACTATATAAAATTACTGAAGCTCGTATGTAAGTCTCTATGACATATCATAATGTATCGTATCCCCGTAGGATTATCTATAATTAGCTTAAGGACAAGTTCTGTCTTACCTTCACAATTATTTTTATCTTACGTTCCATTATCTCACTGTCGGAAAACTTACCATCTAAAGACGGTATACCATTTGGTTACACCTATGTATCCAAATGGTTGAGCGCTCTAGTTTTTCAATTACAATATAACGCATATAAGAGGATATCTCTACTCCTAAAGAGGAGCTATGGATTCCATATCCATGAATAATAGGTCTACGCTATCAAGAGTCATGCCTCCAACGTACTGGCATGAGTACCACTATTAAAATGTGGATGTCACCCTTTGGTACATCAAAAGACATAAGTCATGACAGTGGGCCCACTATTCATTTTAGGATTAAGATACAATACAAATGATTGTCTAAAGAGAATCGATTTGCCAAGACAAAATTATTAATCCAAATCAATTCACTTTATGTCCCGATCCAGCATATCGTCACCTATGACAATGTGCCAATATTTCTATTCATGAAGTCCACCTCGATGGCCAAGACAAACCATTTCCCACTAGGGATATAGACAACATAACAATCTTTGCATGAATAAAGCGCCTAACTTTATTCCCTCCATTGCGGATCTTATGATTTAGACTTTCACCTTAAGCATTGTGTCTTTCGCATAATCTGTCCATCATATGCCCCATTCTTAAAGGTTTAGACCGACAGTCTTAGACTTTTGTTTGCTTAACATACATTCAACAAATATAAACTAAAAGATGACAAGATTTGGTATATAAATAATAAATAAATTCTTTATTGATAAACATGTCTCCAAAACCATATTACATTTTTACTCCTTAGGGCATACGTGTCTAACATGAAACAATCAACAACACTCAGAGAAATATCCTAGGAAATACATCCATTTTTTTTTTACTACTTACAGAATTTGCTTCCCTCACTTCGGTTTGCCCGACGGAATACTTAAATATTCGACTAACTGATCACCCTGTAGAAAAATTAGTTTGCAAAAAACAAAAATTTAACAAATACAAACTCACACATATAATGTAAACATTCTTAACTTCTAATTAAACAACTAATTAAAACTAATTATGAAGAAATAAACTATATAGCATATTCTTTATAATAAATAACCTAAGAAACTAAAAATCTAAAATAGAAATTACATTCAACAAAATATAAGTTCAAAAGAACATATCACAAATAAAACTAAGTCTTAAACAAATAAAAATACATAACATAATATATTAAATTTTGTTTGAGTTTAAATACCTTTCATAAATGTGACTCCATTTCCAATCCAACACTCCTTGCACACATAACCGTTTTGTCCTCCATCCTAGTCAACCTAAGTAAGCATAAGCTTACTAAGTGAGCATAATTTTAGTAAGTATATATTCCTATCTCACAACATAATACAATTCATAAAATCATTACATAACATCGTAATCATAATCATAGTAGTGCATGAGACATAAGTTTATATAGAATATATCTTTTCATTTAAACTTCCATATTACAATGTTATTCATTTTATCTTTAGGGGTCAAGCGTTGCACCATTAACATCATAGGCTCGCCATCATGAGAGGGAGTGAGGTAGTTAGTCCCTAACCAAACATGACAAGTTCCAAAGCATATAGGACATCATAAACTATAAACACATGGTGTGCAATGCTTAATTAAGTGATAGATAACCATATATATACGCTTTCTCTAAAAACTTGTCATAAATCATGAAAACAAAAACATAAAAACATCTTTAGGAAAATTCATTGAAAAATGTCTTGAAATAAGAACATTAAATCACAAACCTTTGCTTATAATACATTGCTTAATATTTTCATAAACTTTATCATGTTGCAAATGAGAATGCACTTACTTAACTTGCTTACTTATTAAACCTTAAATTGGGTGACATTTCTATGATTTTTGGGGTGTTTGCCTTTAGGAGTTTTCATGTTAATCATTCATATAATACATAAAATTAATATTTATGTTCATGATATTATTTAATACCATATTACATCCTCATATATCATTCTTAATAAAACAAAACATCTTTGAGTCATAAACATGCACTTAAAGTCAAGGAATATAAAGATAAAAAACTTGACCTTCAATCACTTGGTGAAATTAATTTTAACTTATAAGCATGTATAAAATATAAAACTTCTTCCATAACATAGCTAACATATAAAAACATCCTCAACTTTCTTCTCTTGAAAATATTAGTCCAAAATACATTTTTTCAGTTTTCAAAATGTTCAAGTAAATATAGCAAGTCACAAAAACTGATTGACCTTCGAGGATTCATTATTCTATATCTTTTGATTCACATTCAATTAGAGCACGTAATTTTGCAAGAATAAACTCAACATATATAACCACTACTCTTAAATTTTTCTTTAGTCGTAAAACTTTCATTTGTCAATTAAAATAAATCATAAAGTCAATACTACAAAATTTGCTAGCGAAGCCTGGGTAGTGAGCAATCTTAATTAAAAATTATGAATTAAATCATTTATGCCATAAAATAATTTATAAAAATTATTGCACATAATAAACACATAAAATCATAACATATCTAAAATCAACTCTAAATAAATTTTGAATAATTCCAAACATATGTTCAAATTCAAATTTAATATTAACATCCAACATGCTAAACTACGAACACATTTAATTCAAACATTTTTATAAAATCAAATATGCATGATATGCTTCTGAAATTTTTATGTGACATGCTTAACATATAAATAAATGCTAAAAAAATAAAATCATGCAAAACACATTTAAAAGTATATTTATTATCACACGAATTACATAAAGCATATCAGGTAGACATTGATAACCATTGAGTACTTGGTGATCAACGAATTTTATTTTAATACATAATAAAGATATGAAGTTAAAAATTTACAAACACTTAGTTAACATATCAACAATAAATCATAATTTTTTTAGAATCTAACGACACTTTTTGGCTAATAAAACGGACTCTACAAATCACAAATACAAATTTGCTAGGCAAATTAGATTTCGTGGGCAGTGCTTGATTGAAAGCTCATAACATTTAAAATATATTGGAGGAAAATTTATAAAAAATTCCAGACATTCGTCACACATACACACACACATACAATATCTATATATATATATATATATACACACATCATATCCAAAAATCAAAGGAAAATAAAAACACTAAAATTCTCATATCACATTCTAATAACAATAATTATGTTAAATTTGTACCAAACTCATACAACCTTAAAAATCAAATATAACATGAACATCATAAAATTAAACATTCCTAAAAATTAAAATCGTCACGTTCATGACATATCACAAAAATTCAACCAATGAAACCAAAACTATATATTCTAATTTAACAACATACCGCAAATTTCAAACCCTAATCATACCAGACACTCATAACTATAAATACATTCATTAATAAATCCAAAACATCATACACATAAATAAATTTATACCTTGTATTCTTGAATTCTTTGAGAGAGAAAATCTGGAAGAAAACAAATTTCTAAACTAATAGTATGTGATGTTTTAGGGAAGAAAATAGAGCATAAAAGCATAGAGGAATATGAGAAAAGATGCATGCAAGAAAAAAGGGAAAGGAATAATATGTGTGCTTGAAGCGATATATTTATAGGCATAAGTAACCTACGTCCTACTTTAATTGGGTTTCCTTTTTTCTTTTCTCTTTTGCTTTCATGTCGATTGCCTTTTTTTTCTTTTTCTTTTTTTTTACTCAACTTAAAGTTGTCGTTTTCTATCAAAATATATGTATGTGTGTGTATATATATGTGTGTGTATATTACAATGTTATGTAGTATATAATACCTATATATATATAATATATAATACATAATTATTTATATACAACAATATTGTTTGCTCCCTTTACCCCAACAAAAATATTAATTTGCATGCTATTCTTTTGGACACTTTATATTATCTAGTTTCTTAACACCATAATAAAAGTATTACACATGTAATTATCATGACATCATAAATGTTATAAAAATAAGAAAATATGGAATAACATTTATGTAATTGCTAAGAATATAACTCTAGGGCATACATAAATCTAGAGTATTATAAAAATTATAAATTTAGAGCAAATTGAAGCTCTTAAGAAAAACAATAAATACTTTATCCCTATCATCATTTTTGACATGAACATCTAGAGCACATCGATCCCTCATGGCCGTCACCTATAACATTACTAAAGAAAAAGTTAATTTACTTAACATAAATAATTATAGCACTTAAAATATCACATTCAAATATTAAATTAATGTCAATATCCATAAAAGAAAATGGCGGGTGTTGAGGGATTGGGTTCCCAAGCTGGAGCCTAGCGGGTCCCTAGAACGTATTGCTGGAGAGGCTGTTCAGGGAGCCTCTACGTAGATTTGCCTCCTGCGGGGGGAGCACGTCCCCTAGGAGTCAACCTTTAAGGTTAAAGGTTTAGCTCCTAGGGGACGCGCTCCCCCCGTGGGAGGCAAATCCTTGTAAAGGCTCCCCGAACAGCCTCTCTAGAAATACGTTCGAGGGACCCGCCAAGCTCCAGCGGAGAACCCAATCCCTCAACATTAAACACACGTTCTGGTGAGGTACTCGACCTCGAGTTAGGTCACAAGGGCTCCTGCTTGGGGAGAGACCCAGCTCGGATTTTTGTTTGCCTACAGTGAAGGAGCGCGTCCCTCAAGAGCCGAACCTTTTTCCTCTCGTATAAAAGAGTCTTAAGGACAATCCCAGGTACCAATCCATTGGATGGATTGGTACCTGGGATAGGCCTTAAAAACCTCTTATTCAAGAGGTTAAAGGTTCGACTCCTGGGAGATACGCTCCCCCCGCGGGAGGCAAATCCACGTAGAGGCTCCCCTAAGCAGCCTCTCCGGCAATACATTCGAGGGACCCGCTAGGCTCTGACCGGGAAACCCAATCCCTCAATAGTGGGCATTACATAAATGCATCATTTCATTTAGGGCAAGTCATGGCTAAGAAAAATATAAACCTTATGTATGGTGGTAGTCTTGGTTTAATGGGAACTGTCATAGCTAGAGCCAAAGTAGGAGGAATTCTAGGTATTTACCTTCGTTTTCTTGTCAAAGATAACATTTGTGGTGTAACTATAGGAACCAAGAAAATAGTTAAAAATGTCCCTGAAATGTTTAAAACTTATGATTCATCACTCAAATGCATTCATTGTTTTACCAAGAGGTCTAGGAACTTTGGAAGAAATGTTTGTCATAGCTAATTAGAATCAGTTAGGTATTCTTAATAAACCAATGGGTGTGCTTAATGTTAGTGACTTCTTTGATGATCTTTTAAGTTTTCTAGATAATGTGTGGAACAAAACCTTTTTGTAGAGTCAAGAAGGAAGATTTTTATCTTTGCACCTGCTGTTGAGGAGTTGCTTGAGTAAATGCAAGTCATCATTCCCAAGGCAGGCATTGCATCTTTAAAGCTTAGAAGGAAGCACAAATGAGATTTGAATCTTTCTCTCTAAACTCTTTGATCTTTTAGTTTTACCTACAAAATTATTTATATTTTGTTTATTTTTCTTAGTGTGTTTTAAATAAGTGCTCTTGTACATATATGTTGTTATTCTTTCTACATAATCTGATTAAACATTAAGGACCATGTTCAATTTAGGTTGGGGAAAGGGTTTTTGTCAAAATTTTTCAAATTTATGTCAAAATTTTTCAAGTTTAAACCTATTTTTGTGTGTTTAAAATAGGACTTATTTTAAAACCAAATGTAAAAAAGAAAAGAAAAGAAAAGAAAAGAAAAGAAAAGAAAAGAAAAGAAAACCTAGAAACATTGGAAAAATTAAAAAAAATAAGTGTCCTATTTGTAAAACTTTTAAATTCTTATTTTAGTGGCGGGATGGCTCAGTACAAGAGTTAGTCATGAAACTTATCTTGATTTGGTCTTGGAATGTCATCTTTCATATATTTTCATTTATGCTTATATTCTCTATGTTGTGTGCATGCATGTATGCATAGCTAAGTTTAGAGTCTTTAGCATTCTTGATATGTGTCTTAATCATGTTTGTAACATATTTCATTCTATTGAGTTTGTCAACATATGCGTCTTTTAAGAAAAAAACTAAAAATTGAAAAATCTTAAAAAAATAAAAAAATTTGAAAACCTAAAAAATGTTTTGCAAATATTTGTTTTCTTTGTTTTTTTTAGTGCCTCCTGTCTGATAAAGAAACATGGTTGTATCATGGCTTGCTGTAAAATTCAGATATTGTTTATGCTTATGTCAGTTTCTTGTGTTAGCCTCATATTTAGATTTATTTTTCCAATATTTGAGTACTTAATCTTAAACTTTGATTTGTTATACTAACTTAGAGACAGTTTATGTTAATGTAATTTAATTTATTTTTATAAAATCTCGTAATTTGTTTGAATCCCTCTCAAGGCGCAATCCTAGATAATACTAAGTTAAGGATATAATTTAGGCCATCTTTGGATCATTTGAGCTTTTCAAACTTACCAATATATGTTCTATGTCTCTTGTTACCCTGTTATGCTTAATGTTCTATTTTCTTTGTCACCCATAAATTTTTAACTTAGCCTTTGTAATAATTTCATATCCTTTATTTTTACCTTTCACTCATAAAGCATATGATCGGTTAGGATGTATTTTGGGTTATGCTAATATTATGGGAGGATGAGAAGGGTTATGAAAGGAAATTTAGTTATTCCATAGTCTTTAAATTCAAAAAAAAAAAATCAAAAAAAAAGAAGAAAGGAAAAAAATAATAAATAGTGGATGATAAATGAAAGTTTACTTCATTTTTGGGTTTGTTAGTTGGGAAGTAATTTGTACATTTTCAAGGTCTAAGAATAATGTAAGTGTCTTATGAGTCAATCAAGTTTTAAATTTATCCTTTATCTTACCTTTTTACCCCAGCCTTATATTACAAACAGAATAAAGTCCTAATGGTCCTTAATTTATTGTTATTCTACATTGGTAGAGAGAGGAATGAAAAACAAACTTGTAAGATTTTGTTAAAATAAATTTATCTAGTTTGTATGCAATGATTAGTGATAGAATAGCATACACACTGGGAAAATCTATCCTAAATATGAGACATATTCTTGAAATAAACCATAAACTTGAATAATATTTATATTTTATTTTAAGTCATGATTCTAAAACAACTCCTGAGAACGCTCTTCAAGGAGTCATAAGCTTTTGGGAAATCAATCATTTAGTCTATTTCCATGTTTTTATCACTTTAACTATTCAGGACAAGAAATAAGCTGGTTGAGGGCAGTGATGAGACTGTGAATATGCACATTTCTTATGGCTAAATATCATAATTTTGCATTAACATCTCTTGTTAAATCCCTTAGTTATAGCATTTGTGTGTTAATTAGTATTTTAGTGTGTTTATATGAAAATATAATAAAAATATGTTTTAGTGTGTTTTTATGTTTAAGAATATTTCTAGTAATTTTTAGAATCATTTACGTGTGTTTTATAATTGTTTAGTTTGTAAAAAATTAAAATCATAAAATTAATGTTGCATGATTTTATTTTGTGTCTTAAAATAGTTTTAAATAAGTTTTTAGTCTGTAAATATATCTTATAACATTTCTAGTAGTTTTTAAAATATTCCTGAGCCTTAAATCATATAGATCTGTTGAGGTTTCTTAATTCTAGAGTTTTTATTTATTTTTAGTGTGTTTTATTGTAAAATAAATAATTATTGTAAGAATTAAGTATGTAAAATAATTAATTTTAGTTTGTTTATATTATTTTATATTTGAAATTTATAAGGAAAAAGGGAGCAAAATGGCACAAAAATGGGCAAAAACTGACCTCAAATGGATGAAAAATTTAAAAAATAAAAATAAAACCAAAAGATTGCCACGTGGTGCCGTTGTGTCATCGGATTATGCAACCCAAGTCATCTCTGCCGTCCACGCGTCTAACGCCTCCTTACAGGCGCCATAGGGAACGTTGCCTTAATCGTTAACTTAATAATTACTAATAAGAAATTCAAAACAATCAACAACATTCAGAGAAATATCCCAGGCAATACATCCATTTTTTCAACTTACCAGATTTAATTTTTCATCCTCGGTTAGCCCGATGGAACATCTAAGGCATTCGCCTAATAGACCACTTGCAGAAAACAGTTTTACAAAATGAATATTTAAAAAATACAAAATCACACATATAATGAAAGTATTCTTAATTTCTTATCAAACAACTAAGTCATACTAATTACAAAGAAATGAACTATATAGTGTATTCTTTAATAAATAAGCTAAGAAACTAAAAATCTAAAATACAAATTACATTCATTAAAACATAAGCTCAAAAGAACATGTCACAAATAGAACTGAGTCTCAAACAAATAAAAATATAGAACATAATATATTAAATTTTGTTTGAGTTTAAATTCATTTCATAACAATGATTTCATTTCTAATCCAACATCTCTTGCACATACGCCCATCCTTCTCCTCCATCCTAGTTAACCTGTATCTTATCCTTATCTACAACATGACATAAAATAAGTAAGCATAAGCTTAGTAAGTACAGTTTCTTATCTCACAACATAAAATATGAACTTTCATAAAAACATAACATAAGATCATAACCATAAACATAATAGTGCACAAGGTACATGTTCGTATATATAACATATCTTTCATTTAAACTTCTGCATTAAAATGTTATGTATTTTACCTTTAGGGGCCCAACCATTGCACCATTGACATCGTAGGTGCGCCGTCATGAGAGGAGTAGGGAAGCTAGTCCCAAACCAAGCATGATAAGTCTAAACCTTACGAGACATCAGAAGTATAAACAACATAGGTGTGCAACTGCATAATTAAGTGATTATATATATACATATATATAAGATTTCTTTGAAAACTTGTCATAAACCAAAAAACATAAACATAAAAAAAGTCCTTAGGAAAATTCATCATAAAAGATCTTGAATAAGAACCTTAAATCACAAACCTTTGCTTATAAAATATTGCTTAATATTTTCAAAAACTTTATCGTGTTATAGGTGAGAATGCATTTAATTGACTTGCTTGCGTACTAAACCTTAAATCGGGTGACTGTTGCCACAGTTCTAGGTGTACTCGCCTTTTGAATTGTTCATGTCAATCATTCATATAATACATGAAATTAATATTTATGTTCATGATATCATTAATACCATATTATATCATCATACATCATTGTTAACGAAAAAAAGTATATTTGAGTCACAAACATGCACTTAGAGTTAAGAAACATAAAGACAGAAAACTTCACCTTTAATACTTAAAAAAATTAATTTCAACTTATAAGCATGTATAAAATGTAAAACTTCTTCCATAACATATAAAAACATCACTCAATTTTCTTCTCTTGAAAATATTAATCCAAATACATTTTTTCAATTTTCAAAATGATCAAGTAAATTTGACAGTCACAAAAACTGATTGACCTTTAAGGATTCATTACTCTATATCTTTCAATTCACTTTTAATTAGAGCATGAAAATTTGCAGAAATAAAGTTAACACATATATATAAGACTCAGATTTTTTTTAGCTATAAAAAGTTCATTTGCTAATTTAAATAAATCACATAATCAATACTACAATATATGGCAGTAAAGTTTAGGCAAAGAGTAATCCTAAATAAAAATTATAGATTAAATCATTTATGTCATAAAATATTTACAAAACTTATTATACATAATAGACACATAAAATCATAACATAGTCAAAATTATCATTCAAAACACACATTTGAATTTAGAGATAATATTAGCATCAGATATCCTAAATAGCGAACATGTTTTATTCAAATATTTTTATAAAATTAAATATATATGATATGCTTTTGAAATTTTTATGTGACATACTTAAATATAAACAAACGCTAGAAAAATAATAAATCATGTAAAACACATTTAAAAACATGATTTATTATTTCACGAATTATATAGAGTATATCAAGCAGACATTCATAACTACTAAGTATTTGGTGATCAACGAATTTTATCTTAAAACATAATAAATATATGAAGTTAAAATTTTATAGACACTTATTTAATATGTCAAAAATGACTCATAATTTTTATAGAATCAAAAAATGCTTTTTGCCTATAAAATGGACTCTATAATTCACAAATACAAATCTGCCAACAAATAAAATTTCTTGAGTATTGTTTAATTGAAAGCTCCTAACATTTAAATTATATTGAACAAAAATTTATAAAAAGTTCCAGACATTCCTAACATATATATACATCATATCCAAACATCATAGCAAAATAAAATCATTTGAATTCAAAACATTACTGACAATCTTATTGAATAACCGAAAACTCCAAAATTCTCATATCACATTCCAATAACAAAAATTATGTTAAATTTGTATCAAACTCATATGACCCTAAAAATTAGATATAACATGAACATCATAAAATTAAGCATTCCTAAAAATTAAAAATGTCACGTTCATGACATATAACAAAATTTTAACAATTGAAACCAAAAGAGTATATTGTTATTTAACAACATACCCCAAATTTCAAACCCTAATTATACCAAATACTCATAACTATAAATACATTTATTAACAAAACTAAAATATCATACACATACCATGTGTTCTTGAATTCTTTGAGAGCGAAAATCTTGAAGAAAAAAAATTCCAAACTAATGGTATATGAGGTTTATGGAAGAAAAAAAAGCATAAAACCATGAGGGATATGAGAAAAGATGGAGGCAAGAAAAAGAGATTGGAATAATATGTGTGTTTGAAGCCACATATTTATAGGTATAAGTAATCCTAGTACTATTTTAATTAGGTTTCCTTTTTTTTTTTTCTCTTTTTCCTATTCATTTGCCTTCACGACAATTTTTTTTTTCATTTCCTACCTATGCGGTTTATCATAATATATAATATAATATAATATAATATAATATAATGTAATTAATATAATTATAATACATTATTATTTATATACAACAATAATGTTTGCTCTCATGACTCAAAATATATCAATTTACACATTATTATTTTGGACACTTTATATTATTGAGCTTCATAGTGCCATAATGAAGATGTTATGCATTTAATTACCATGACATCATAAATGTTATAAAAATAAGAAAATATGTAATAAAATTTATGTCATTGTCAAGAATATAACTGTAGGGTATATATAACTCTAAAACATTATAAAGATTATAAATTTAGAACAAGCTGAAACTCTTAAAAAAACAATAATACTTTATGCTTATCATCATTTTTTAACATGAAAAACACGAGCACAATGATCCATCGTGGCTATCATCTATGATATTACTAAACAAAACATTACTTCACTTAGCATAAATCATAAATAGCATGTAAAATATCACATTCTAGTGTTAAATTATGTAATTATCTATAGAAAAAAGGCAGGTGTTATAACAGTGTCCGCCTCCTAGGGAAGTGGCTGCTTTGCACTACACGTATGTCTGCCCTCTTAAGCACCATGTTAGTTTACCGGTCAAGTAATCGAATGGTTCTCTATGCGTCAGTCTAGCATTCGCTCCTCAGCTATTCCTCCAATCAACGTTAACTGATCCAATGATCCTGGGCTGCGACTCCACATGAATTTGGTACGCCACGCCATAGCAAATCACAAAGTAAATTCTAGATACAAAAGCAGTTTCAAGCATGGAAAAAGAAAAAAATTAAAAAAAATCATCTGTCATGCCTCAAAAATCGGGAGGCGACGTGGTGGATTATTTAATTTAATTAAGTGAGTTTTAGTTAAAATCTACCGATTTAGGGAAATAATTAATTATTAAAATGTGATAAATTTAAAACCTTTTAGGTGATTATTAAAATAATAAAACAAATAAGATAAAAATAAAATAAAACAATAAAAGAGGAGGAACACGAGTTGGGTCCACTAGACTCACATCTTGTGCACACACATAGTAGTGACAATAATTAAAATTACAACTACAGTCTAAAGTAGTTGATTATTAAAATGTGATAACTTTAAAAACTTTTATGTGATTATTAAAATAATAAAACAAATAAGATAAAAATAAAATAAAACAATAAAAGAGGAGGAACACGAGTTGGGTCCACTAGACTCACATCTTGTGCACACACATAGTAGTGACAATAATTAAAATTACAACTACAGTCTAAAGTAAGAAAAGGGAAATTTAAAATATTACATACCTTGATTAATTAATACAAATAACCTAATCAAATCTTCTACTACTCTCGAGTCCAATCGATAGCCTCCCAATCGGTACTAAGCTGTATTCCACCTAAGGGGAGAAAAATGTTTAAAAACAAATAAAATGTAAGCGAAAGGCTTAGTAGGACTAGGTTATAAAAACAGTTAATTTGAATATAAAATTCATCATTCAAGAAAATATTTAGAAAATGGAATTAAACAAATGAATGGATATATAAATTCAATAAAATCAATCTTACCAAAAACGGTTTATTGTTCAACAAGAAAGGATATTATTATCTTTTCTTGGGCAAACCATGAGTATCACCACCATAGTAGCCTAGTTGGGTTTCAGGACCTGCCCTCAAGGTCGCACTCTATATGACCTGATCTCTAAGTATGGTATCATGCCCATCTATGCATTTCCATAGTTATTAAAATCTCATTTACTAAGTGTATTCATTTACTTTCATTTTATGGTTCATTATGAAAAATCACCCCATTCTATTGTTTATGAAAACAACTGATAAAAATCTTTTTCAATCATTAATCAAAAATATTTTAAAAGGAATCATTTTGAGGCTAAAAATCATTTAAAATATGGATACCAAAGAAATCAAGCATCACAACTCAGCACCTCAGTTTCGCTCTGCTATACGTTAGCTCCACGAAACCATGAATAACCTTAAATATAAACTAACTTCGTCAATATTTAGCTTAGAATATTCTACACTACTAACCTATCTCATAGTGTCCTAGTGTGCCATTTATACCCGTAAAATCATACTATAAAGTTAAAATCTCAATCTAGGTTTAAAATAGGAAAAACGAGTGAAAGACGACAAATTTTTATAAAGCTCGATCGGCCTGCCGGTTCCCTAGGTCCGGCCTACCAAACTACACAGTTCGGCCTGCCGACCATCTAGATTTGGCTTGCCGAACTCACTATAAGCCTGGCCTACCGAACCTTCTATGAGTCTGGCTTGTCGATAATATGAATCTGGCCTATCGAACTGGGAAAAATCTAAAAATTTCTAGACTCGGGTCCCGGCCTCCTTGAGCCAAATCCTCATTTCTAACCTGTTCTCTCAATTCTCAGGCATATAAAATATTTATAGATGATAGAAAAACTTAGTAGAACACTTTTAAACTAATTTAAACAAGATTTACATAGAAAATTCCAATTAAATGCGAAAAAGGGAAAAATGAAGAAAAATAGAACAACTTGATTTAGATCCATTTTTCATCAAACCAAGCTTAGATTCTAGATGTTTTGAGTCCTACTAACTTAGATTCAAGGTTTTCTAAGCTCAAAGAAGCTCCAGTTTCAAAATACAAAGAAAATAGAAAAATTGGAAAAAGTTTGAAATTTTGAAAACTAACCTTGATTTAATCTTTGAACTGAGTTTGTAGTTGCTCAATCACGTTCCCAAGCTTCCAATTCAGCTAAGGAGCAAGGCTTGAGCTCAAATTTTGAATAAAAGGGAGAGATGAGAGAGGGGCAGTGAGTGAGAGGGAGAGAAAGAAAGAGAGAGAGCTGGGAGAGAGAGAACGAGAGTGTGGAAGAAAGAGGGAGACAGAGGAAATAAATAGAGAGAAAGGGAGATGGTTTTCAACAAGAAAACCATGTGCAGCACACAGGTTTCAAACTGGATGTATTTGGTATTTGATAAATTATTTTGTTTAAAATTCAAAATAACATATAGAAACTGATTAAAAGTGACTCAAAATAATTGTAAGTAAATTAATTTGAAAATATTACAAAATAGTTAAATTAAGTTCTAATTATATTGTGGCATACTAGTACACCATTTTACACTCTAATAACATTTGATTAAATTCGGGGTGTTACAACTCTTCACCCTTGAAAAGAAATTTCACCCTCAAAATTACAATTTACTCTAAAAAAAATGCAGATACAACTCTTCCACAGTTGACTTTAACTCCCAAGTGGCGTCATCAACCTAGTGATGTTGCCACATGACTTTCACTAATGGTATGTTGCGGCATCGTAAGTTGATCACTTTTCGATTGATAATCTAGATCAGCACCTCCTTGTATGTCGTGTCTTCCTAAATATGCACATCATGGAATGAGACTATCTTGCCTTGCTTGGGTGGATACTTCTGAAGCAACGAAACATGAAACACATCATGAACATGAGAGAGCTCGGGGGGAGATCGAGCCGATAAGTGACTACACCAACATGTTGAACAATTTCAAATGGTCCAACGTACCTTGGTGCGAGTTTTCCACTTACATCGAAACGTGATATACCCTTGCGTGATGAAACTTTCAAGAGAACAAAATCTCCTACTTTGAATTCCAAGGGCCAGAATCTTCTATCCACATAATGTTTTTGTCTACTCTGAGTAGCCTTCAACCGATCTCGAATTATGATGACCTTCTTGTTGCTGCTACGGATCTCATCTGGCCCGAGAACAATCCTGTCTTCTGGCTCTGTCCACCACACCGATGACTGACACGGTCATCCATACAGTGCTTCAAACGGTGCCATGCCAATGCTTGCTTGATAGCTATTGTTGTACGCAAACTCTACCAGATGCAAATACTTCTTCTAGTTCACGCTGAAGTCTAACACACACGCACGAACATGTCCTCGAGGATTTGAATAACCCCCTTAGATTGTCCATCGGTCTGGGGATGAAATGTCATGCTAAAGTTCAAGTTTGTTCCCAAGGCCTCTTGAAAGCTTCTCCAGTTCTTGGTGTTGAACCGAGTGTCTCTGTCGGATGTGATGGATAAGGAAACTTCATACAACCTTACTATATTTTGTAGATATAGCTCCCGAAGAACTCTCAACGAACATGTCAACCTGAAATGGATGAAATGCATCAATTTCATCAACCTGTCAACCACGACCCAAATTACGTCATGTCTTTGCTCGATTCTCGGTAAACCGATAAGAAAATCTATCGTGATATGCACCCATTTCCACCCTAGAATGGGAAGTGGTTGAAGATGACCTACTGGCTTCTGGTGCTCGGCCTTCACCTGGAGACAAGTTGCTCACTTGGCCACGTATTCTTAAACATCCTTCTTGTCACAACCTGCCTTTTTACGGGTTGTGGTTTAACGTTTTTCTTATTTACGTATCTATAAAAACTTGAATTTTTTTTTAAATATATTACACATACAAACTAATATTTCTTTTATAATTATATGTATAATTACACAAGCAACTTTCTTTTTTAAACAACACCTATTTAGAATGTCCAAAAGAGGTTTTGTCTCACTTAATCATACTATACCATTTATACATTATGATCCAAAATAACTTAAAATACATAGCAACAGAAACATATATGTGGCGGCATCCACACTCTGGTCTGCACATTGCTCAGATTCCCCTGCTAGCTCATCAACATATTCATTTTGACCTTCTAGTGTAAATTCCTACAGCATGAAATAACTAGGTGAGCTTATGCTCAATAAGTCCAAACTTAGCCTACATAAATCTTATACTAATATACACGATCCAATTATGCTTTCTTATGACCATTCCTTATTCTTGTTATATCTTTTCTTTCATTAAGGCCCAAGTGCTTGTACCATATGTGCATATAGGTCTTTGTAACACCGAGACCATAACATAACTTTAACTTTAAACTCCCCTTTTGCTTTGGGAGCTAGTATGACACTTTCTTTATTTTTGGTGTTTCATTTATCAGTCCAATTATTTTGATTATCATACCATGCATGACAATATATGTTCATACTAAGTGCAAAACATTTACACTTTTTAATTGTGTAGCACACACAGACATGTTCACATAAATATACTATACCCTTAAACCTACTTTTTAATACTGTAGGTGAGTTTAAAACTTACTTGTTTTTGCCGCTATTAAAAACGTCTTCAGGTTTTCCTTGTTACTCATCTAAGGACCTGTTTGGCCAATTATATGAATTGATTCACCTTTTTCTTTTTTCTTTTCTTTTCTTTTCTTTTTTTTTAAATGATGAATCATCACCCTAATTAATTAGAGGGTAAGTTGGCCACTTTTGGTTGGGCCACATTAGTGAATGTGGTGGCCCAATCAAAACTCTCAAAGTGTCCCTTTGGTGGGTCCCATAAAACTTTTTATCCAGTCCAAGTTTATACTAATAGTATTTTTCCTATACTGTCGGTAATTTTTCCATACAGTTCATGAGGTTAAATAACCTTCCATACTTGTTTACATTTATCATATAATGAAATTCAATATTATCTCACTTTGTACAGTCTAAATTTATATTGACAGTATTTTTCTTATATTGTCGGTACATTTTCTATACTGCTATAGCATTTCTTATTCATCCATATTCTCCAACCAGTATTATTTCTATACTGCTTTAACTTAAACAGTCTAATTTATGTATTGCTTAATCTTAAACAGTCAAATTCCTACAATGCATTACTTTTGTAGTGTAATTTTTATGCTACATAACTTTATCAGTGTAGTTTCTTATACTGTATTTTTCTAATACTGTATAATTTTCTATATTATTATATAGTATTTCTCCTTAAACTATATTTTTGTCTTACATAATTTTTAACTTATTGCATTTTTAATGTATTAAAAATGCTTGGGTGTTACAATCTACCCTCCTTAAAAAAAATTTCGTCCTAAAAAATTAGAACCTTCATGGGTAGTTCATCTCCTTATTACCTTTTCTATTCTTAACATACTTTCCTTTATCAATACTTTCTTACTAAAAACGAAGCCTCCATCTTGGAACTTTAACAATTTTTATCATGTTACTAACATATTCCTTTAAATTGTACACTACACTTCTACTGCGTAACTCTGACCTTTCAACATATGAGGGCAGTTTTCATTCATTTAAAGGTTTAGCATTCTACCAATGAATGCCATTTTCAAAAATAGGGTTCATTTATATTCTACATGCATCATGACTATCAAAAGATTAGGGTCATCGACCATAAAAGTCATAATTTTTCAGTCCTATATCCTTTCTAGAATGACATTTTTATATAATTTTCCTCATAATGTATAAATCCCTAGCTTCCATCCTCCAATCCGTGAGGTTTTTACTGACAGATTTGGCATCATTGTCTTTATTGTGATTCCTATTTGGCCAGTTATGAGATCATTAGCATGTCTCAGCTCAGCTACAGAATGCTTAAGCTCAAAAGAATCGTATAGTTAGTCATCTAACGTTTGGTTGCTCTTAGGCACTCTCATTCCATAGAGCACAAAAAATCACTTTCGAACCTCTATTATTATGTTATCTTGATCTACTCTTCTTATTCTGCATATAGTCAATACTGAATGATTTCTAATAGAGTGAGATGTGCTAATACAGAGACACCATTGTGCGCATAAACATCATAATGTGTCATGAGCTCATCTTCTTGATTTTTGAGCCGTTGGCCATCTGTTGATGACCATTGACCACGTTTAGTCATCGTTGACTTGACACCGTTGATGGATGATGACAACCGTTCACTTACGGAAGCATTATAGCATATAGCATAACGTTCATCCATTGACCTTTGCCTTCCCGTTGTTCATTCGAGTGTGCCGATATCAAAGGCTATATCTAACATAATCACCTAATCGTTAAATGCTAACTTTTCTTCTTATTTAACTTAACTTACTTACTTGAGCTATAATGTAGCAGATATATGACAGCGCGAGATGGGATGGCAGGATACCTCTCCAATACCACCTGTCATAACCCTCCTTTTTATGGGCTATGGTTTAACGTTTTCCTTACTTACATATCTATGAAAACTTAAAAATGTTTTTTTAAAATATATTACACATACATACTGGAATTTCTTTTATAATTATATGTATAATTACACAAGCAACTTTCTTTTTAAAACAACACCTACTTAGAATGTCCAAAAGAGGTTTTGTCTCACTTAACCATACTATATCATTTATACATTATGATCCAAAATAACTTAAAATACATAGCAACAGAAACATATCTGTGGCGGTATCCACACCTTGGTCTACACATTGCTCATATTCCCTCGCCAGCTCATCAATATATTCATTCTGACCTTCTAGTGGAAATTCCTACAGCATGAAATAACTAGGTGAGCTTATGCTCAGTAAGTCCAAATATAGCCCACATAAATCTTATACTAATATGCATGATCCATTTATGCTTTCTTATGAACATTCCTTATTCTTGTTATATCTTTTCTTTCATTAGGGCCTAAGTGCTCATACCATATGTGCACATAGGTCTTTGTAAGACCGAGACCATAATATAACTTTAACTTTAAACTCCTCTTTTGCTTTGGGAGCTGATACGACACTTTTCTTATTTTTGGTGTTTTATTTACCAGTCTAGTTATTTTGGTTATCATACCATACATGACAATATATGCTCATGCTAAGTGCAAAACATTTGCAACTTTTAATTTGTAGCACACACAGACATGTTCACATAAATACATTATACCCTTAAACCTACTTTTTTATACTGTAGGTGGGTTTGAAACTTACTTGTTTTTGCTGCTACTAAAACCGTCATTAGGTTTTCCTTGTTGCTCGTCTAAGGACATGTTTGGCCAATCATATGAAGTGATTCACCTTTTTCTTTTCTTTTTTTTTTCTTTCTTTTCTTTTTTTTAAATGATGAATCATCACCTTAATTAATTAGGGGTAAGTTGGCCACTTTTGGTTGGGTCACATTAGTGAATGGGGTGGCCCAATCAAAACTCTCAAAGTGTCCCCTTGGTGGGTCCCACAAAACTTTTTACCCAATACAAGTTTATACTGATAGTATTTTTTCTATACTATCGGTATTCATTTCCATACAGTTTATGAGGTTCCATAACCTCTCATGCTTGTTTACATTCATCACATAATGAAATTTCAATATTATCTCACTTTGTACAGTTTAAATTTATACTAACAGTATTTTTCTTATACTGCTAGTATATTTTCTATATTGCTACAGCATTCCTTATTCATCCATATTCTCCAAACAATATTATTCCTATAGTACTTTAACTTAAACAGTCTAATTTCTATATTGCTTAATCTTAAACAGTCAAATTCTTACACTTTATTATTTTTACAGTGTAATTTTCATACGCATAACTTTATTAGTGTACTTTCTTACATTGTATTTTTCTAATACTGTATAATTTCTTGTATTATTATATAGTATTTCTTCTTAAACTATATTTTTGTCTTACATAATTCTTAACTTATTGTATTTTTAATGTATTAAAAATGCTTGGGTGTTACAATCTACCCTCCTTAAAAAAAATTTCGTCCTAAAAAATTAGAACCTTCATGGGTAGTTCATCTCCTTATTACCTTTTCTATTCTTAACATACTTTCCTTTATCAATACTTTCTTACTAAAAACGAAGCCTCCATCTTGGAACTTTAACAATTTTTATCATGTTACTAACATATTCCTTTAAATTGTACACTACACTTCTACTGCGTAACTCTGACCTTTCAACATATGAGGGCAGTTTTCATTCATTTAAAGGTTTAGCATTCTACCAATGAATGCCATTTTCAAAAATAGGGTTCATTTATATTCTACATGCATCATGACTATCAAAAGATTAGGGTCATCGACCATAAAAGTCATAATTTTTCAGTCCTATATCCTTTCTAGAATGACATTTTTATATAATTTTCCTCATAATGTATAAATCCCTAGCTTCCATCCTCCAATCCGTGAGGTTTTTACTGACAGATTTGGCATCATTGTCTTTATTGTGATTCCTATTTGGCCAGTTATGAGATCATTAGCATGTCTCAGCTCAGCTACAGAATGCTTAAGCTCAAAAGAATCGTATAGTTAGTCATCTAACGTTTGGTTGCTCTTAGGCACTCTCATTCCATAGAGCACAAAAAATCACTTTCGAACCTCTATTATTATGTTATCTTGATCTACTCTTCTTATTCTGCATATAGTCAATACTGAATGATTTCTAATAGAGTGAGATGTGCTAATACAGAGACACCATTGTGCGCATAAACATCATAATGTGTCATGAGCTCATCTTCTTGATTTTTGAGCCGTTGGCCATCTGTTGATGACCATTGACCACGTTTAGTCATCGTTGACTTGACACCGTTGATGGATGATGACAACCGTTCACTTACGGAAGCATTATAGCATATAGCATAACGTTCATCCATTGACCTTTGCCTTCCCGTTGTTCATTCGAGTGTGCCGATATCAAAGGCTATATCTAACATAATCACCTAATCGTTAAATGCTAACTTTTCTTCTTATTTAACTTAACTTACTTACTTGAGCTATAATGTAGCAGATATATGACAGCGCGAGATGGGATGGCAGGATACCTCTCCAATACCACCTGTCATAACCCTCCTTTTTATGGGCTATGGTTTAACGTTTTCCTTACTTACATATCTATGAAAACTTAAAAATGTTTTTTTAAAATATATTACACATACATACTGGAATTTCTTTTATAATTATATGTATAATTACACAAGCAACTTTCTTTTTAAAACAACACCTATTTAGAATGTCCAAAAGAGGTTTTGTCTCACTTAACCATACTATACCATTTATAAATTATGATCCAAAATAACTTAAAATACATAGCAACGGAAACATATTTGTGGTGGTATCCACACCTTGGTCTACACAATGCTCATATTCCCTTGCCAGCTCATCAACATATTCATTTTGACCTTCTAGTGGAAATTCCTACAGCATGAAATAACTAGGTGAGCTTATGCTCAGTAAGTCCAAATATAGCCCACATAAATCTTATACTAATATGCATGATC
The DNA here is from genome assembly GCA_025403435.1 of Artocarpus heterophyllus. Taxonomy (NCBI): domain Eukaryota; kingdom Viridiplantae; phylum Streptophyta; class Magnoliopsida; order Rosales; family Moraceae; genus Artocarpus; species Artocarpus heterophyllus. Next base: position 25,947,249 of record CM046335.1, on the reverse strand, counting down.
CATTTATGCTTTCTTATGAACATTACTTCTTCTTGTTATATCTTTTCTTTCATTAGGGCCTAAGTGCTCATACCATATGTGCACATAGGTCTTTGTAAGACCGAGACCATAATATAACTTTAACTTTAAACTCCTCTTTTGCTTTGGGAGCTGATACGACACTTTTCTTATTTTTGGTGTTTTATTTACCAGTCTAGTTATTTTGGTTATCATACCATACATGACAATATATGCTCATGCTAAGTGCAAAACATTTGCAACTTTTAATTTGTAGCACACACAGACATGTTCACATAAATACATTATACCCTTAAACCTACTTTTTTATACTGTAGGTGGGTTTGAAACTTACTTGTTTTTGCTGCTACTAAAACCGTCATTAGGTTTTCCTTGTTGCTCGTCTAAGGACATGTTTGGCCAATCATATGAAGTGATTCACCTTTTTCTTTTCTTTTTTTTTTCTTTCTTTTCTTTTTTTTAAATGATGAATCATCACCCTAATTAATTAGGGGTAAGTTGGCCACTTTTGGTTGGGCCATATTAGTGAATGTGGTGGCCCAATCAAAACTCTCAAAGTGTCCCCTTGGTGGGTCCCACAAAACTTTTTACCCAATACAAGTTTATACTAATAGTATTTTTCCTATACTATTGGTATTCTTTTCCATATAGTTCATGAGGTTCCATAACCTCTCATACTTGTTTACATTCATCACATAATGAAATTTCAATATTATCTCACTTTGTACAGTCTAAATTTATACTGACAGTATTTTTCTTATACTGCTGGTATATTTTCTACATTGCTACAGCATTCCTTATTCATCCATATTCTCCAAACAATATTATTCCTATACTACTTTAACTTAAACAGTCTAATTTCTATATTGCTTAATCTTAAACAGTCAAATTCTTACACTTTATTATTTTTACAGTGTAATTTTCATACGCATAACTTTATTAGTGTACTTTCTTACATTGTATTTTTCTAATACTGTATAATTTCTTGTATTATTATATAGTATTTCTTCTTAAACTATATTTTTGTCTTACATAATTCTTAACTTATTGTATTTTTAATGTATTAAAAATGCTTGGGTGTTACACTTCTTTATGCCTCTCCACTAGTATTTCCTCTTCAGATTATGATACATCTTTGTGCTTCCTGGATGCATGGTGAATTGAGACTTGTGGGCTTCATCCATTATGGCCTTCATTACCCTCTGCGATTGTTGGAATTGCCAAACGCTCCTTGAAGTACAGCGATCCATCCGCATGTATTCTCCATTCCTCAAATTTCTTTCCAGTTTTGAATTCCCGTCTAGATTCCCTATAGGTGTTGGTCTCGCCACTGATTTTGTTTCACCATCTAAATGAGAGTTGGGGTTGTCTCTATATGATACACCAATACTCGGTTGTAGTCTTCATAGTACTGTAGCTTGTACTAACTCACTTGTTGCATTTTTTTTCCAATCTTCAAAAGCCGAGCAAGCGAGAATCCCTGAAGACTTCCTACTGAGTGCATCAACGACTACGTTAGCCTTCCCTGGATGATACTGTAACGTGAAATTATAATCTTCCATGTATTCCATCCACCTTCGTTGTCTCAAGTTTAGATTCCTCTGCGTGAACAGATACTTCAAACTCTTGTGGTCGAAGAAAACCTGAAACGTCACCCCGTACAGATAGCATCTCCAGATCTTTAGTACATAAATCACTGCTATGAGCTCTAAGTCGTGAGTGGGGTAGTTCCACTCATGAGGCCTTACCTTGTCTCGATCCATACGTCACCATGCATCCATGTTACATCAACACGCACCCAAGCTTGCGTCCTAAAGCATCTGTGTAAACTTCATGCAGGTCATTGCTATTCGGGATAATCAACATCGAAGCTGTAGTCAATCGATTCTTTAACTTTTGGAAGGCAAACTTACATTCTTCATCCCACTCAAATCTAACATTCTTCCTGGTCAGTCTTGTTAACGGAGTCGCTATCTTCAAGAAGTACTTTATAAATTTCCTATAGTATCCTATGAGTTCCAAGAAACAACAAATCTGAGCCACCTTTCCTTGGTCGTTCCCACTCCACTATGGCTTCTACCTTGGAAGGATCCATTGAAATGCCTTGCTCGGAGATGATATGTCCCAAAAACATAACTTCAGTCAGCCAAAATTCACACTTTTCCTTTTTGGCGTACAGCTGGTGCTCCCAGTAGAGTCTAAAGCACGATCTGCAATTGTTCTTCATGCTCCTTCTAGGTCTTAGAATAGATCAGGATGTCATCAATAAACATGATCACAAATTGATCCAAATAAGACTTGAAAATCCAGTTCATCAGAATCCATGAAAGCTGTTGGAGCATTCGTCAACCCAAATGGCATCACCAAAAACTCAAAATGTCCATACTGAGTCCTAAAGGCTATCTTGGGGATGTCTTCTTCCTTAATCCTGAGCTAGTGATATCATGAATGCAAATCTATCTTCAAGAAGTACCACAAATCTCTGAACTGATCAAACAACTCATCGATCTTGGGCAGTGGGTACTTGTTCTTCACGGTGACTCGATTTAGCTGCTAGTAGTCTATGCATAATCTAAGGGTTCCATCATGCTTCTTAGCAAACAAAACTGGTGCTCCCCACGACAAGGTGCTTGTTCTTAATGTATCCTTTGTTAGCAAGCTTATGAAGTTGCTTTCTCAACTCTGTCATCTCTGCTAGAGCCATCTGATATGGTGCTACGGAAATCAAAGCCGTTCTCGAAAGCAACTTAATACCAAACTCAACTTTCTGATGCGGTGGCAATCCTAGCAACTCATCAGGGAAGACGTCTTCAAACTCATCAACCACTAGAATTGCTGCATTTCTTCTTGATGCACTGGACTCTCCTTCTAGCTTCATGAGGAAGGCATAACAAGCTAGATTCTTCCATCTTCTGAGACATGTCTTCATGAGATGCCCACTCAGCGTTTGATTATTACTACCCTGGTAAGTGATCGTCGTTCCCCTATCAGACACTAAAGTCACTTTCCTAAGTTGATAGTCTACAACTGCATTGTACTTGGACAATCAATCCATTCCTAGGATTACTTCATATAAGCTCATGGGGATTACAATCAAATCACTCTTGAGAGTCTCACCCCTATCTTTATTTTACAAGATTTACATATACAGTTGATACACACCCGCCCCAAGGGTGAAGCAATAACTAAGGGTTCATCAAACTTTTCTATCTCTAATCCCAAGGCATGTACAAAAGAACTCAAAATGAGAGAATGAGTGGCACCATATCGAATAAAACATGTGCTAAGGACTACGAAATTAAGACCATACTATCGATAACCGCATTGTTGGTCTGGGCATCTGAACTCCCTGATGTCATGGTGTGAACCTGAGTTGGAGCTTTCCCTTTTCTTTTACCAACATTGCTAGGTCTTGGATTATTTGGCCGATATTGCTATGGTGGAGGCAACTGCATGCTAGCTATACTCGACGTTCGATATTGAGGAGCATTGCGTTAGGAAGTTCTACGGCTAGCATCCTTGCGCTGGGTGTGGCAATTGCTGAGGAGTGAACTGATGGAACTATAGCTAAGGGAATTGCTGAGGCGGAGGTAAGGTCTGAGGCTGAGGCTGACGACTGGCACCTTCTCCAGCGTAAAGTCCTAGATGAGTACTCCTGATTGGACAGTTCCTCTTGATGTGTCTCGGATATTGGCAATAGTGGCAATGGAAACTGTAGGGATTGTTGTACCCGTTGCTGGATGAACTGCTGCTTCTATAGTTCACGTTACCCTGTTGATTCTTTCCTTGAGTTGGATGGTGGTTGGTACTTCTCTTGTTGCTCCTTTGTGGTCCTCCTGATGTCCTTGCTAGATCCTCGCAGTAGTGTGCATAATCGTTTCCTATAGATATAGCTGATAACATAAGCTCACCAAAATTTTGGACTTGAAGAGTGACTACCTGCCATTGAATAAAGGCCTTAAGCCCTTCTTGAAACTTAATACACTTCTCACGCTTCGATGCCACAATGGATGGAGCAAACCTAGCCAACTCATTGAACTTTGCCTCATACTCTCGAACCAACATATCACCCTGCTCCAATCTGTAAAATTCAGCAACCTTTTGATCTCTATATCCTTGCAGGAAATAACAGTCGTAAAATAGCTCCTCGAACCTGTCCCAGCTAATATTCCCATTGTTCTCTAGGCATTTCGCTTGCTTCCACTAAGTATTAGCACCTGCCTTTAAATTTATAAGCTACAAACTCCACACGGTACTCTGCTAGGCACGCCAAGGGTATCCTAGGTGTTTCATGACTGAATCTAACCAGTATTCGGCCACCTGCGGGTCCCTATTTCCATCGAAGGTCATAACAGATGCATGCTAGAACTCCTTAAAGTACGCATGCTAATGACTAGCCTTGGCATCTTCTGATCTTGCCCTCACTGCCATCTGTTGGAAAGCAGCAAGCATTGCCCTTATCATACTTTCCTCATTTTGGGTTTGCGTTAGCCACAAACGAATGACACCTGGGTGCCATTCTCTCACTTCTAAAAACAAAATTTACACTATCTATGGTATTTCATAGTCATACCTATGTGTGCACAATTCCCAAGGTTCATAATCTAAGGCTCTGATACCATTCTGTCACGCCTTGAAACCCAGGAGGTGACGTGGTGGATTATTTAATTTAATTAAGTGAGTTTTAGTTAAAATCTAACGATTTAGGGAAATAATTAATTATTAAAATATGATAAATTTAAAACCTTTTAGGTGATTATTAAAATCTTTTAGGTGATTATTAAAATAATAAAACAGATAAGATAAAAATAAAATAAAACAATAAAAGAGGAGGAACATGAGTTTGGTCCACCAGGCCTACATCTTGTGCACACACATAGCAGCAACAATAGTTAAAATTACAACTACAGTCCAAAGTAAGAAAAGGAAAATTTAAAATATTACATGCCTTGATTAATTAATACAAATAACCTGACAAAATCTTCTACTGCTCTCGAGTCCGATTGGTAGCATCTCAATCGGTTCTAAGCTGTATTCCACCTAAGGGGAAAAAGGTTTAAAAATAAATAAAATGTGTTCGAAAGGCTTAGTAGGACTAGGTTATAAAAATATTTAATTTGCATATAAAATTCATCATTCAAGAAAATATTTAGAAAATAGAATTAAAAAAATGAATGGATAAATAAATTAAATAAAATGAATCTTACTAAAAACCATTTATTGTTTGATCAGAAAGGATATTATTATCTTTTCTTGGGCAAACCATAAGTACCACCACCGTAGTGGCCTAGCTGGGTTTCAGGACCTGTCTCCAAGGTCACACTCTACACGACCCGATCTTTGAGTATGACATCATGCCCATCTATGTATTTCTATAGTTATTAAAATCTCATTTACCAAGTGTATTCATTTACATTTATTATGCGGTTCATTATGAAAAATCACCCCATGCTACTGTTTATGAAAACAACTGATAAAAATCTTTTTCAATCATTCATTGAAAATATTTTGAAAGAAATCATTTTGAGGCTAAAAATCATTTAAAATATGGATACCAAAGAAAGAGGTAGAAGTCCTATCTCAATATCCTGCACCGCAACTCAATACCATAGTCCCGCTCTACTATACATTAGCTCCATAGAACCACAAATAACCTTAATATAAACTAAGTTTGTCAATATCTAGTTTAAGATATTCTACACTACTAACCTATCTCATAGTGTCCTAGTGTTCCATTTATATCCGTAAAATCATACTATAAAGTTAAAATCTCAATCTCGGTTTAAAATAGGAAAAACATGTGAAAAATGACAAATTTTTATAAAGCCTGGTTGAGCTGCCAGTTCCTTAGGCCCGGCCTGCCGAACCTGCTCCGAGTTCGGCCTGCCGATGATATGAATTTGGTCTGCTGAACTCATGAATTTGGCCTGCCGCCTACCAAACTAGGAAAAATATAAAATTTTCAGACTCGGGTCTTGGCCTCCCCAAGCCCAAATCCTTATTCCCAAATTGTTTTCTTAATTCTCAGGCATAGAAAACATTCATAGATGATAGAAAAACATAGTAGAATAGTTTTAAACTAATTTAAACAAGATTTACATAGAAAATTCCAATTAAATTGGAAAATGGTAAAATGGACAAAAATAAAAAAACTTGATTTAGATCCGTTTTTCATTAAACCAAGCTTAGATTCTAGATGTTTTGAGTCCAACTAACTTAGATTCAAGGTTTTCTAAGCTTAAAGAAGCTCAGGTTTCAAAGTACAAAGAAAGTAGAAAAACTAGGAAAAAGTTTGAAATTTTGAAAACTAACATTGATTTAATCTTCGAATCGAGTTTATGGTTGCTCAATCACATTCCCAAGCTTCTAATCCAGCTGTGGAGCAAGGCTTGAGCTCAAGTTTTGAATAAAAGGAAGAAAGGAGAGAGGGGCAGCGAATGAGAGGGAGAGAAAGAGAGAGAAAGAGAGCTAGGAAAGAGAGAACGAGAGTGAGGAAGAAAGAGGGAGAAAAAGGAAATAAATAGAGATAAAGGGTGATGGTTGTCAACAAGAAAACCATGTGTAGTACACAAGTTTCAAACGGGACGTGTTTGGTATTTGACAAATTATTTTGTTTAAAATTCAAAATAACATATAAAAATGATTAAAAGTGACTAAAAGTAATTGTAGGTAAAATTAATTTGAAAATATTATAAAATAGTTAAATTAAGTTCTAATTACATTGTGGCATACTAGTACACCATTTTACACTCTAATAACATTTGACTAAATTTGGGGTGTTACATCATCATTTAAGATCAGATTTCAAATCTAATTAAGTGGGTTAGGCCGCCAAATTTTAATTCAAAAAAATCCTAAGTCACTCAAATTACATCCTACTCATTTTGGATCAAAAATATCTAAATTAAATAATAAAAATAATAGATAAATAAATAAATAAAAATGTAAAACTTTTTGTGAATAATAGATTTCCTTCTATGATAAACATCCCCCTCCATGGCTTGTAATTCTCACTCCAGCTCACAAGAAATTTCTTTCATCTTGTAAAAATATAGTTCTAAGTTTAGTTTTAATTTTCTTAGTTTCTACTTTTAGTTTTGGTAAAATAGTTTTAAGTTTATGTTGTAAAATAGTTATGCTAAGTAAAATTATGTGTGTTTTTACTTTCAATATATCTTTCTAAATTTTCTTTTTGTTAAGGAGAGAAGGGGAAATTTTGACAAAACGAAGGTAAATATTTTAGTTTTTTAATGTTTTTGAAATTGTTATAATATCAAAATTATTTTTATAAAACTTATGATTTTTATGTTAACGTAGCTAAAACTCTTGCAAAATTAAGTTTTGATTTATTGTAGGCATATGCTGGCATGAGTAATGCTTAGAAACACTTTGATTATTTGTAGACAGAAAATGACATGGTGAATACTTAATTATAAATTTTGTTGGTAATTTTAGTTACTTAATTTTAAAATTATATATATTTGTTAAAAATGAGTTTTTGATGCGTTATAAACATGCTTGGCATTCTAAATGCTTGGTAACTCTTAACTTATTGCAGAGAAAAGATGGCATATTGCATACTTAAACCATTTTAATAAATAATTTTAGAAAAACTAAAACATATTTAAGTTAATTGCCAAAATAGAACCTTTAATCCTTAGTATTGTTAAAATTTTTGTTTCTTTTAAGTCAATTTGCACTTATTATTAAAATCTCATCTTCTATTTAATTGCACTTATTAAAATTCTATTTATTATTCCAATTTAAGTCACATTTCTTGTTGTTAAAGTTTCAAAAATCACAAAAAAAAAATCTAAAAATGGAAAAAGTAAAAAATCTGTAAATGTTGTAAATAAATTGTAAATAATTAACTTTAATCTTCAAAATTTTCAACAAAAATAATATAACTAATATATTGGATTTTTGCAATACAGCTTCTCCTATAGGATTGACCTTGGATTCACCGAGTTTTATTATGTAAACAACCTTATACTTGTGGCTATATCGGACCTACACTTTTTGACTCGTACTAGCGATCAGGGGCCCTAGCTACTATGATCCCAAAGCTACAATAGAGTGACCTTCAATTTCCACTCCAAAAAAAGCAATTAGCTACTAACATTGTGCAGGAGTAAGAGAGCTTGGAGAAGAAGCATTGGAATCCCATCCAGAAGTAACTGAACTGCTGTTATGATTCACTTGAGCCTTCAATTTGAGTGTTTTGTGTACTAGGGCTTATACCTATGTGGATAAGCATGGAGCTTATAGGACTTATCCACAGTATGCCTTTGCATTACAGAATCAGTACAAAGAGGCCTTTCGCGCTTGGGCTTTGAATTGAAGTTAGCTTTGCAACAGAAGGGTTGGACACACTCGAATTTGTGTCTGCCATAGCAATTGAAGCGAACAAAGGAAAGAAACCTTTGTTAATGGTTCTCTGTCATTCCTCTTGGACCACTAAGGACAATACCTTTAAAATTGAAGGGAGTGGATCCATCAATAAGATCTAGACTAAATATGCATATAAGACTATTAAGGCCCATTAAAACTGCACTACATACGCCTGTCGTTGGTAATTCATCCACAATCTCAAACTACCACAATTATACATAGGAATAGGCTGAATATTCTTAAACTCTCCCCAAGGTATCTTCAACCGAGCATAATAAGTGTTAGCATCAAGAGATCCTAGCTTAAGGGTTATGAGTTGAGTTTTAATTTGAAAAATCTGTGGTCCATTAGTGTGATAAAATTGCTCATACAGATTCAATACAAACCTCCAAAGCGTTATCAAAATACAAAAAACTATCAGCTATCTCTCTACTCACAGCATTGAGGATCCAGAAAGTAACCATGCTATTACACTGGTTCCAAGTGAAGAACAACAAAGCTTTAGCATGTGGATGAGGAAAACATCCATCAATGGAGGCGATCTTGTTCTCGGAGTCAAAGCCATCAACATTGCTCTACATAGCTGTTATAGTTCGATCTAGTAAGACGATGCAAAATGAGGACGAGACTGAGGTGATCTCCATTGTGGAAGAAGTACGGGCTACTCGAATCATCAATTAGAGCTGATGAGCTAGAGGAGCCGATGATGACTCAATTAGGTGTTTCCATTGCTGCCCCCCTTGGCCATCAGACACAGAGAAGAAGAAGAAGAAGAAGAAATGGCAGAAGCAACAGAAAAATTCTCTAATACATATAACAGTGTTACCATAGACTTGGAAATCTTCTTGAAAAATAAAAAAAGAAAAGATACAGACATACATGTAGGCTGGGACGAGAATTGTAACAAATTCCGGCTCACCATTTTAGTTCAAGGGCAAAAAGGTAAAAGAAGCAAAAATAAAATAACTTATTTAATTATAGATCCTTTAACCTAATATATTTAAATAATACTTGACGACCATTAATTATAACAATACCCCTGAACTTTTTTTTTATCTTCCTTGCGCAATTGTATAGCAGAACTATTGGACATGGGAAAATGCTCGATAACAAAAGTGGTGGAGCAGATATGGTTGTGGGAGAATCTGCAAATACGTCATTTCCATAACAACATTCACTTGAACTTGATGAATCAACAATACATTATGAACTACACTCACGACAACCTTGATTGAATAAATTAACAAAAAAACCCTTGTACAGTAGCATCTCGATAAAACCTACATGTGTGGAGAAACCTTGCAACCTTATCAACTTGAAGGCAGCATGTTCTACTGTAGATGGTGAAAGATAAAATACATCTTCATCAGCAAGGACTAACTTATCTCGAGCCGTCTAATTTAGGCATAACTATCTTAAACTTTGGTTAGCGGAAAACCCAATAGATGAAAGCTAAGATTTATTGAAGGCCTTGCGTTGCATTCTAGAAGCTAGAAGAAGCAAGCGACTTTCATGAATATGAACACACAAACTCACATTCAGTCTTCTTGTTTCCACAAACTGGACTGATTTCTTAGCATTATAAGCAAGCAAGTCCAGCCCACTAGTTTTTAGAAGTACAATATTATACAAAGGACGATCTACGTAAAAGAATTTCATAATACACTAGTTTATCTTGGTAAAAAGTTCCCCCATTTTCTCTATGCCAAAATTGTATCTCATGAGAAGATCGTAGAATTGCTATAAGCAATAGAATCCAAATAGATAAAATGGGCCTTTTTATCACGTCTCGCAGTACGGAAGGTGACGTGGCGGTTTAATTAAGTTAATTAAGTAAAAATTTAATTAAAATACAGGTTAAAGAATTTAATTAATTATGAGAAGTATGATAATTTAAAATCTTTTTTTTAAACAAACATTGATGATAATTAAACAAATAAGAAACAAGGTAAACAATAAGAAAATAATAAAGGAAAGAAAGAAATACGAGTTGGGTCCACCGACCCATAATTTGTGCACACACATAGACCGACAATATTAAATTACAACCACAGTTCAAAATCAAAGGAGAAGGTTAAAGTATTACATGCCTTGATTTTTACAATTCAAATAACATACTTGGCACTCTATTGTTCATAGGTTCGGTCAACGGACTCTTCTCCGATCCTAAGCTGAAATCCGCCTAAGGGAGAAGGGGGGGGGGGATTTAAAAACAAATAAAACGTGAGCGAATGGCTCAGTAGGACTATATTTTAATAAAAACAGAATAACAAATTAAACTAAAATTTACCTTTCGAAGGAATAATTGGAAAACTAAGATAAAGAAATAAATCCTTTTAAACAAGCCTTATTAAAACAGTTCGTCCAGTAAGTACTTTTATCTTTCCTGGGCAAATCATAGATAACACCACCGCAGTGGCCCAGTTGGGTTTCAGGACTTAGCCAACTTTTATCCAGTAAGTACTTTTATCTTTCCTGGGCAAATCATAGATAACACCACCGTAGTGGCCCAGTTGGGTTTCAGGACTTAGCCCCAAAGTCGTACGCTACACGACCCGATCTCTGACATGGCATCATGCCCATATATATATATATATATATATATATATATATCTTTCTATAATTATTAAAATCTCATTTTGCCAAGTATTTTTATTTACATTCATTATGTGATTCATTATGAAAATCACCTTACTCAACCGTTCATAAAACAATTCATAATAATCATCTTTCAATTCTTTATTGAAAACGTTATTTTTGAAGCAAGTTATTTTGAGGCCAAAATCTTTTAAAGACCAGGTTACCAAAGAAAATGGGTAAAAGTCCTACCTCAATACTCATACCGGTGTCCCATACCGTAATCCCGATCCACTACATGTCAGCTCTGCTGATCCTCGAACACCTTAAATATATATAAACTAAGCCTATCAGTTTCTAGCTTAAGATATTTTATGTTGCTAAATTATTTCCTAGTGTCCTAGTGTGCCATTTGTACTTATAAAATCATTTTATAGTTGGAATTTCAATTAGGGTTCAGAATAGTAAAAACGGATGAAAAATAACAAAATTTCACCATGCCCGGTCGGCATGCTAGTGACACTGGTTCAGCCGGCCGAACTATGCAGTTTAGCCTGTCGGAAAACTAGGTCCGGTTGGCCGAACTTTTCTAGGTTTGGCCTGCTGGACATATGAAGCCAGCCCGTCGAACCCATGAATTTGGCCCGTCGAACATGAAGTTCGGCCTACCGAATTGAAAAATTCTAGAATTTTCCAAGCACGGGTCCTCGGCCTCGTCGAGCCCAAATCCTCATTTCAACCTATTTTTCTCAGTTCTTAGGCATGGAAAACAATCATAGATGATAGAAAAACATTACAGAACACTTTTAAACTGAATTTAACAAGATTTGCACAAAGATTTTGAAAAATTTAGATAATAGAGAAAAATAGAAAATCTCGATTTGAATCCGTTTTTAATCAAACCAAGCTTAGATTCTAGATGTTTTAAGTTTCTCTAACTTAGATTAAAGGTTTTCTAAGCTTAAATGAACTTAGATTTCAAAATACAAGAAAAAATTGAAAAATTGAAAAAGTTTTGAAATTCAAAAACTAACCTTGGATTTAAGCTTTAAATCATGTTTTTGGTTGCTCACTCACATTCCTGAGCCTCCAATCTACTAAACTGAATCTTGGGCTTGATTTTGAAATCAAAATTTTGAGAGAATGAGAGAGAGAAAGGGATGGTGAGAGGGAAAGAGAGAGACAAGTGAAAGAGAGAGGGAGAGCTGAGTGAGTGAGAGAGAGTAAGGAGAGAAAGAGAGAGGAAGGATATAAATAGAAAAATAAATGGGCAGTTTCACTATGTAAAAATCGTGTGCTACCCACGGTTTTGTAAAATGGGCATTTTTGACATTTAACAAATTGTTTTGTTCTAAATGTTCAAAATTACAAATAAAAATATCTAAAAAGATTTAAAATTTATTTAATTAGAAAAATCACTACAAAATACTTTGATTAAAGTTAAACCATAATTTGGCACACTATTACACCATTTTACGCACTAATATCATTTAATTAATTTTAGGGCGTTACAACTCTCCAACCCTAAAAGAAATTTCGCCCTTTAAATTTACAAATTGGTTCAGAAACAAAATAAATGCAGATACAACTCCCACTTGCTCGACTCTAATTCCAAAGTGGCTTCATCAACTCCGAGATGCTGGCACACGACTTTTACTAACGATATGTCGTTTCAACGCAAATTGATCACTTTTCGATCAATAATTTGAATTGACACTTCCTCATATGTCGTGTCTTCCTGAATTTGCACATCATGGAATGAGACTATCTTGTTTTGCTCAGGCGGACACTTCCGAAGCATCGACACGTGGAACACATTATTAATGTGAGAAAGTTCAGGGGGAAGGTCGAGTCGATAGGCAACTACTCCAACACATTGCGTAATCTCGAACGGTCCAACATATCTTGGTGCCAACTTACCACTTACCCTGAATCATGTGACGCCTTTGCAAGGCGATACCTTCAAGAGAACAAAATCTCCTACCTCGAATTCCAAGGGTTGATGTCTTCTATTCGCGTAACTCTTCTGTCGACTCTGAGCTGCCTTTAATCGGTCTCGGATTACAGAGACCTTCTCATTGCTATCGTGAATCTCATCTGGTCCAACAATAATCTTGTGTTTCGGTTCTGCCCAACACAACGATGACCGACATGGTCGCCCATACAGTGCTTCGAACGGTACCATGCCAATGCTTGCCTGATAGCTGTTGTTGTACGCAAACTCTGCCAGATGCAAATATTTCTTCCAATTCCTGTCGAAGTCTAATACGCATGCACGCAACATGTCCTCAAGAATCTAAATAACCTGCTCAGATTGCCCATCGGTCTGAGGATGAAATACTATACTGAAATTCAATTCCGTACCTAAAGCCTCCTAAAAGCATCTCCAGTACTTGGCATTGAACCTGGTGTCTCTATCTGATGTGATGGACAAAGGAACTCCATGCAATCTTACTATGTTTTGCAGGTATAATTCTCCAAGAACCTTTTTGGAACATGTCGACCTGAATGGAATAAAATGAGCCAATTTCGTTAACCTGTCGACCACAACCCAAATTGCATCGTGCCTTTACTCCGTCCTCGGAAATCTGGTAAGAAAATCCATAGTCACGTGCTCCATTTTCACCTGGAATAGGAAGTGGCTGAAGCTGACCTGCTGGCTTCTAATGCTCGGCCTTTACATGAAGACAAGTCGTACACTTGGCCACATATTCTGGACATCTTTTTTCATACCTCTCCACCAATATTGCCTCTTCGGATAACAATATATTTTCATGCTTCCAGGATGAATGGCGAACTGAGACTTATGGGCTTCGTCCATCGTGGCCTTTGTCACTTCTTCGATCGCTGAAACTGCTAGACGCTCTCTGAAGTATAACGATCCATCCGCATAAATCCTCCATTCTTCAAATTGCTCTTCGTTCCAAATTCGCGTCCAAATTCCTTGTAGATGCGGATCCTGCCATTGATTTGTTTCACCATTTGGATGAGAGCTGGGGTCGCCTCCATATGATACACCAAAACTTGATCGTAGTCTTCGTAATACTCTAGCCCATACTCACTCACTATTGCATCTCTTTCCAAATCTTCAAGAGCTAAACAAGCGAGAATCCTTGAGGACTTTCGACTAAGTGCATCTGCGACCACCTTAGCTTTCCCAGGATAGTACTGCTGCACAAAATCATAAGCCTCCATATATTCCATCCACCTTCATTGCCTCAAATTTAGATCCCTTTGAGTGAACAAATACCTCAAACTCTTGTGGTCAAAGAAAACTTGGAACGTCACATTCCACTATGGCTTTTATCTTGGATAGATCCATTGAGATACCTTGCTCAGAGATGACGTGACCTAGAAACTTGACTTTCGTCAACCAAAACTCTCACTTTTCTTTCTTGGCGTACAACTGGTGTTCTAGCAAGGTCTGAAGCATGATCCTAAGATGCTGCTCATGCTCCTCCCAAGTCTTAGAATAGACCAAGATGTCGTCGATGAACACGATTACGAACTGATCTAGATAGGGCATAAATATCCTATTCATTAAGTCCATGAAAGTTGCCAAAGCATTTGTTAATCCAAACGGCATCACTAGAAACTCAAAATGTCCATACCGGGTCCTGAAAGCTATTTTGGGAATGTCCTTTTCCTTAATCCTGAGTTGATGATATCCCAACTGCAAATCTTTCTTTGAGAAATACCGCGAACCTCCCAACTGGTCAAACAATTCATCGATCCTAGGTAGAGGATACTTGTTCTTCGCCTTGACCCTATTCAGCTGCCAATAATCTATATATAACCTGAGAGTTCCATCATGCTTCTTAGCTAACAAAACCGGTGCTCCCCACGGTGATGTACGATTCTGGATGTATCCCTTATCAGCAAGCTCCTAAAGTTGCTTTCTTAATTCTTTCATCTCTGCAGGCGCCATCCGATAAGGTGCTACAGAAATTGGTGTTGTTCCTGGAAGCAACTCGATGCCAAATTCGATCTCCTGATGCAGTGGTAATCTTGGCAATTCATCAGGGAAGAAATCTTTAAATTCATCTACCACTGGGATTGTTGTGTTTCTTCTCGAGGCTTTGGGATCTCCTTCTAGGTTCATGAGGAAGGCATAACAAGTTAGATTCTTCCGCCCTCCAAGACATGTCTTTATGAGACACTTACTCATTAACTGATCACCACCACCCTGGTAAGTGATCATCATCCCCCTATTAGACACTAGGGTCACTTTCTTAAGCTGACAATCTACTACTGATTATACCTAGATAGCCAGTCCATCCCTAGGATTACATCATATGAACTCATAGGGATTACAATCAAATCACTCTTCAAAATCTCATACCCAATCTTTATTTTAAAAGCTTTACACACAGAGTTTACACATACCCGTCCCAAGGGTGAAGCTATAACTAAGGGTTCCTCAAATTTTTCTATTTCTAATCCCAAGGCATGACAAAAGAACTTGAAATAAGAGAATGAGTGCACTAGTATCGAATAAGACATGGGCTAGAGACTGAGAAACTATAATCGTACCGTTGACAACCGCATTACTGGTTTGGGCATCTAAACTTCCTGTTGTCATTGAATGAACCTGAACTGGAGCTTTCCCTTTTCCTCTACCAACATTGCTAGGTCTTGGGTGAGTTGGCCGATACTGCTGCGATGGTGATGACTGTACATTGGCTGAACTTGGTGCTCGGTATTGAAGGGCATTGCGCTAAAAGTTCTACGGTTGGTGTCCTTATGCTGGGTATGACTGTTGTTGAGGAGAGAACTGATGGAACTAAAGCTGAGGAAACTACTAAGACGAAGGTAGGGTCTGGGGTTGAGGCTGATGACTAACTCCTTCTTCAATCTGAAGTCTTAGGCGAGCACTCCTAATTGGGCAATTCCTCTTGATATGTCCCTGCTGCTAGCATAGTGACAGTGAAAGCTGTAGGAGTTGCTACACCTGCTGCTGGATGAACTGTTGCTACCACTATTTACACTACCCTGTTTGTTCTTTCCCGGAGTTGGTCGACTATTGGTGCTCCTTCAGCCGATCCTTTGTGGTCCTCCTGACGTCTTGGCTCGATTCTCACAGTACTGCGTATAATCGTTTTCCACAAATATAGCTACTAACACAAGCTCACCAAAATTCCTGAGTCGCAGGGCAACCACCTGTCGTCGAATAAAAGCCTTGAGCCCTTCCTAAAACTTAATACACTTCTCATACTCCGATGCTACTGCAGATGGAGCAAACCTAGTCATCTCATTAAACTTCGCCTCATATTCCTGAACTGACATATCACCTTGTTCCAACCTATAGAATTCAGCCAACTTCTGGTCTCTATATTCTTACAGAAAGTATCGATCGTAGAACAACTCCTCAAACCTGTCCCAACTGATGTTACCATTATTTTCCAGGCGTTTAGCCTGCTTCCACCACGTATTGGCACTACCTTCAAACTTATATGCTGCAAACTCCACACGATATTCCACTGGCATGCCAAGAGTATCCAAGTGTTTCACGATCGAGTCTAGCCAATACTCAACCACTTGCAGGTCCTTATTCCCATCGAAAGTCAAAACAGACGCATGTCAAAATTCCTTAAAGTATGCATGCCAGCGACTAACCTTAGAATCCTTGAGTCTTGCCCTTGCCACCATCTGCCGAAATGCAGCAAACATGGTCCTCATCATGCCCTTACCATTTCCAAACTCGGCGTCAGCTGTTGAACGACGTCTAGGTGCCATTCTTTCACTTCTAAAAACAAAATTTAGACTGTTAGTGGTATTTCATTGTCGTACCTATGTGTGCACAATTCCCAAGGTTCATAACCTTGAGCTCTGAAACCATTATGTCATGCCCCATAGTACGGGAGATGATGTGGTGGTTTAATTAAGTTAATTAAGTAAAAATTTAATTAAAATACAAGTTAAAGAATTTAATTCATTATGAGAATTATGATAATTTAAAATCTTTTTTTTTAAAAAAAACAAACATTGATGATAATTAAACAAATAAGAAACAAGGTAAACAATAAGAAAATAATAAAGGAAAGAAAAAAATACGAGTTGGGTCTACCGACCCACAATTTGTGCACACACATAGTACCAACAATATTAAATTACAACCACAGTCCAAAATAAAAGGAGAAGGTTAAAGTATTACATGTCTTGATTTTTACAATTCAAATAACCTACTTGGCTCTCTATTGCTCGCAGGTTCGGTCAACGGACTCTTCTCTGATCCAAAGCTGAAATCGGCCTAAGGGGGAGAAAGATTTAAAAACAAATAAAACGTGAGCGAAGGGCTCAGTAGGACTATATTTTAATAAAAACAGAATAACAAATTAAACTAAAATTTACCTTTCAAAGGAATAATTGGAAAACCAAGTTAAAAAAATAAATCCTTTTAAACAAGCCTTATTAAAACAGTTCATCCAGTAAGTACCTTTTATCTTTCCTGGGCAAACCATAGATAACACCACTGAGTGGCCCAGCTAGGTTTCGGAACTTGCCCCCAAGGTCGCACGCTACACGACCCGATCTTTGACCAGGCATCATGCCCATACATATATATATATATATATATATATCTTTCTATAATTATTAAAATCTCATTTTACTAAGCATTTTCATTTACATTTATTATGTGATTCATTATAAAAATCACCTTACTCACCATTTATAAAACAATTCATAATAATCATCTTTCAATTCTTTATTGAAAACATTATTTTTGAAGAAAGGCATTTTGAGGCCAAAATCTTTTAAAGACCAGGTTACCAAAGAAATGGGGTAGAAGTCCTACCTCAATACTCGTGCCGGTGTCCCACATCGTAATCTAGGTCTGCTACATGTCAGCTCCATAGATCCTCAAATACCTTAAATATATATAAACTAAGCCTATTAGTTTCTAGCTTAAGATATTTTACATTGCTAAATTATTTCTTGGTGTCTTAGTGTGCCATTTGTACTTATAAAATCATTTTATAAAGTTGAAATTTCAATTAGGGTTCAAAATAGTAAAAATTGATGAAAAATAACAAAATTTCACCATTATCAGTCGGCCTGCCGGTCACCTAGTCCGGCTGGCCAAACTGTGCAGTTCGGCTTATTGGAAAACCAAGTCTGGTCGGCCAAATTTTTCCATGTTCGGCCTTCCAGACGTATAAATCCGGCCTACCAAACCCATGAATTTGGCCTGTCGAACTGGAAAATTTTAGAATTCTTTAAGCACGGGTCCTCGGCCTCCCCGAGCCCAAATCCCCATTTCAACCTGTTTTTCTCAGTTCTCAGGCATGGAAAACGATCATGGATGATAGAAAACATTATAGAACACTTTTAAACTGAATTTAACAAGATTTGCACAAAGATTTTGAAAAATTCCAAAAATAGAGAAAAATAGAAAATCTCGATTCGAATCCATTTTTAATCAAACCAATCTTAGATTCTAGATGTTTTAAGTTTCTCTAACTTAGATTTAAGGTTTTCTAAGCTTAAATGAACCTAGATTTCAAAATACAAGGAAAAATTGAAAAATTGAAAAAGTTTTGAAATTTGAAAACTAACCTTGTATTTAAGCTTTAAATCATGTTTTTGGTTGCGCAAATCATGTTCCTGAGCCTCCAATCTTCTAAACCGAAGCTTGGGCTCGATTTTGAAATCGAAATTTTGAGAGAATGAGAGAGAGAAAGGGACAGTGAGAGGGAAGGAGAGAGACGAGTGAAAGAGAGAGGGAGAGCTGAGTGAGTGAGAGAGAGTGAGGAGAGAAAGAGAGAGGGAGGGTATAAATAGAAAAATAAGTGTGCAGTTTCATTGTGTGAAAACCGTGTGCCGCTCACGGTTTTGTAAAACGGACAGTTTTTATATTTGATAAATTGTTTTGTTCTAAATATTCAAAATTACAAATAAAAATAACTAAAATGATTTAAAATTTCTTTGATTAGAAAAATCACTACAAAATACTTTGATTAAAGTTAAACCATAATTTGGCACACTATTACACCATTTACGCACTAATATAATTTAATTAATTTCGAGGACGTTACACTTTCACTTACTGAATCACATGTAGGAGCAAACTAGAAGTAAAAAGGAATAATTTTCCGCTAGAGAACTTGGTGTGACGTTGGGAATATTAGTAATTTATTTTTGTTATAGAACAAAACCCTAGATAGATCCAGGAAATTGCATCTTATGGATGGATATTTGACATATACATGTGAAAAAGCACCAAGTAAATTTAGACCTCTAATAAAATCCGAACATGATGATTTCCAAACATCTCTTCAAGCGACCTTATTTTAGTTGTGTAGGAGTACGATAATAATATTACTTGATTATATGCAAAATACTTTTTCTTATTTGCCTCCAACTAGTACATCTAAGTAAATGAAATGGCACTTGCCAGTTGCCACCTTTAGAAAATGCGATATAGTAATTAAAAAAAAAAAAAACCACCGCTCAGGCCTTTCCCAGCATTGTATTCTGCATACAATTCTCAAGAGCAAGAAATGTTTGCGGTCACATATCTCGTTTAACCTCTGGAACTTTTGTTGCAATACAAGTCTTGATTCTTTCGTTTTAGCTACACCTATTTATCAAAATATGCTAAAAAATTTGCAAGTGGTTCTCTTTTCTTTCATGTCCAATACAAGATCGAAGGCTCGAAGCAAAACTCAATTCTTTTTTCTTTTTCTGGCAAGTCAAACAGCCTGACCTAACAGTCCTTTCCTCCTTTGGCTCTCTGAGTTTTAATATATTAGGGTAAATTTATCATTTATTAAACTTTCCTCCTCCAATGTCGACAAAAATGTCAATTTTGTCCACAAAGCTAACGAAACGAGCAAATTATTTGAGACCCTTCAATAACGGCATCAAAGAATAGGTGAATTAGTATGGTCATCAGATTAAAAATATCTCTCTCACTTATATATTAGACCATAATTTGTACATTTTAACCGTGTATGCTTGGTTTTAGTGATGACAAAAGGTTATCATCTATGAAATATCAGACTTGATCCTCCTCTTCTTCCTTTCCCTTCATTTATATCTCTTATATATCTTCAGTTTTGCCAAAACAATGGTTGAAAAGGTCGATTAACCTTCCATTTGGAACATCAGTTCCAACTTATCAATTCTAATTGTAAAAGTATAAAGCTTATAGTAACTATAGTAAAAAGCAAAAAGTAGCAAAATGTAAAGCTTTTACATATTATGATTCTTAGACTTGAAATGTATGTTTGAATTAATTCTCCAAACGGCCTTTAACTCTAACGTAGATAGACAATTCATTTAATAAAGCTTTTAGTAATTGATTAAGAGAAACGATAACTTTTTTTGGTAAAAAGTTAAAAGAACAACTAGATTTGTTCTGTGTTCATACGAGGAATTTCAAGTGAGCGGTGTTTAAAAAGTATTTCAGCTTGGAGTGAATTAATCACCTACTGTCACAAATTAGAGAGTTACTTCTACAATACTAAATCTTGAGACGCAAATACTTTATCTCCGAATAATCACAATTAATATAACAATATATCGTGTGGAATTAGAAACTTCCAAGCATTCAATATAGACATAGAAATCAACTAAGAAACACCGATAAATATATAACACACCCCCTTCTACCAAAAACCCTAAATATGGATATCACACCTCCTCCATCCAAAAACCTATGTAGGTAGTCATAATCACTTTATTTTTGGTCCACATGGACATGCACAGGTTTTATTTTTGGTTCACATGGACATGCAAATGCTATACATCTACATATTTAGGAGAAAGCAAGAGCTTGCGAGAGGCTTCACACCAGCGAAGGTAGGCAGTGTAGAGGTTAGGCCAGTCAGAGGAGGAACAGCGGGTGAAGTGGTCAAGCCAAAGCGACAAAACCTTCTCTTGTTGCTCCTCCTCTTCAAGCGTTTCTATTGTCTCCTCCAGAACACTCTCCAACTCTGCCCTCTCTGTGCTATTTAGGACAGGTACATCAGCACCGTTGCTCGCATGGCACAACAGGGGTAACCACGAATGCAGCATCAGTATCTTTATTTGATTGTGTTGCTCTTTCTTGTTCATGTCTCCTTTGTTTGTTTTCATGTCCTTCCCTTGCTTGAACATGAAGGCTGCAAAGCGTCAATATATAACGTACATCATATTACGAAAAAGAAAATATGTAGGAGGTTTGGACCTATTTTCACGTTTATTAATATTCTAAAATTTGTATTTAAAACAAAATTACTAGGGTAGGAAAAAAAATTATTGTGAGTTAATTAGAACGGTAAGATAAGCAAAACACTTCATTGCAGAGAGGACATATCAAAACAATTCTATGCATAGCGATGAATATTAATACCCCTTTTCTTCTTATGGTATAAATGAAAACTACTAATGACCTAATTGATCATTCCCTTGAAATGTAAAAAAATACCCTAGTTGAATTTTTATATCAACGTTATTACAGCTTTAAATATTGAGACGCTCACAAGGAAAAACGTCGATACTGTAAGTTAAACGATATATATATATATATATATAGATATAACATGAAACGCTATTTTTTTAATGCAAAATAATACGCTTATTGAATTTCAAGTATGTCCCTTGCCAACGTTTGATTACGACTCCTAATATATATGTTTTTCTTTAGTCTTTTTGTTGTACATATTTTTATATTACTGCATTTAGATATCTACTCAAATTTTCATGCCATATCCAAAGATCATCATCTAGCAAAAATAAATAATAGAACATGTCGTATCAAAAATATCACAGCAGCCGATCATTTGGATAAATATAACACCTCTTATCTTACAATTCTCTAATTATTTATTAATCATGGCTACAAAGTCAAAAAAAAAGAAAAAAGAATGCTGTCATAATTCTGAATTTGCATAATTATTGCTGAAGGACAGGGGACGGTTGGAGCAGAGTAAAGATTTGATTATAATTTGGAGTATAAATTAAGATTTTTTAAAAAGCACATAAATAACTTTTCTATACGGAAAAAAAGGACATAACCGGGCTTGGTCGTCCCTTACATAATGTAAACCACCTTCATTTCTCTGGCAGAATGAGCGGGGCCCATGTGAGAAGATCTAGCCCAGCTACTCTATACTTTCTTTATGCCAATTATGTCAATATTTTTTAAATGATAAAGCTAAAACTAAAAAATAAAATAAAAGGAGAGGAAAGAAAGAAAAGAAAAGAAAAGAAAAGGAAAAAAAAAAAATTTCGTTAGGAGAAGTGCTACTGAGGTTACTAGTAATTAATAGATATTATGATGAAACATGTCCACACGTCACCAAACGACTAAATTAGGTAAAGTTTAGTATTGTGTTCTATGATTTATTTATTTAATTTTTGATTCATACTATTTTTTTAAGCTAAAACAGATCAAAATACTCTTAGCTAATATTTATTTTTCTAGCTCTAATCCAAAATATTATGATCAATTATGTCTTTATATTCTTTAGAAGTGGTTATTTCAAACGTTCTTATAAAAATAGTAAGATTAAAAAGTAATACCTCAAAATGTTATTTATCAAATTAACCCAATAAACAGGACGGTTATTTTATTTTATTTTTATCATGACATGACTCCATACGTACTATTTTTCTTTCCAAGTCGTTACAGTTTTGTTCTACTACCACATGACCACATAATGTTGCATCTAGAAAAATAAATACCAGTGTTCTTATTGAAAATAATTACTCCTACTTGATGGTTTAAATAAAAAAGGATCTTTTAACTAAAGAAAAGCTTAATATTCTATACCTTGAAACTATTACGTTAAAAACTAGAGGGGAAAAAAAAAAGTTTGACAGGAAGTTTTATGTAGAGAAATGACATGAACACCGTGACTTCTATAGTCGCGTGTTGGTAACTTGAATTAGGATTTTTACGATTTTAAAATCTGTGTTTTAACGTAAAAATTGTATTAATACGCAATTGCTTGATTGCAAAATATTAAAAAATACTTCGCAATATTTAAGAGCATTATTTAATATCTTGCGCAAGATTAATGGGACATGAACTGTCCAACTTATCACTTTATTAATAAACTCTATTTATTTTAGTAAAATTATTAGAGAAATTAAAAACAAAACACATTTAACAATGTCTATTTAACAAATTAACTAGATATGTGGATTTCTTTTATTTTTTATTTTTATTTTTCAATAGTTTTACAAAATTATTTTACTAGTTATTTATAGAAGTAGAAGTTCAATATTTTTCCAAAATATGATTGTATGCATTAGAATACTATTTTTGAAAGGTCAAAATATGATTTTTAATATTCTCGAAACAATAGACTAAAACAAGGAACAAATAAAAAATCCTTTGGTAATAATTATAACAAAATAAAATACGAGCAAGGTGATATTTTATTTATTTATATGATAAATTAGCTAAAGCCATCCGTAAAAAAATTAAAATCTAACATTATACCCACAAAAATATATATATAAAAATACTACTTTATGGGAAAAAAAGGACCAAATATAACAAAACCTTTTATTACTTAATAAGAAAGGAACTCGAATATATAATTTACTAATAACTCTTTATCTTTTATTGTGGAGTTATTTTATGCTATTTTTGATAAGATAAATACAAACTTTTTTTAGCAGTTTTAAGTCTAAATAATTCACTCTCAGCTTATGACAAAAAAAAAAATTAATCTAATATTGTGAAAAATTGATTACACAATGTAATTGAAGATCAATTGAGGAGTAATACTCTTGTTTCCGACAAATAAGGATGATAGCTTAGTCATGAAGAGGTATAGGTACGATTTATTAAGATCGCGTTTGTTAAAGAAGAGAAATAAATTAGATGACGAATAGGTAAATAACTTAAGTCGTGACATGAAGAGTAATGTGGTCAAAATTAACTAGAATCTTACTCAAAAGTTAATTAGAATCTTATACATAGAAGAACTTAAATCTCTCACAAGATTTATTTTTTTTGTGAATACATCTTACCAAATAACTATAAATACAAAATAAACAAAAATAAATTTATAAGGTAATAACATTTCAAAATAATAAGTTAATTGTAGATATTTTAAAATATTAACGATATCAATATTCTACATACATTAATCACGAGTGAGCATATGCTATATTGGGTTTGATGAGATTTTATAAATTACTCGGTTTTTGTGATTAGATTTTGGCACCTTAGTTTTCAAAATCTCCAAACTACGACCCAATTGCTTAAAAAATGATATTAGGGACCCTCATGTTTAAATTTTTAATATAAAGATCAAGTTTAAGGGTCTAATTATCTACAGTTTTAAGATGAGGATCCAAGTGTCAAAAATTAAAAATTTCGTAAGCTCCAGGCGCAAAAAGAAAAGGCCTAAAAAACCACAATATTATGGGACTTTTTTGCCTGTTAGAAGGGATCGTTTAATTCTTTTTTAATCTTTGAGTTTTAAAACTATGTCTCTATTATGTTAAATTGTGATAGGCAATTTGAAAGAAGCATTAGAATCAATAGTTTTAATTTAAAAATTATAACATGTAAGATTATAATAATTTTTTACTTTTATTATAAATGTGATAATTTTATATTATTTATAGTTAAAACTGATAGTTTCAACCGTTTTTCAAAATAGGCTACCGTTCTTTAAAATAGGCTACGAGATTATCTTTTCCTCAATCTGGCTATTAATATATAAAAAAAAAGAACACAGTTTCTTTCTTAACATTTATGTTTTAACAGCTAAAATTATAAAATAAACCTCTACTAAACTGCGCATATGATTCACGTATTCTCTAAATCAAATTCATCTTGAGAGGAAAAGTCAAATTACGCTTCTAAGAAAGACGTCAAGATAAGGAAAGAAGGAAAAAAAAAAAAAAAAAGATTACGTATTAAATGGGCAAGCTGTACGAACTGTAGCACTCTTACCTGATATCCTTACAAGGGAGCACTGAAGCCGCGGCTCAGCCGTAATTCCAAGCCGCGCCAGATTATCAGCCGACGACCACCTCCAAAGGGCTTCCTCCGCGAAGCCACAGGCAACCATCTTGTGCGCGAGCCAGTACAGCTCCGCCATCAGCTTCTCCGCCGAGCCCCCAAGCCTTCTCGCCCGCTGCTGCCTGACTCCAACTAAGTTCCCCAGCTTCGCTCGAGCATACTCTCCGACAGCCCGAACTGGTCCCACAAGCAGGCCGAACCGGGAATCCGCCGGTCGAGCCGCCCGACCGGCCTCCTCTGCCAGGCTGGCCTCCAACGCTCTCTCCTCGAAGGCCGCTTCGAGCTGGCAAAGCGTCCTCGCGAAAGCCACTGACAATACCGTCCGGTTAACTTTAAGCAAAGCAGGGGCGCCCTCTCTCTGATTATCGTTAATAATTTTCTCCGCCAACAACAGGACAACCTCGTACTTTCTCGAGCTGACCGGAATCTCGTTGGCGATCAACAGGAGCTGGGAAAGCGCCCTGGCCAGACCGGAATCTCCAGCGAATGACAGACTTCCCGTTCTGAATCCATTTCCGCCGAAATCGCCATCGCTGTCGTCAATAGTTGGTACGTAAGAATAATTGTCCTTTTTGGAGGGCTTGCGTAGGAAATCGGCGTCCAATTCTAGAGAAGGGAAGAGAGAAGGGAGAGCTCGCAGAACGAAGAGGAAGGTGGCGAGGATGATGGAGCGACATAGCTCGAGGAGTTTGTGCTTTTGTGCCAAGCTTAGAAGGGAACTGTCGGCGTACATGAAGGCCGTCGAGACGACGCTTCGGACAAGAGAAGGGGCTATGGCCAGTATTGGAGAGGAGGCTAATTCCATAGCGCCCATTTTTACACTTTCTTTCCTTATTTATTTATTTGTTTTTTTTTTTTTTTTTTTTTGATGCTAATTCTGATATTATGTTTGGCGGTTCTTGATACGGAGAAGATGCGGTTTTTAACGTGTCAAAAAGTAAACGGCTAAGAGAGACGTGACGTGTGGCCCAGAGAAAAATAACTTAGACACCACCGTACTTAAATAATGAGTGAGAGTTTTTTTTTTTTCGGCTAACACCTTGTGTATCTTATCTAAATTACATAAATATTACCGTAATTAAAGCAATTTACATTGAAACCCACTAACTTTTAGTTTTTTTAATTTTTAATGTAAAATGACTAAAATATTTATACAAATATTAGCCATAGATTTGATTGTGTTGTAATCTTACTCATGATTTTTTTTTTTTTTTCACAAAACTAATGTCTAAACTTGGAGCATTTGTAGCAACTAAACACTTCAGAGATTCCCCCTCAACCTTCGCCCACCCTGGCAGCTGGAGTTTCGCTGCATTGCACTGCCATAAATTTAATTAAATTAGTCTTTTTAGTGAAGTCGTATTAAGGATCTAAAACTAAAAATGATAAATCAGTAGCCTGTAGCCTGTTGTTCACTCCTCCACCATGGCTAACCCAACACCGACACACTTGTTGCCACCCATTATGAGCAACCAACCCCCACATAGTGCCATCCTGAACAAACCCACACAACGTTTTTTTTTTTTTTTTCAATTGGTTAAATGATTTTAGTTGTTAAATTTTAATCTGGAGCCACTAATTTGTTTGTGTTCCTTTGTAGGAAGTTTTAAGAAACAAGAGTTAGCTGGACAAGAGATTCATGTTGAGGACGGATGATAGAATCTCGGTATTGGCCGAAGTTGTGGGGCTATTAATATGCTCCTCAATTTAAGAGGGACTTTATCTTGCTTTCTTGTCTTTTTAAGGATAATTATAACGTTTATTTTAATAACAATCAATTATTTACACAGTAAGTCGTTTATATGTTCTTAAACTATGTATCAAGATCTTTATTTCATTAAATCAAAGATGTACATTTTGCTTAATATGTTGATAACTCTAAAGTTACTAAAACTTCTAAATATAATAAAACTTATCTTTTGCACTTAATATTAGGTCATGTTGGCCTAAAGGGATACAAAGGTTACTAAAAAATGGTCCTCTAAATTTCTTAGAGGTGAAAACCCAACCTCAATGTAAATCTTATTTGGAGGAAAAGATGGAAAAGAAGGCCATTTTGAGCTTAAGATAATCAGGTTGAAGAGCTTCTAGTATTAGTATATAGTGATACTTGCAGTCCTATGAATATCCCAACACATGGAATGTATGAGTACTTCATCATCTTTGTTGACGACAACTTGAGATTTGGGTTTGTATACCTAATCCATCGTACAAGTGAAACTCTTGATAAATTCAAGAAGTTTTGTGTCGCAATGGAGAAGCAAGTGGTACATAGATCTTATCGAGGTACAAAATACCTCTCCAAAGAATTTTTAGGACACTTATAAAAGAATGAAATTTTATTATATTTGACTATACCTAGAACTCCATAACGGAATGATGTAGCAGGAAGAATAAATAGAACGTATTGGATATGCTATGGTCCTTAATAAGTTACTCAATATTTCTTATATATCCTTCTAGGGATATGCACTACAAACTGCATACTATCTTCTAAACATTGTTCCTTCTAAATAAGTTCCTAAAACTACTTAGCAAGCATTGGACGACTATGAAACCATCTTAAGACCATATTTGGATACGCAAAAGACCAGCATACATTTTATACAAGGAAGTTAATAATATGGACACTCGTTTAGAAGTTTGTGTATTTGTAGGATATTCTACCGTGACCTAAAAGGAGTTTTTCTTAATCCAAAAAATAAAATAGTCTTATTTCCCACATGAATCTTCTAAGCACAATGGTGCTTTTAGAAGATGTCAACTAATGGGATTATTGTTGCAATTCCTAATATGGTTTTTGATCTAATCATTATAAAGAGACCAAAATAATGTCAAAAACATAGGGAGACTTTGTTGAAATAATTGATTCGGTGGTGCAACATAATTTTAAAAATTTTATATACACCCAAAATCTAACTCAAATTGCTATAAACAATAAATAGAATTCTAATTAAATCACACCTATCGATGATTGAAAACAGCAGGTATGACTGATCAAGGAGAATTTTGACCCACAAATCTTCAACGCTATGACTCTTTCTTCAAGCTATTGTGTTTGTAGGCACAACTCAACAGAGTTTCACTATAGCTTCTTTCCTTTCAACTACTATATTGCTTGAAGAATTATGAACAATAAAAATGAGTGAGCAAAATTCCTTTGAACTTTGCATTATATCAATCTAAGAATAAATGAAGACCCAATGCCTCTATTTATAGGATAGATTGGAGGAGTCTAAAGTCTATCAGAATAAGAGGAAAATTTTTTGTCTCCTCCATTTATGTTACACACCTATATTACAAGGCCCACCATCAATGTTACAAGCCTATATCAGGTAAGGGATATTCAAATTTCTAGCCAGTCAAAATGTAGGGTTCTGTAATTATCTGTATCATCCAAGATAACTCTAATTCAAATAATTCTATTCAAATTAGAATTCCATTGTTCAAAATAATTTTCTAATTTAAATAATTATGAATAATCAAATTCAAATACAATCAGGATTTAAATTAATTATTCAAATACAAATAATTAATTATCTAAATCACAATAATTAAATTTGAATAAATCTTATTCAAAAATTAATCAAATAATTAATTACACAGAATCCCCTCCTGTAGGCGTTAACAATCTAGTTAGACTAGGCCTAGTGCCACACAGTTTAACTGGACTATGGACTTGTACACTGATAGGTCCAGTAGCTTGTTCAGCGTAATCTCTTACATTGCCTATGGTAAAGTATGTCTACATTGCTTGTTAAGGAATTAGTAAGCTAGTATTAGGACCCGACGGACATATATTTATCAAGTTCTAATAATAACAGATGAATAAATCCCTAATTAATTATCTGTTTAATTATTAACTTTAATGTCACTCTATTAAAGATCCAAAGTTGCACTCTTGATAATATATCATATGGCGAGACTACAAAAGAATGAGTCTTGAAAATGACGTCTCATGTGTATGTGTATCCCCAGAGGTTATCCATAATTGGATGAAGGACTTAGTGTCATTTTATCTTCTGAATATTTTATCTTATAGTTCTATTATTTTACTTATTTAGAAAATTCCATTTATAACAAATACAAATAGAAAATCATCTAGTTACTATATCTAAATAACCAAGGCCTTCGTCTTTCCCAATGTCCAAAATAATGCCTTTGGGAGGATAACATTAACTCTTTGTTAGATAGCTATTAATTTGGTATCTATAGATTATGCTCTCATCAAATATAGGTTGCATCTCCAACATACCAACAATGGAACCTTTTGTCATCGAAACTCCTGCCTTTAGCATATCAAAAGATACATGCTATAAATAGAGTCATAAATCTATGCTAGGATTAAGATTACACACAATTGATTGTCAAACTAAATTGATTTAAGTTAAATGAAATTATTATTAAATCAATAATACTTTACGCCTAGTCTAGTGCGCAACCACTATTAGGTCTACCACATCAGTGTATCTATCATAGAGTCACTCTGCTTCGATAGCCTAGATAAATTACCTCACCAATTAGACATAGATCACATTACAATCTTGTCATGTATAAAGTGTCGAGCTAAATACATAGACTGAGGACTATACAATTTAGACTATTAATCTTAGTATCATGTCTATACCGCTTATAAACCCTATAAATGCATGATGCCAAGATTTGGTTATAATAGTCATGAATCACATATTTGTTTAAATGTTTAATCATAATAATGAAAGCAATATGAGGAGCATTATCACTCATGAAATCTTCGCATTATTATTTAATCATTTATTTAATCCAAAATGTCCTTAATTACAAATAAAAAATTTGTTCCTTAGAGCACTGATCATAACAAGCTCTTACTTGCTCTAAGTGAATAAATGCGACATATTGCTCATCCCCATGCCCTCCATATGTTTCTCAAAGCTTCTTATTATCAAGGCTTTGGTAAATGGTCAACTAGGTTGTCTTCAATGCTATCTTGTAAACCACCACATCTCTACTCTCTACAAGTTCCCAGTTATATGATACTTCTTGTCTATGTGTTTACTTCTCTTGTGGTGTCTTGAATCCTTAGTATTAGCTATAGCCACTGTATTACCATAATAAAAGACTATAAGTTTATACATATCAGAAACTATCTCAAGATCTCTAAGAAATTTCCTAAGCCATACAATTTCCTAAGATGCCTCATTGACAGCCACATATTCAGCTTCCATAGTTGACTCAACAATGAAAGATTACTTAATGCTTCTCCACACTATGGGGCCTTCACCCAGAAAGATAGACCTTAATGTTGATTTCCACAGATCCTTATCCAATTGAAAATCAAAATCTATGTATCCTACTAGTGTTTGGTACACTTTGGAAAACACTAGCATATAATCCATTGTTCTTCTAAGATACTTGAGTATATACTTGACTACCTGCCAATGTTTTGCCCTTAGATTTGATTGATATTGACTCACCAATTTGACTGCATAAAAAATATCCATTCTAGTGCAAGGGATGGCATACATGAGACTTCCTATTATTGAAGCATAAGCAACCATCTTCATGTATTTTCTTTTCTGTGCTGTCATTGGACAGTCATCCTAAGAAAGACTAGTTCCACATTGAGCAGGCTGAGAGTCTTCCTTGGAATTTCACAATGCATATCTTTCAAGAATTTTATCTATTTATGTAGCATGGGACAAAACTATCATTTTGTTCTTTCTGTCATGAAACAGTTGTGTTCCATGAATATAATTAGCTACACTCAAATCATCATGTCAAATTGTTTGAACAACCAAACTTTGATTGATGATAATATTCTTACATCATTTCTAATATGTAGAATGTCATCAACATAGAGCACAAAAAAAACCACTCTTCCATCCCCAATGCATTTGTACATGCATGGCTTGTCAAATTATTGTTTGAACCCGTATGATTTGACTACCTGATCTGTAATAACCGTATTATTCGAACTGTTATTTATTACTTTTCTTATACTTAATCTTACTTACTTAGTTGTAAAAATATAGAATAATTTTTTTAAACTCAAAACTTATATTAACATAATTTCTTTACTTCCCATTTACCAAAATATTTAGAACACTTGTTTGACTTATGGATACATGGGACATTCTTACAAAACAAATTCGTTTATGATCTTATCACTTATTTAAACATAGTTTATCAAAACAATATAACTTTTACAGCTGTGGTATCCATAATTTGACCATCGCAATGTGTTAGACCCATGCAAGCATACATGGTCGCAAATAATAAAGTGATCCAGAGTACAGATGTCGATCCCACGAGGATTATGTTAATTTTTTATTAATCACCGAAATTGATTGGCTCTAAGATTGTTTAGATAATTGGATAGAAGAAACTAATAGAAGAGGCTAATAAAAGTGGCTAATCAAATAAAATAAGTTAACAAAAACAAATAACTAAAATACTAGAGCATCAATTTCACCATAACTAATCCACATTGGTTTTTATTAAATAAATCTCATGAGTAATTGGTTGAGAACTCCTTAATTAACCCAATTACCTCTCTCGAGCGTTAAATTAGATAATATGCTCAAAAAGCCGATTCCAATATCTCTATCTAAAACCAAGAAATTAACATTCATTATGTAACACCCACCTATTTTATGTAATGGACCACGTTAAGTTAGTAACATTGTTAAGGAATTTCATTAATAAATTACGTTATATGATATGATATATGATGTGAATGTTACTAACTTTTTATGTCAAGTTTTATGACAGGTGACGACCGCATGGAATCGTCGTGCTCTAGTGTTCATGTGAAATTTTAAATGTATGATTAATTATGATGCATGATGAATTGAATGATTTAATGTATGGCATTTAAGGACAGTTTGGCAGCCGAACTTTTAAGTTCGGCAGGCCGAACAGTCTACCAAAGACCGGCAGGCCGAACTTGGTGGAACCGGTAGGCCGAAGGGGAAAATCGGCAGGCCAAACACGGCTGGCGAGCAGTCAGCAGAAATCTCTCCAAAATTATAGCTGAGTTAATTACGTCAAATGGGTGATTTAATTGTGATTAATTGGCATAATAAAGGAATGATTTTATCAGTTAAGGAAATAAGGGGTTTGACTTTGCATTGATTTGTGTTAATTTAAATGGTTTCCCATTTAAATAGGGCAAAACATGGTAAGTGTTGAGTGAGAGTTTTGACTTTCCTTTTCTTCTTTCTCTCCTTTTTCCCATACCAATAGCCCCCAACAGTCAGAAAATTTTGACTTAATGGAGGCAATTGAATTCCCATCAATTATGCTCATTATGTTAAAATTTTTAACGTTCCTTTGTCATTAGTTTTCTCTCATTCTCACATTTTGCTCTCTCAAATTTCTGAGACGTTTGTTTTTCTCTTTCTCTTCTCTTCTCTACGCATTCCATTTCTTCTCTCTCAAAATTTTCTGCAAGAATAATTGAAAGAAGAAGTCATATTTAGTTGATTGAATTCAAGGGTTTTGAGAAGAAAATCTTTTAAGGTAAAGACTCGTTTCTTTGTATTTTTTTATTTTGAAAATAAATTTTCCTCCTCAAATTCATCTACAATATCTTCTCTAGGTATTGTATTTTGTTCATGTATGTATTATGTGATGTTTCTTAACATTTCATGTCCTTTCGGTATTTTTTTTATGAAAAATGAATATTTCTATCTTCTACTCTTCACAGTAAATATTACTGTTTAACCTTGATACATGAAAAGTGTAATGATTATTCAAGAGGTAAGTGAATGATGTTTTCGTGAAAAGTTGTTAAGAATATGCATATGTATGTATGATGAATGTATTTTATGTTATGAAATTTTTATGAGATTACAATGAGAAAATAGTTTTAATAATGCTATTTCTGGATTTTTGTTTATGAAATGTTATATATATATATTTAAATGATTTTATGATAATGAAATAATTTTATGCATGAAAATAAGATGTTTGTATGAATTATTAAATTAAAGTATATGTGTTTTGAATAATTAGAAAACGTTTTTTTTT
The DNA here is from genome assembly GCA_025403435.1 of Artocarpus heterophyllus. Classification (NCBI taxonomy): domain Eukaryota; kingdom Viridiplantae; phylum Streptophyta; class Magnoliopsida; order Rosales; family Moraceae; genus Artocarpus; species Artocarpus heterophyllus. The sequence continues at coordinate 25,914,281 of CM046335.1, read as the reverse complement.
AAAAAAGATTTTCATGATTGTAATGTATGGTTTGTTTTGTTTTACATGCTTAAGGTAATTTTATGATTTGAGAAAAATTATGATAACATGTTTATAAGATGATAAAATTATGTTTTCGCAATGATGATTATGAGATATGTATGTAAAATGTGATGAATGTATAAATGAATATTATACGAATGAATGTTATGTGAATGGATATTTCATGATATGTATTAATGTTATTGCATCTTTAAATGGATAAATGGCATGAACACTCAAGGGACGAGCACTACGAGACCGTGGCATTGTCACCAAATCACGTTAAGGTTTAGTAAGCTAGCGTTAAAGTAAGTACATTCTCACCTGCAACATGACACGTTTTCACAAGATTTGATGTTATGTTCATAATGATATTCATGATGATTTTATGGATATTTTCCTTAAGAATTTCTATGAAGGATTTTCATGATTTTAAGTTGTGCATGATGATTATGGCATGTTTCAAAGTATGACAATTATGTATATATGTATCACCTAATAAGTGTTGCACACCAATGTTATGAAATGAAATGTTATGATGTCATGTTTGGTTTTGGATTAGCTACCCTTCTCCTCTCATGACGGCGCGCCTATGATGATGTTTATGGTGCAACACTTGGGCCCTTAAGATAAAAATGGAATAAGTTTTAAATGGTCAACGGAATGAAAGATATGTTTCTATGAAATTGTGCTTAAGGCACTTTTATGATATGATGACAATGTTGATGATGATGTTCATGGAATGTTTTAATTTGTGAGAATTACATGTACTTACTAAGCATTAGCTTAATCATGTTTTATGTCATGTTGTAGATAAGGGTAAGAAAATCATGGACTAGGCGGAGGACATGGGAAGGCGTGTGAGCATTATGCACGATGAATTGTAACCGGAACTACGCCAAGAAGAACGTTTTTCTTATGTTTTAATTAAGTTATATATTTTGGAATATATTTTTATGTTAAGTTTTAAGAATACTTATATTATGGTTTTATAAGTTATTTTATCATTTTTAATTTATTATGAACTTCTGCAAAATTTTATGAAAAGTTGGTTTGTTTTAAAATTATGTTTTCCAAAGGTTTTTGGCTCGGTCGGCCTGCCGATCATGTTTTTGGCCTGCCGAACATGGATAAGTTTTTGGTCTGAATTACAAAGCCTTTGCCGGCCTGCCGGTTGAGGGAACTCCAGCCTGCCAATCATGTTTGGCCTGTCGAAGTCCCAAGTTCGGCCTACCGAACTGTGGGAGTAAATGAATTTTAAATGATGAGATGATTAAGGAGAATTGATGCGATGTTTTGTTATGTCCTGATTTTTACAACTTGATAAACCTATATTATTAAATAAGTTCATGATTAATTTAATGTTTAATTGAATAAATTATGATATAGAATAAGTTAAACAATGTTATTTTTAAACAATGATAAGTTATATATATATAAAAAAAAATTAGATGTATGAATGGATCCTGGTTATGTATGTTTAACTACATTTATATTTGAAAACATCATATAAGCTATGTAATTACGATTATGTTTAAGGTTTAATAAGTATGAATGTATGAATGTAACGATATATGTGACGTCCGAGTTAAGGGGCATTGCAGGCTTTGGTATCAGAGAGATTTTTCGATTACAATTCATATCGCCACACGTCAATCCAAGTCCTCCAAGTAAGTATTAAGTTAGATATATTTATGCAAGTATGGTGATAAGTTTTAGGTTTAAATGATTAATGATTAACGATCTAGTAGTGAAAACCTGTCTCATAAATGGAAGATTATTTTCTAAGTCTTAATTCTTTTAGGAAATTAACGATGGACGGACATAGAAGAATGCAGACTCGCACCCAAACTAACGAAAGACTCATGACGATGATCGCTGAACTGCAAAGGCAGTTGGAGGATCAAAGAAGGGAGATTGCTGCTTTAAGGGCCAATGGCTAGAATGATGAACGACGAGGCAATGACGTGCCTCCTCCTCCTCCGCAGCCACAAGTCAACGAAGTCCTTGTGCCTGCTGTTGAACTAAGAGCGGCATATCAAGAACCTCTTCTGGTCAGATGGAAGAGGGTTAAGCCAATAGACTTTGAGGGTTCTAAGGATCCGCTAGTAGCTCAGGGATGGTTAAAGACGATTGAGGCTACTTTACAACTTATGGATTTCACGGACAATGAAAAGGTCCTTTGTACCTCATATTGCCTCATCATGGAGGCCAGGATATGGTGGGATGGTATCGAACAGAGCAAGAATGTTGAAGTGATGGCATGGGCTGATTTTGTACATGAATTCAACACGAAGTTCTTCCATATGAATGTCACAAGGAAACATTATGAGGAGTTCGAGAGCTTACGCCAAGGGGATATGTCAATCACAGATGTGGTGACAAAGTTTGACCAGCTTGCTCGTCTATGTCCAGGAATGGTTATGGATGAAGGTGAAAGGGTTAGAAGACTGATCAGAGCCCTTAGGCCAGATATTGCTACTATTGTGGATGGGGCAAGTCCACCCAGGAATCAAGAGCAGGTTGTTATGAGAGCCCAGTGTGTTGAGTTTCATTTGTCAAAGTTAAGAAGGAACCAGCCTCAGCCCAACCAACAGGTCAACAATGCAAGCAACCAGAACCGCCCTCCCCACTAGAACAACAACAACAACAATAGCAGCAACAACAACAACCAGAACTGGAGGAACAATAAGAGGAAGGGCAATCCTCAACAACAGCAGGGCCAAGACAATAAGAGGCACAATGATGGTCAGTGCAACAACAATGACAGGCGATTTCAACCATGTGCCAAATGTGGAAAGAAGCATCCAGGGGAATGTCGCTTGGGAACAAACCAATGTTTCATATGTGGGCGTGAGGACCACTTTGTAAAGAATTGCCCCAAGCTGATGAATGCTAATGCCCTGTAAAGAGCTCCTCCTCAAGCCCAGCTGCATCAGATGCAAGCCTCCCTTGAAGGGCCACTTATTAGTCAAGGGAGAATTGAAGCCCCACCGACGAATGCCCAAATCTATGCCATAACGAAAGAACAAGTGGCTGCAAAAGCTTCTAATGTGGTCACAGGTCAGATAACAAGCTTATCTATTAATGCTTATGTTCTTTTTGATACGGGTGCCATGCATTCTTTTGTATCTATGTCATGTGCTAAGAAATTAGAGGTTCGTTTAGAACCTATGAGACAGAGATTCACTACGACACTACCCTCCGGGGAGTGATATTATCTACGCACTGTTTGTGTACAGTACCCTATGAATTTCTGATAGGGAGTTATTCGTCGACCTTATTGTGATCGACATGCATGACTATGACATGATTCTTAGGATGGATTTCCTAAGCAAGTATAATGCGTCAATCGAATGCCGAAAATGAAAGTTGATCTTCTATCCTGAAGGTGATCAAAAATTCGTTTATGTTGGTGAGTCTAGGAAGAAACCCCACATGTTTCTATCGGCAATGAAAGCAAAAAAGTTATTAGCTAGTGGCTGCATGGGCTATCTGGCAAATATGGTAGACAAAAGCCAAGAAGGAAAGACAAGAATTGAAGATGTGCATGTTGTTCATGAATATGAAGATGTGTTTCCTGATGATCTGACGAGTCTACTGCCAAAAAGAGAAGTTGAATTCGAGATTGAGCTCGCTCCAGGCACTGAACCAATCTCTAAAGCGCCTTACAGAATGGCCCCAGTGGAATTAAAAGAGCTTCACACGCAATTAAAGGAGCTACTTGACAAAGGTTTCATCAGGCCAAGTTACTCACCCTGGGGTGCTCTGGTCTTGTTTGTAAAGAAGAAGGATGGCACTATGAGACTCTGCATCGACTATAGAGAGCTGAACAAGGTGACGATCAAGAACAAGTATCTATTGCCTCGAATTGATGATTTGTTTGATCAGCTCAAGGGTGCATCGGTGTTCTCAAAGATTGATCTACGATCATGATATCACCAGTTGAAGATTAAAGAAGGAGATATTCTCAAGACTGCTTTCAGGTCGAGGTATGGTCACCATGAATTTGTGGTTATGCCTTTCGGTCTGACGAATGCACCTGCTGCCTTTATGGATTTGATGAATAGGGTATTCAAGAATTTCCTCGATAAATTTGTTGTTGTATTTATTGATGATATTCTTGTCTATTCAAAGAATCAAGAAGAACATGAGGAGCATTTAAGGATTGTGCTGGAGACTTTAAGAAGACATCAGCTATACGCAAAGTTCTCCAAATGCGAGTTTTGGCTTGATAAAGTGTCATTCTTGGGGCATGTTATTTCAAAGGATGGGATTATGGTGGACCCTGCTAAAGTAGAAGCTATACTCAATTGGAAGCAACCGATGAATGCAAGTGAAATAAGGAGCTTCTTAGGTCTAGCAGGTTATTATCGGAGATTCGTAGAAGATTTCTCCGAGATAGCAGCTCCACTCACGAACTTGACTCGCAAGGGAAAGAAGTATGAATGGACGGATGCATGTGAAAAGAGTTGCCAAGAACTAAAGAAAAGGTTAACGACGGCTCTAGTGCTGGCAATTCCTGAAGGAAATGATGGGTTCGTAATCTATAGTGATGCATCCAAGATGGGCCTAGGAGCTGCATTGATACAAAATGAAAAGGTGATTGCTTATGCTTCAAGACAACTGAAGGACTACGAAAGAACTATCCTACTCATGACCTCGAGTTAACAGCAGTCGTTTTTGCATTGAAGATATGGAGACACTACTTATATGGGGTCCAATGCAAGATCTTCACTGATCATCAAAGTTTGAAGTACTTCTTCACGCAAAGAGCCCTGAACATGAGACAACGAAGATGGCTAGAGTTGGTGAAGGATTACGATTGTGAAATCCTTTATCATCCTAGTAAAGCTAAACGAGTAGCTGATGCTTTAAGTAGGAAGTCAGTTGCCACGCTGATGTCTATGCAAGCAATGTCTCCACCTTTAAGGAAGGAAATTCTAGACTTCAGTTTAGAACTTATAGTAGGCTAGCTATCAGCACTCTCTCTTGCTCCGATGATGTATGATGAAATTTGGAGTAAGCAAGATGACGACGTAAGCCTTGCAAGGATCAAGCAAGAAATGAAAGAAGGAAAATGTCAAGAGTTTAGTATTGCGGATGACGGAACTCTGCACCTCAAGAACCATTTATGTGTTCCCAATGTTGATGATTTAAGGGAAAAGATCTTGGCAGAAATTCATGACACTCCTTACTCTATTCATCCAGGTGCAACAAAGATGTATAATGATCTAAAAGGTAACTTCTGGTGGTTTGGAATGAAATGTGATGTTGCAAAGTATGTGAAGAAATGTATGACATGTCAGCAAGTAAAGGCTGAACACCAAAGACCTGGTGGCGAATTGCAGTCTATCCAAATACCGGAATGAAAATGAGAGGAAATAGCAATGGATTTCATTACCGACTTACCCAGAACTACGAACGGTTATGATGCAATTTGGGTAGTTGTAGATCGGCTGACGAAAATGGCGCATTTCATTCCTATCAAGATCACTTATTCTATGGAACGGTTAGCGAAACTCTATGTTAAGGAGATTGTACGACTTCATGGGATTCCTAAGTCAATTATCTCAGATCGTGATGGCAGGTTCACTTCTAAGTTTTGGAAGAGTGTATAGACTGCAATGGGAACCAGGTTTCATTTCAGTACGGGTTTTCATCCTCAGACTGATGGCCAAACAGAGAGGATGAACTTGATTTTAGAAGATATGCTACGAGCTTGTTCTCTCGATTTTAGGACCAGCTGGTGTAAAATGTTGTCATTAGCAGAGTTTGCTTACAACAACAGTTTTTGGGCGACTATTGAAATGGCATCATATGAAGCATTATATGGGTGAAAATGCAGGTCGCCTATATGTTGGCACGAAGCTGGTGAAAAGAAGTTGATGGAAAGTGTAGATGCTGAAAGAACCGACTTTGTGAATGAAACTTCTGAGACGATAAAGTTGAGAAGAAGAAGAATAGAGACCGCTCAAAGCCGTCAGAAGAGTTATGCTGACAAAAGAAGAAGACCTTTAGAGTTCGCCGTAGGCGAATATGTGTTTTTGAAAGTTGCACCAATGAAAGGGATTATGAGGTTTGGGAAGAAAAGCAAGTTAAGCCCAAGATTCATCGGTCCTTATGAAGTTGTTAAACGAATAGGCAAAGTAGCTTATCAGTTGAAGTTGCCATATGAAATGTCCGCAATGCATGATGTATTTCATGTCTCCATGTTCAAGAAGTATGTTCCGGACCCTACGCATGTGATTGAGTCATAAGTGATCGAGATACGTGAAGACTTAAGTTATGAAGAAAAGCCAATGAAGATAGTCGATCGAAAAACCAAGACTTTGAGGAATAAAGAAATTCCATTGGTCAAGGTGTTATGGCGAAATCAGCAAGTTGAAGAAGCTACATGGGAACGTGAAGATGACATGAAAGCTATGTATCCACATTTATTCTAAGTTTCGAGGACGAAACTTTTATAAGATGGGGAGAATTGTAACACCCGCCTATTTTATGTAATGGACCACGTTAAGTTAGTAACGTTGTTAAGAAATTTTATTAATAAATTACGTTATATGATATGACATATGATGTGAATGTTACTAACTTTTTATGTCAAGTTTTATGACAGGTGACGACCGCATGGAATCGTCGTGCTCTAGTGTTCATGTGAAATTTTAAATGTATGATAAATGATGAATTGAATGATTTAATGTATGGCATTTAAGGACAGTTCGGCAGGCCAAACAGTCTACCAAAGACCGGCAGGCCGATGGGAAGTATCGGCAGGCCGAACTTGGTGGAACCGGCAAGCCGAAGGGGAAAATTGGGAGACCGAACGCGGCTAGCGAGCAGTCAGCAGAAATCTCTCCAAAATTATGGCTGAGTTAATTACGTTAAATAGGTGATTTAATTGTGATTAATTGGCATAATAAAGGAATGATTTTATCAGTTAAGGAAATAAGGGGTTTGACTTTGCATTGATTTGTGTTAATTTAAATGGTTTCCCATTTAAATAGGGAAAAACATGGTAAGTGTTGAGTGAGAGTTTTGACTTTCCTTTTCTTCTTTCTCTCCTTTTTCCCACGCCAATAGCCTCCAACAGTCAGAAAATTATGACTTAATGGAGGGAATTGAATTCCCATCAATTACGCTCATTATGTTAAAATTTTTAACGTTCCTTTTTCATTATTTTTCTCTCATTCTCACGTTTTTCTCTCTCAAATTTCTGAGACGTTTGTTTTTCTCTTCTCTTCTCCACGCATTCCATTTCTTCTCTCTTGAAATTTTCTGCAAGAATAATTGAAAGAAGATGTCATATTTAGTTGATTGAATTCAAGGGTTTTGAGAAGAAAATCTTTTAAGGTAAAGACTCGTTTCTTTGTATTTTTTTTTTGAAAAGAAATTTTCCTCCTCAAGTTCATCTACAATATTTTTTCTAGGTATTGTAGTTTGTTCATGTATGTATTATGTGATGTTTCTTCACGTTTCATGTCCTTTCGGTATTTTTTTTAAGAAAAATGAATATTTTTATCTTCTACTCTTCACAATAAATATTATTGTTTAACCTTGATGCATGAAAAATGTAATGATTATTCAAGAAGTAAATGAATGATGTTTTCATGAAAAGTTGTTAAGAATATGCATATGTATGTATGATGAATGTATTTTATGTTATGAAATTTTTATGAGATTACAATGAGAAAACTGTTTTAATAATGCTATTTCTAGATTTTTGTTTATGAAATGTTATATATATATATTTAAATGATTTTATGATAATGAAATAATTTTATGCATGAAAATAAGATGTTTGTATGAATTATTAAATTAAAGTATATGTGTTTTGAATTATTAGAAAACGTTTTTTTTTAAAAGATTTTCATGATTGTAATGTATGGTTTGTTTTGTTTTACATGCTTAAGGTAATTTTATGATTTGAGAAAAATTATGATAACATGTTTATAAGATGATAAAATTATGTTTTCGCGATGATGATTATGAGATATGTATGTAAAATGTGATGAATGTATGCATGAATATTATATGAATGAATGTTATGTGAATGGATATTTCATGATATGTATTAATGTTATTGCATCTTTAAATGGATAAATGACATGAACACTCAAGGGACGAGCGCTACGAGACCGTGGCATTGTCACCAAATCACGTTAAGGTTTAGTAAGCTAGCGTTAAAGTAAGTACATTCTCACCTGCAACATGACACGTTTTCACAAGATTTGATGTTATGTTCATAATGATATTCATGATGATTTTATGGATATTTTCCTTAAGAATTTCTATGAAAGATTTTCATGATTTTAAGTTGTGCATGATGAGTATGGCATGTTTCAAAGTATGACAATTATGTATATATGTATCACCTAATAAGTGTTGCACACCAATGTTATGAAATGAAATGTTATGATGTCATGTTTGGTTTTGGATTAGCTACCCTTGTCCTCTCATGACGGCGTGCCTATGATGATGTTTATGGTGCAACACTTAGGCCCTTAAGATAAAAATGGAATAAGTTTTAAATAGTCAACGTAATGAAAGATATGTTTCTATGAAATTGTGCTTAAGGCATTTTTATGATATGATGACAATGTTGATGATGATGTTCATGAAATGTTTTAATTTATGAGAATTACATGTACTTACTAAGCATTAGCTTAATCATGTTTTACGTCATGTTGCAGATAAGGGTAAGAAAATCATGGACTAGGCGGAGGACATAGGAAGGCGTGTGAGCATTATGCACGATGAATTGTAACCGGAAGCACGCCAAGAAGAACTTTTTTTTTATGTTTTAATTAAGTTATATATTTTGGAATATATTTTTATGTTAAGTTTTAAGAATACTTATACTATGGTTTTATAAGTTATTTTATCATTTTTAATGAATTATGAACTTCCGTAAAATTTGACGAAAAGTTGGTTTGTTTTAAAATTATGTTTTCCAAAGGTTTTTGGCTCGGTCAGCCTGCCGAACATATTGGTCGGCCTGCCGAAGTGTGAAAGTTCGGCCTGCCGATCATGTTTTCGGCCTGCCAAACGTGGATAAGTTTTTGGTCTGAATTACAAAGCCTCTGCCGGCCTACCGGTTGAGGGAACTTCGGCCTATCGAAGTCCCAAGTTCGGCCTGCCAAACTGTGGGAGTAAATGAATTTTAAATGATGAGATGATTAAGGAGAATTGATGCGATGTTTTGTTAAGTCTTGATTTTTACAACTTGATAAACCTATATTATTAAATAAGTCCATGATTAATTTAATGTTTAATTGATTAAATTATGATATGGAATAAGTTAAACAATGTTATTTTTAAACAATGATAAGTTATATAGATAAAAAAAAAAAATAGATGTATGAATGGATCCTTGTTATGTATATTTAACTACGTTTATATTTGAAAACATCATATAAGCTATGTAATTACGATTATGTTTAAGGTTTAATAAGTATGAATGTATGAATGTAGCGATATTTGTGACGTCCGAGTTAAGGGGCGTTGCACATTAAGCTCTAGTTCTTCGAATAACTATAAAGGAACCATAAATCTCTTGGTATTATAGTCGCCTGGGTTGTGTTTCCCACAATCCATATATAGAATTTCCCTTTCTCGAGCATTAAACCAAATATTACAAAATCATCTAATTCATTAGCTAAATAAACTAGAAGCATTAAGTGTAAGACAACATAAATAAATTATGACAAACCCCTTAAAATTAATTAACACTTCATAATAAGACAAAATCAAAACTCTAGAAAAAACAACTACTCCATAACTAAAATTAAATAAACTAACGTCAAGGGTTTATCATTTACAAATCACAAAATAAAACAAAAAGAGAGCCGGAATGAAAAAACCTAATTTGGAGTCGTCACGGTCTCCAAGCTCTTCATCTTCTTCTCCTATCATCCTTCTCGATCTCCAAAATGCTTCTCCCATGATAATTTATTGAAAATGAAACTTAATTCTAAAACTAGAAAATTAAAATCCTAAACTAGAATAAGAGATTTTTTTTCTTTTTTCTTGTTCCCCATCTTCTTGTTGGAAAAAGAGTGCGCAGCAGAATTTTAAAAATTTTATAGCAGAGTATTTTCTAAAACACAAGTTTGACATGCTATATGCATAAATTAACCAGATCTTACTAACCTTTGTGTGCCGAAGAACTTACACAATCTGTGAAGAGAAATAACGTTCTAGAAGAGCCTCAACCAACTGGCCTTTCTTACTATTCTCTATCCACGACCGAAGTGAGTGTGGGCTTACACGTATAGCTCTTCCACCGGTGACTCTCCTTCCAACCAATGGAGAGAACCCAAAGCAAGTGTTCATGATTTGTGAACAAAAGCTCTCAGGGAGTTTTCAAATTCTCACTTAGCAGAATATCACTCTTAATCTCTCAATTGATCTAAGTAACTTGTGAGAATCACTCCCTATTTATAGAGGTTGGTCCTAGGGTCAGTCTTTATCAGATTAAGTCTCAAAATTTAGATCAGAATCAAATTTAGATCAATATCTGATAAGATCCGCGTGGAAACGTGTGACTTATCCTTCGCTGATCGGCAGGCCGAACAGGTCCCATCGGTAGGCCGAACACGACCATCGACAGGCCAAACTGCCGAATAAAAAATCTCATGAATCTTTTATTTTTCACCCGAGATTCTATAGGATAAAGTCTCAGTTTTAATTCAAATAGCCCAATAGAGAAGTTATCTTATCAAAACAACTTTATCTAGATAATCTCTAAGAAAATAAATCAATTCCCAATAATTCTACAAGTTTATCTTGATCTAATTTATTCAAAATTAAATCAACCGATAAACAGACAAGAATTATCCGATCCTTACAATTCAACAAGTTTATCTTGAATTAATTTTATCACAAAATTAATTCAACTGATAAACAGACATGAATTATTTGATTCTTCCAAATTTAAACAATCTAATAAATCCGACATAAGTCACCAATTATTAGAAAAGTACGCCGTATCGTTACAGGATGTTATGAGCTAGCAAAGGGGACCAAATGGACCTACATAGTTCAAGCTCCCAATAATTATGAAACCCAATATCCCAGATATACATTTCATAATTATCAACTCTAACGCTACACCACTAAAAGCTTAGAGCTGCACTCTCGAACTACATAGAATTACGAAGCCCGTATAGCTAAGTCTCCATGACATATCATAGTGTATCGTATCCCCATATGATAATCCATAATCGGCTTAAGGACAAGTTCTATTTTACCTTCCTGATTATTTTTATCTTACGTTTTATTATCTCACCATCAGAAAACTTACCATCCAAAGACAGTATACCATTCGGTTACACCTATGTATCTAAATGGTTGAGTGTTCTAGTTTTCCAATCACAGGATAACGCATAAAAAATGATATCATTACTCCTAAAGAGGAGCTATGGATTCCATATCTATGAATAACAAGTCTACGCCATCAAGAGTTATGCCTCCAACGTATCAGCATGCATACCACTATTAAGATGTGGGTGTCATCCTTTGGTATATCAAAAGACACAAGTCAAGAGAACGGGCCCACTATTCATCTCAAGATTAAGATCCAACACAAATGATTGTCTAAAGTGAATCGATTTGCTGAGACAAAATTATTAATCCAAATCAATTCACTTTATGTCCCGATCCAACACATCGTCACCTATGACAATGTGCCAATGTTTTTATTCACGAAGTCTACCTCCGATGGTCAAGACAAACCATATTCCAAAAGGGATATAGACAACATAACAATCTTTGCATGAATAAAGCACCCAACTTTATTTCTTCTATTGCGGATCGTATGATTTAGACCATCACCTTAAGAATCGTGTCTTCTGCATAATCCGTCCATCATATGCCCAATTCTTAAGGTTTAGACCGACAGTCTCAGACTATTGTCTGCTTATCATACATTCAACAAATATGAACGTAAAGAGGACAAGATTTGGTATATAAATAAATTCTTTATTGATAAAAATGTCTCCAAAAACATATTACATTTTTACTCCTTAGGGCATACATGTCTAACAATCTCCCACTTGCACTAAGTGAGTAAATATGACAAATGCATCGCTATAGCTTCCACATGCCTCTCGAAGACCCTCCTAATAAGTGTCTTCATAAATGGATAAGCTAAATTGTCTTCTGACATGATCTTGCACACCGTGACATGCCCGCCCTCAACAAAGTCCTTTATCACATGATACTTCCGATCAATATGCTTACTCTTCTTGTGAAATCTTGCTTCCTTAGCATTAGCTACCGCCATGCTATTATCATAGTGCAATGATACCGTTTTATCCATATCAGGAACTACCTCAAGATCCCCAAGGAACTTGCGGAGCCATACTGCTTTTTTCAAAGCATCACTAGCTGCCACGTACTCAGCCTCCATCATTGAATCCAAAGTGCAATCTTGCTTAGCACTTCTCCAACTGATGGTACCGCCATCCAGAGTAAACACAAAACCCGAAGTCGATTTCCTAGAATCCAAACAGGATTGAAAATCCATGTCAGTGTATCCTAGAGGAGTCAAGTCCTCACCCGAATACACAAGCATATACCATCGAGTCCTTCTCAGTTACTTAAAAATATGCTTTACTGCAACCCAATGGTTCGGTCCTAGATCCGCCTGAAATTGACTTACAATCCTAACCGCATAGCTAATATCCGGTCGTGTGCAAAGCATGGCATACATGAGACTACCCACTGCCGAAGCATAAGGCACCTTCTTCATGTATTCTCTTTCTTCATAAGACTTTGGAGAGTCTTTCTTAGAAAGAGTAATTCCAGACCTAGATGGTTGCCCACCTTTCTTGGAATCCTGCATTGCAAAACTCTTGAGAATTTTATTTATGCAGCCGGCCTGTGACAAAGCTATCATTTTGTTCTTTCTATCCCGAAAGATCTAGATACCGAGAACAAAATTAGCCTCACCTAAGTCATTCATGTCAAACTACTTGGTCAATCATAATTTGACCGATAACAATGCCCCAACATCATTGCCAATTAGCAGAATGTCATCTACATAGAGCAGTAGAAAAACCACCTTCCCATCCTTAATGTGTTTGTAAACACATGGTTCATCCACATTTTGTGAGAACCCATAAGTCTCGATCACCTGATCAAATCTTATGTTCCAAGAACGAGAAGCCTGCTTAAGTCCATAAATTGACTTTAGCAACTTACAAACCTTCGCCTCTTGACCCGTGATCTTGAACCCATCTGGTTGTTCCATATAAATGGACTTATCAATATAGCCATTCAGAAAAGCAGTCTTGACATCAATCTGCCAAATCTTGTTGTCGAGAGCGGCAGCTATGGACAAGAGAATCCGGATGGACTTAAGCATGGCTATAGGCAAAAAGGTTTCCTCATAATCGATTCCTTCCTTTTGCGTATAATCCTTAGCTACCAGTCTAGCCTTAAAGGTTTCGACCTTTCCATCTACTCCTCTTTTCCTCTTGTAGATCCACTTACACTCTATGGGTTTTACCCCTTTGGGAAGATCCACAAGCTCCCAGACCTGATTAGTCTCCATAGACTTCATCTCTGTGTTCACGGCCTTTGTCCAGAGTTTTGAATCAACATCCTCTATAGCTTCTGCGTAAGTATAAGGATCCCTGTCATGTTCATCCGGTTCAGCCAAGAAGACCTCCCCATTGAACATATACCTCTCAGGTTGACGCTCGATCCTCCCACTATGCCGAAGCCCCTAAGATTGTTGTTTAGGTTTGTTTGGTTTTTCTACACTGATCGGAACGGTTTATATCAGAACCTCCAGAGTGATCGGATCACTCCTTAACTCCTCAAGCACCACTTTGCTTTGAGGTTTAAAGTCGTTCATGTAACTCTCCTCAAGGAAAGTTGCACTAGTTAAAACCATGACTTTATTTTCCTTTGGGTTATAAAAATAACCCCCTTTAGTCCTTTTTGGATATCCCACAAACACGCAAACTTTTGAATGTGCTTCCAACTTATTCGGATCCTTAAACAGGACATGAGCTGGACATCCCCATATGTGAATATTGTTTAAGGATATCTTCTTACTCATCCACAACTCGGGAGGAGTTTAAGGGACCGATTTTGAAGGCACATTGTTCAAAAGATAACATGTGGTTTGTAGTGCATATCCCAGAAGGATAAAGGCAATGATGAATAACTCATCATGGACCTAATCATGTCCAACAAAGTCCTATTTCTTCTCTCCGCTATGTCATTCTGCTGCGGAGTGCCCGACGCAGTCAAATGGGATATAATCCCATTCTCTAATATGGGTCTACCCAATTGCTTTTCCACTTTAGCCTGAAACTCCCTGAACTTGTCAAAAGTTTCGCTTTTATGGTGCATTAGGTACACATACCCATATCTTGAGTAATCGTCAATAAAAGTGATGAAGTACTCATACCTTCCTCATGCTCAGATGTTCATCGGTCCACAAACATCACCATGCACAAGTTCTAGAACCCCTTCGGCCCTATTGCCCTTAGACCCAAATGGTCTTTAGGTCATTTTACCCTCCAAACAAGATTCACATTGAGGTATAGATTCCACCTTTAAGTGACTTAAAGGTCTATCCCTTACCAACCTTTGATCCTATTCAGGTTAATATGACCAAGGCGCAAATGCTAAAGATAAGTCTTATTAGAGGGAGAAGTTTTAACTCTTTTAGAGTCATTATCATTCATCTCAGCATTAAGAATAAGTCCATCTTAGGTTTGATAAAATATAGATTATTTTGCATCCATCCAGAATAAATAAAAGATTTGTTTTTACGAATCACCACTTTATTATTAAAAGAAACCAAGTAGGAGTCTTTAAATAAACAAGCTACAGAAATTAAATTCCTTTTAAATTTAGGAACATAAAAACAATCTTGCAAAAATAAATTCCTATAATTATCTAAATAAAGATAGACATCTCCCACTGCTTCCGCTGAGACCAAGGATCCATAGCCCATCCGAAGTGTGAAGTCTTCATGCAGCAGACTTCTCGTTTCTTTAAACCCCTCCTTTGGAAAGGAAGTCCTTGCAATACTTCTTGATATGCTCGACCTTCCCACAGAAGAAGCACTTGAGCTTCTTTGGGTTCTTTTTCTTCTTCTTCTTGCTCTTGGTGGTAGCAGGAATAGAAGCCTTCCTGTTCTTGGCCCATTGCTTCTTTCCATTCCCAGAGTTAGGATTGGAACTAGAAGCAGCTACCATGTTGGCCTCACCACCCGTAGGAGACTCCCTAATCAGCAGTTCGAATTCCTGTAACTGTTTCATCAATTCTGTCAAGGTCATATCCCATCTATTGCTAATAAATTCCTTAGACAGAGTCTCAAAGACCATAGTCATATGAGTTTCAGCATCGATGTCGGCTCCATTGGTTTGAGCATCAGCGAGGTAACCCATGACCAACATCATGTGCTCCTTTACTGATGTCCTCGGTCTCTGTCTACAGTTTAAGAGTTTTCGAAGCACCACTTGCCGCTTTGCTATGGCTTGGCCTACAAACATATTCTCAAGATTATCCAAGATCTGCTTCGTAGTCTCATAATCTTGATTTTGAGCCTACAACACGTTGTTCATGCTAGCCGTAACATAGCAGCGGGCCTGATCATTAGCTTTTTTCCAGCGATCATACGCTTGGAATTGCTCATTACTTGAGTCTCCCATAGGCTCAGGAGGACATGGGGTTATCAGAACATATTTCAGTTTCTCAAAGGACAGGACAATATCCAAGTTTCTTTTCCAATCATTATAGTTCTCACCGGTTAATAGGTTTTTGTCAAGTATCGATGATAAAGCATTTTTAGACATTTTTAATCTACAATAAAGAATCATATACCAAACATAAGCAAACAAATAATAATAATTTAGTAAGATAACACAATCATATAAAAAATACAAATGTGTTTATGTGTCAAAACCTTGAAAATATCAGAACCTTACAACGATAATTCCCAACTCAGAATTCAACAAGCTCTTGGGGGAGTCATGCCAAATTCAATCAGGAACACGGATCCCCTCCTGATTAATATATGCCATTCAGGACCCGTATGATCCAGCATATATTAATAATCGTTTCTTTGGCCATTAATTTTTATTAATTGAGCTCCTAGGGGAGGTTAATAATAAAATTAACGTGAGTGTATAGCCATCATTTCAATATTTTATCCATGATTTATAATCACCACCTAGGGGTGTGCAACCATAAATCATGCTAAAATATCTTATCCTCTTAGAGATCAAATCTGGTACATGATAGAAATCCCTTCGTAGGGGTCAGGACCACCATGTTTTGCCTATGGACCAACGATGGAGGCCTTAGGTTCTCTCTTCGAAAACCTTTTCCCACTCAATCTTTTGAAATCAAGGTTTTATTTTAAAATCATGCATGAACAATTTTAATATGTGTGGCACTCCCTATTCTATATGACATGTTATCAATATACATGGCAAATCTTATTATAATGCAGACAAGCAAAGCAATTTAAGCAAAGCTACAAGCAAAATAATATATAACCGTAATATTATAGCTCCACCCTAGAGAATAGAAAACTAAGATTACAAGAGAATAATCGAGACATATTATCGATTCTTCATCCTTGAATCCTCAAGCTGTATCCTTCTTCATGTAACTCCATCCTCAACTCTTCAATCCCGTATGAATTGAACACTTCATATTTTCGGTCATATCCAAATTTATTGTTTCTCAGAATTATCCCAAAAATAAATTAAAATTACATCGAAAAAACTACACCTTTCCTATAAATTTTCCAACCCTTGGTCGCAAGCTGATCTGGGTGATCGGCCTACCAATCAGGAAGATCGGCTTGCCGACTCATGAAAGTTTGGCCTGCCGAACTAGAAGTTTGACCTGCCGCCAAAACCACCTGATTTCTGCCCCACTGATGGCCTGCCAAACCACAAGTCTGGCTTGTCGATCTACGACCATCGGCCTACCGAACTGGTGGGTTTGGCATGCCGACCGAGCAGAAATCACCCATTCCAGAAAATACAATTTTAAATGCAATTCATCAATTTTATTTTCAACAATTCAAAAACATAAAATTAGAGACTTAGGAAATACCTGGGAGCATCATCATCAATCTTCTAGATTCGTCTTCTTTGAATAATTATTTAATTACAAATTCTTACAAATTTAAAACTAAATAATAATTCCTAGATGGAGATGATAGTCCGCATCTATTTACATGAAAAACCTAAATACACATTCTAACCTCTAAGGAACCATAACTGGTATAAATTAATTAATTAATAATTAATTAAATAACGATTAAATCAACGATACTTAATTAAAAAATATTCATCACATAATCCATGATAACATATATAATATATAGAAACCTAGAGTGCCAACTCTCTATAAAATTCGATTCAAGCATAGGAGAGATTAAGATCACAAAATTAATATATATAACATGATCACAAACTCGTAAATTTATGCAAAAACCATGGCTCTAATACCAATTGTTGGAAAAAGAGTTCGTAGTGAAATTTCAAAAATTTTATATCAGAGTATTTTCTAAAACACAAGTTTGACATGCTATATTTATAAATTAACTAGATCTTACTAACTTTTGTGTGCCGAAGAACCTACGCAATCTATGAAAAGAAATAACGTTCCAGAAGAGCCTCAACCAACTGGTCTTCTTTGCTATTCTCTATCCACGACCGGAGTGAGTGTGGGCTCACACGTACAGCTCTTCCACCGGTGACTCTCCTTCCAACCAATGGAGAGAACCCAAAGCAAGTGTTTGTGATTTGTGAACAAAAGCTCTCAAGGATTTTTCATATTCTCACTTAGCAGAGTATCACTCTTAATCTATCAATTTATCTGAGTAACTTGTGAGAATCACTCCATATTTATAGAGGTTGGTCCTAGGGTCAGTCCTTATCAGATTAAGTCCCAAATTTTGGATCAAAATAAAATTCAGACCAATATCTAATAAGATCCACGTGGAACGCGTGATCTTATCCTTTGTTAATCGGCAGGCCGAACCACCTGATCGGCTGGCCGAACATGTCCATCAGCAGGCCAAACTGCCGAATAAAAAATCTCGCGAATCATTTATTTTTCACCTGAGATTCTATAGGATAAAGTCTTAGTTTTAATTCAAATAACCCAATAGAGAAGCTATCTAACCAAAATAACTTTATCTAGATAATCTCTAAGAAAATAAATCAATTCCCAATAATTCTACAAGTTTATCTTGTTCCAATTTATCCAAAATTAAATTAACTGATAAACAGACAAGAATTATCTGATCCTTATAATTTAACAAGTTTATTTTGAATTAATTTTATCATAAAATGAATTTAACCGATAAATAGACATGAATTATTTGATTCTTCCAAATTTAAACAATCTGATAAATCTAACATAAGTCACCAATTATTGGAAAAGCACGCCGTGTCGTTACAGGATGTTATGAGCTAGTAAAGGGCACCAAATTGACCTATATAATTCAAGCTCCCGTAAATTATGAAACCCAATATCCTAAATATACATATCATAATTATCAACTCCGATGCTACTCCACTAAAAGCTTGGAGCTATACTCTCGAACTACATAGAATTACGAAGCCTGTATAGCTAAGTCTCTATGACATATCATAGTGTATCGTATCCCTCTATGATAATCCATAATCGGCTTAAAGACAAGTTCTGTCTTACCTTTCCGATTATTTTTATCTTACATTCCATTATTTCACCATCAAAAAACTTACCATTCAAAGATATTATACCATTTGGTCACACCTATGTAAAACCAAATGGTTGAGTGCTCCAGTTTTTCAATTATAGGATAACACATAAAAGAGGATATCATTACTCCTAAAGAAGAGCTACGGATTTCATATCTATGAATAACAAGTCTACACCATCAAGAGTTATGCCTCCAACGTACCAACATGCATACCACTATTAAGATGTGGGTGTCACCCTTTGGTACATCAAAAGACACAATTCAAGAGAACGGGCCTACTATTTATCTTAGGATTAAGATCCAACATAAATGATTGTCTAAAGTGAATTGATTTGTTGAGACAGAATCATTAATCCAAATCAGTTTACTTTATGTCCCGATCCAATACATCGTCACCTATGACAACGTGTCAATGTTTTTATTCACGGAGTCCACCTCCGATGGTCAAGACAAACCATCTCCCAAAAAGGATATAGACAACATAACAATCTTTGCATGAATAAAGTGCCCAACTTTATTCTCTCGATTGCGGATTGTATGATTTAGACCATTACCTTAAGAATCGTGTCTTCTGCATAATCCGTCCATCATATGCCCAATTCTTAAGGTTTAGATCGACAATCTCAGACTATTTTTTGTTTACCATACATTCAACAAATATGAACGTAAAGAGGACAAGATTTGGTATATAAATAAATTCTTTAATGATAAAAATGTCTCCAAAAATATATTACATTTTTACTCCTTAAGGCATACATGTCTAACACTTCTCCCTTGGATTCAGCTTAAAATACCCTTGGAAATTTTGTGTCACTTTCTCCAAAATGGTGGCTTTACCCGTATCCCTCCCCCCCCAAACAAAGTAGGGGTTATAGGGTCTTAAGGTATTAGGCATCATTCAGCATCAAATTTGGGCCGTTGGATAAGTTCTAGGTCAAATATCAGCTGTTGAAATGTCCATTTAGCATGCATTAGCCCATTTGGAGGCCTCCAATGCACATTGGGTGCATTGTAGGGCCCTTCATAGGTGCCCAGGCTACGCCTAAGCCTGCATGGGCATGCACCAGATGGCCTGGGTTGCTTGCTGCGCTCCTGTAGGCTTGCGCAGCCATGCGAGGGGCCTATTGAGCCTCTGATGTGCACGGCCAGTGCCCTGCATGCACCCATGGGCACATGGCATGGCCTTTCCACCTAAAAATAATTGTTTTAGCTCCTTTTTTGATGCCATGTTTTCCATTGACCCCTATTTTATTAAATTCCTACAAAATACCACCAAAAAAATCAAAAAACATAAACGCTTGAGGATTTTCATAGTGTTTAAGCTTAAGAAATAATTGATTTGTGAGTAAAATACTCACTCATCATAGTGCCCAACTACCATTCTATGCTCAACAACACTTACTCCAGCCTTGTACTAGGATTTTCTATAACATGAAGTAACTAGGTGAGCTATTGTTCGGTAAGTCCAAACATAACCTAAAAAATGCTTTCTCTATATAGCTCAATGAATGATTCAAAGTTTGCTTAATTATAAGCATTAACTTATTTTTCATAACTTATCTTGAACTAAGGGACAAAGTGTATGTACCAAGTATGCAAGGTCATCAAATCATTGGGATCGTAACATATTTTTAACTTGATGCTTCCCTTATGTCGGAAGACTGGTACGAGACTTGATTGATCTTAATGGCTTATCTTGAGGTCTAGATTTCTAGTCTTGTAATCATAGTGTTATGCTATATGTGCTATTTTGGTATCTTATATATGTGCATGACAAATGCGATTTATGAAACAACATGCATAATGTGTTTGAACACTGTTTTCCTCATGCTATAGGCAGGGTTTGAAATTTACTTAGATCTCGCGCTACATATCCAATTAATCTGTCCCTTATACTAAAAATCCTATTAAACAATACCCCACTATTAGCCCATCTTTACTATCGGTCTATTTTGATGTTGCCTAACTCAAATGCTACATGACCAAAATTCACACTTTTATAACGCAATTTTCCTATTGATGGGTTGCAAAAAATTTATTGTTTATGAATGCTTAACTAAATAAGAGCACTCAGGGTCCATTTAGTCATTTTATAAAAAATTTACAATTTTGCCTTCAACAAGTTTTAGAAAATATTTAAATTGGTTTTGACCAAAAACTACAATCTTTTACTGCCTATAATGGTGCAGAAAAAATCAAATTCATCCAATGGAAATTCTAGTTTTAAGGTTTTGACATGAAACATAAAACTCTTGACGTTTTTTCCCTAGAACCAAAAAAGATTGCTGTATATTGTTGTATTTAGTTTTTCGCAATGATTAAAACTTCCAAAAGTTCCTTGGTTAGATTCCACTCATTCCAAAACGTTTTCCTCTTGAACAACTTTGAAATTTTGTGATTAATTCTTATAAAAATTTTAACTAAAAATCCATGCAAAATTGTTAAATATCTGGTTCCACGAACCCTAATAGTTTTAACGAGATTTACAACCCTTGTGTTTTAATTTTTTTTCCAAATTCAAATGTTTTGAGAGAGTTTTGGACAATTTTTCATACTAGCAACTTTGAAATTTTCATTTTCCACTTGATACAATTGGAATTTTTGAAAAAATTTTGGCAAAAGTTGTTTATCTCATTATTTCCAATAAATCATATGTTTTCTCTGAAAAATAATTCGGCCACTAAGTATATCAAAAACTCAGATCTTCGAAAGGTGTTTAAACTTTATGCCATGACACAAAGTTAAACAAATTCCTCCTTTTTATGCAAAACTAATATTTTTGACTTTCCAATCACATCGTCACTCACATAACATGTATGCCACATATTTTTCTTACATGCTATAGTCCACATCCATCACAAATTACACATAACTCAAGGAAATCATAAACTTAAACAAGTTTAGGGTTTAGGGTTTACCTAAGTGATTCAAGGCTTTTTGTTCCTCATCTTTTGTACTCAAAATCCTTCTAAATTTCCTTAACAACATCCATGACATAACCCATAAAAAATCCTACTCAAAATTTAAGTAAAAACACTAGAACACATTGAGAAAGGTTTAGGTTTTTATCTCCAAAAATTCTTTAAACTTCCTTAAGAGCACTTGTTCTTGCTTCTATGATGGATTGAAGAGTGTTTCTGACAAACTTTTTGAGAGAGAAAGGTTGAGGGCTTTGCGGTTTTTCATGAGAATGTTGTACACATTTTCTAGCATTTTTGAGGCAAAAACTTAAAGAAGGGAAACAAGTTTGTTTTCAACTAAGTCCTTTGCTATTTATAGATAAATTCTAGGGTCTAAATTGCAAAAAAAAAAAAAAGTTGCCCCACAACACTTGTAAACTTTGGGTTCAATGGGAAGATTATGGAGCATTTTACAACTTTTGAGGTGTCCATATAGGTCCCACTTTAACTTTTTGATAGTCTAAATTTACATTGCACTGTATTGTTTCTATACTTGTTAGTGTAAAATTGTGAGTACATTTTCTTGGCCAGTCTAAAGTTATGCTGGTTTACTCTAAACCGATACTTTTAATTTCTAACATAGTAATTCATCTATCTATATAAGCATAATTTTTTGCATAATTATGAAAATTTATACCAGCTTAACTGACTAATATACTATCAACTTCTTCACTATTTTATACTATTGCATAATTTTCCACTTGCGCTAACCAATTTTTTTATTCATGAATTTGTGTTGTAAAAATTGGATTTTTGATGTAATCCATGTAATACTAATTTTACTTTGGAGTATTCGACAAATTTCTAAGTATCTTAACTCACAAGATTTGTTCATTTTTAAATACTCCATATTGCAAAAAATTACACACATAATGCACATCAAAACTTATCATAGATAATTTACAAAGTTTGATAGTAACAAAATGTGAACTACTATGAAAATTCATTGTTTAAATCTGAATTAGATTCTAGATTTAAACCAATGAATTTTTCAAACATACTTGACTAAATCTTATGTTCTAGGACCTAAAGCTTTAATCTATAAATTGACTTTGACAATTTGAAGACTTTATCCTCTTGGCATTGAATCTATTTGGTTGTACTATATAGATACTTTCTTAAAGATTACCATTTTAAGAAAGCAGTCTTGAAATCCATTTGCTATATCTCGTAATTGAAATATGCAAGAATAGATAAGAGAATGCAAATTGACCTTAGAATTTCTATAGAAGAGAAGGTTTCATTGTAATCAATACCTTCTTTCTACCTGTATCTCTTAGCCACAAGTCTAAGTTTAAAGGTTTCCACCTTTCTATCTACACTTTTTTTCTCTTGTAGTCCCACTTCACCTAATGTGTTTTATTCCTTTAGGTAGATCTACAAGTTCCCATACCTAATTTGAAGCCACAGACTCCATTTCAACATTCATGGCCTTCTGCTAGAGATTGCCATTAACATCCTCCATTGCTTCTTTATATGTAGTAGGATCACTATCAAATTCAATAGCCACGGCTCTGAAAGCCTCACCTTGCTATCTATTTTATTGCCTAGCAACTCATACTACGTCAAAGCTCTCTAGGTTGTTGATTAGTTTTTTTTTTTTTTTTTTTTTTTTTTTTTTTTTTTTTTTTTTTACAATGGTTGGATTTCTCTTACACTTTCGAAACCATGAATTGACTTTGTTAGATCCTAATGCCTTAAGTACTACTTTTATATAAGGCTTAAAGTCTTGCATGTAACTTTCCATAAGGAATGTTGTATATGTGAAGACTAAGACTTTATTTTTTGAAGGACTGTAGAAAAATTCACCTTTAGTCCTTTTAGGATATCCCATAAAAATACAAATCTTTGTACGAGGTTCCAACTTACTAGCATCCTTGTCTAACATGTATGCCAAATAACCCCATATCCTTAAGTGATTTAAGCTTTTTTTTCCTTTCTATCCATAACTTATAAGGAGTTTCAGGAACTGCTTTAGTTAGTATATTGTTTAGAAGATAACATACAGTATGTAGTACATATCCCCAAAAGACGTGGGAAACGTAGAATAACTCATCATTGACCAAACCTTGTCCAACAAGGTTCTATTTCTTCTTTCTACGACACCATTCTATTATGAGGTACCACGTGTAATTAGTTTTGATAAAATCCTACTATCTAATGAGTATTCTATAAACTCATCCAAAAGGTATTCACTAACTCGATCTGATCAAAGTGCCTTAATAGGTCTTTTTAATTGCCTTTCTATGTCAACCTAAAACTCCTTGAACTTGTCAAAATTTCGTGATAAATTGGTCCATTGATTTATCTCTATAGTTCTTTTGTTGGTTTTTGAGCATTTTGTTAGTGTTTTGTTTTATTTATATAGGTACAATGTAAGAAGGAGGAAAAAAAAGGAAAAAAAGAAAGGTACTTTCAAAGAAAAAAAGGAATGCTTAAGATTAGCTTTAGACACTGCAGCGCTAGAAACAACCGTTGCTGCATGAAAATCAGAGACAACAAAACTTATAGGCTACAATGGGACCAAGTCCGCTACAACGAATTAGCCAGAAATAGACTGGTGCAACAACACCACTTCTATATGTACAACGTCCTTGCCTGGACCAAATAGTCGCTACAGCACCACCTTTGGCCATTGTAGCGGTCGAATGCGCTGTAGAGCCCCTGCCTGAAGCAAAATAGCCACTGGAATGCCACTTTTGGCTGCTGCAGCAATTGAGCCTAAACTCTAGGGATTTCCTTCTACCCCTTGATGACACTATAGTGGGAAATGCATCTGTTGTAGCACTCCGACTCATGGAACTATCATTTTGTAACTAATTTGAGTAGAGTATAAAAGCAAAACTTGTAAAAATTTTTAGGATTTTTTTGGAGACTTAAAAATACAAACATCAAAAGGGGGAAAATCCAAGGTTTGGGAGCATTCTTGGAGATTCAAGGAGGATTAAAGGCTTGGAACTTGGTGGCATCAATAAGTTCTTCATTTCTTCCTCTATTTCTCTCCTTTTAGCTTTTGAACTTATATTTTTCTTAAATTGAGCTGAATATGGATTTCATTTGTAAAGTTATTTTGGTTATAGATAGGGATTTTCAATATTTAGCTAAACTTCTCAAGCTAAGGGTGTTGATGTAGATTGTTATTGACTTTTCTTTTTGAATCTTTAATAGATTATTGATTAAATTTCATTTCCTAATCATTTGTGTTTCTCCATGCTTATGTTCGAGTTTGTTTGCTAATGAATTTGAAATTTTAGATGTGTGAATTTAGTCTTGAGAAGGTCATTTCCATATGTTGAGACTTGAGAAACACAACCTATAGTATGTTGAGTTTGGAGGCTATTATACTAGAGTAATCACTAAAGTAGATTTGTGCGTAATGAATGCTTGATTAATTGAGTTAATAGGGATATTAATTTGGTTAGTTTTGCAATATTTTGCTAGGTACTCGAGAGAAGGAACAAAGCTAAAACCGAAAAACTATGATTAATGATTTGAATGAAAAAAATTTACAAGTTATTGAATTGGACAACATAGTTGAGTCAAGTGAAATCAAAACCCTCTAGCCTTTCATATCATCGAGTTCCCTTTAATCCTTTTTTCCAATCTACAACTTTAATTACTTATTTTATAAATTGGAATTGGCTAGATAATAGTTACGATAATTGATTAGTTTTTAGAAAATCAATCTCTGTAGGATGATACTTTACTTTCACTTTATTACTTGCAAATATGTATACTTGCACGATTCTTGACATTTTGCTTTTGCGGTGCATTGGGTACAAGTACCCATATCTTGAATAATCATTAATAAATGTGACGAAGTATTCATACCCTTCACATGTAACAATGTTTATGGGTCCATAAACATCTATGTACACTAAGTCTAAAACTCCTTCAGCCTTATTGTCATTGGCCTAAAAGGCCTTTGACTCCTTTTAGCTTCCAAACAAGACTCATATTATGGTAAAGGCACTATCTCTAAAGAACTTAGAGGTCTATCCTTAACCAACCTTTATATCCTATTAAAGTTAATATGATGTAAACACAAATGCCAAAGATATGCTTTATTAAAGTTATAAATTTTAATTCTTTTAGAATTAATAATTAGTTAGTGTCTACTAGTGTGTACATCTTTAGTTTGATAAAGTAAAGGCTTTGATCCATGATCCTAGAACAAATAAAAGACTTGTTTTTGCGGATAATTGCTTTATTAGGAAAAGAAACAAAATAACTGTCTTTAAATAAATAAAGCAATTGAAATAAGGTTCCTCCTGATTTGAGGAATGTAAAAAAATCTTTTAACTTTTTTAACCTAAATTCATCAAAATAAAGATGAATGACTCCCATGCTTTAGTTGAAACTAGACTCATTGCCCGTCCTTAACGTGAATTTCCTGTCAAGCAGACTTCTCATTCCTTGAACCCTTACAAAGAAATATAAACATGATTAGCGGCTATAAAATCAATGACCCAAGTTTCTTTAGAATATTCCACTAAACAAGTTTCTAAGTGAAAGAGATTACTCATTCCTCATATTCCCTTTCGACCTATGAAGTCTTTGTAGTCTTTTTTGTAGTGGCCAGCCTTTCTACAGTCGAAGCATTTGACCCTGTTAAAGTCCTTTTGCTTCTTTTTATTCTTCACAATCTTAGGAGGAATAGTGGACCTTTTCTTAGCCTGTTGCTTCTTGTTCTTCTTACCTTTCCCAAAGTTAGGTTTTAAAAAAACAATAATTACAAAATTCGCCTATGGATTGGGCATGATCTCTATTGTGACCTTCCTTAAGCATGTCCGGAAATCAACCATGGCCTTTGAGGTTATAAGTAGGCCTAAATGGCACAAAATACTTCCACAAGGTCTCAAAAACCATCTTAAGTTGTGTATTCAGATCAATATCGACTCTATTAGTCTAAGCTTCAACCAAATAGCTCATGACTTCCAACATGTAGTCTTTGACAAGAGTTCAAGGCTTTTGCTTGTAATTTATGAGCCTGGGGGTTGCAGCTTGCTTGGTCTGTGTAGCATGAACATCAAACCTCTCCTCAAGATTGACCATCATGATTGTGGCAATCAAGAACTCATCATGATGCTTTTGCAAAACATTGTTCATGCTTGTTAACATGTAGCACGAGGCAATCTCATTGAAATTGTGCCAACAGGTATAAGCCTGATGCTCCTCATGAGTAGCAACTATTACGCTTGGTGCTTAAGGATCAAATGATGTACTTATTTTTGAGACATTTAATCAATAAAGAGTTTATTATTTATTTCATATATTATATTATACCCTCTTTATATTTATTTTTGTTGAATATAAGTTAAGCACACAAAAGTCTGAGGCCGTCATCTTAAACCTTTAAGATTATGCACATAATGAACAGATTATGTGAAAGATATGAATCTTAAGGTGATAGTCTGAATGTATAAGGTCCACAATCAAGGGAATAAAGTTGGGTGCTTTATTCATGTTGAGATTATTATGTTGTCTACATTCCTAATGGGAGATGACTTGTCTTAGTCATCGGAGATGGACTACACGACTAAAGACATTTGTATATTGTTATTAGTGACGATATATTAGATCAAGACTAAAGTTAAATTGATTTATTTATTAATTTCATTTGAATAAACTAATTCACTTTAGACAATCATATGTTTTATATCTTAATCCTAAAATAAATCAATGTGCCTGTATTCTTGACTTGTGTATTTTGATGTACCAAATGGTGACATTTTGAATTAAGTATGTACACCAGTATGTTTGAGACATTTTTCTTGATTGTCGCAGACTCGTTATTCGTAGGTATGAGTTAATGTTATCCTCTCATAGGCATTATCCTGGAATTAGAAAACTAAAGCACTCAACTATATGGATACATTTGTGTATTTAAATGGTATACTATTTTAAGATAATGGAACATAAGATATATATAATCATAAAGATGAAATGAAATTTATTCTTAAACTAATTATAGATATTCTATGGGGATGTTACATATTATGATATGCCATAGATGATTAACTTGTTGGAGTTTTGTAATTTATACATAGGTCAAGAGTGTAGCTCTAAGATAGCTTTAGAGTTAATAATTATAAAATGTACATGTCAAGGACATGTCATTTTATAATTATAGCAGATTGATCCATATATGTCAATTGGGTCCTTTTTGCTAACTCACATTTTTTTGTAATGATATGGTGTGTTTTCCCTACAAATTGGTAACTTATGTTAATCCTTAGATTAGCTAAAATTTGGGTTGATTGGATTTTAATAATTCATGTTAATTTATTGGTTGTATTAATTTATGAATTAATTCAAGATAAACATGTTGAATTGTTGAATTATATTTTATGCAATATGGGATTATCTATAATAGCTATTTTAATCAGAAAACTTTTGTATTAGGTTATTTGAATTAAAACTGAGGCAGGATGAAAGCATCCAGGTCAAATAAGGCGGTAATTATCCAATCAGATCAAAATGGGTGGATCAGCTGGCTTGTATAGAGTTTGGTAACGCCAACACAGTATTAACTATGATGCCGCAGTTGACTGTCATATACTAGGTGTAGTTGACCATCCTTGCCAAATCATCAAAACACGTTTTATATGTTTTTGTTGCGGGTTTTGATCCTAGGTCCAATTTAGAAGCCCAATCTGATAAGAACAGGTGCCTTACCAACCACAATATATAAGAAATGTGTTGCTATAGTCATTTAGATCACCAAATAAATTTAGAGAGGAACTTTGAAACTCCCATAATGTTAATAGTTAACATCAAGAACATAGCTCTTGGTTTCCTATGCTTGAATTAAATTTTTTAGAGAGTTGACACTTTAGGATTTCTATATCTTAACAAGTTTTCATAAGATTATATGATGAATGTTAATTAATTATTAATTGTTAATCAAGTTCTGGTCTAGGTATTATTATTAATCAATCATTTTCGTCGGTTATGATTCTTTAGAGGTTGGAATGTGTATCTAGGTTTTTTCATGTAATTAGATGGCGGTCTATCATCACCATCTCAGGTTTGTTATTTTATTTTATAGAATTTCTATAAACTGAAAACAGTAGGTTTAGGTTGTTAATTTCTATCAAAATAATTATTGAAATTGAAGACAGATCTAGAAGATGAAGATGACTGCGGTTATATTTATTTCTTGTGTTTATAAAATTTTTCATGAGTTTTTGAATTGTTATTAAAATTAAAACGACAAAATAATTGAGAAAACATGTTATCGGTCTGATCTACGAGTGGTCAACCATCCTATATAGGGCGCTATTGACCAGCCATAAATAAGGAGCTGTCTTATCGAACAAAGCCAGTTGACCGGCCCCTGTGTTGGGCGGTTGACCACTAAATGGTAGAGACTCATTTTTGCTTGTTTCTATGAGTTTTTCTTTTATGAGACAATTTTCAGAAAAACTTGGAAATTTTATGATAACCTGAAAATAGAAATTTTAATCTATATGAGATTGAAATTGAAGATAAACGTCACATGAATGAGGATACAACAAGAAGATACAAGATGAAGAATCAATATATGTTTTTATTGAATTTTTTGTAATCTTTATTTTCTGTTCTCTAGGATGGAACTATATTATACAGTTTCTTACTATATTGCTTGTAGCTTTGCAAATTGTGTTGTTTGTTTGCTTTATAATATGTTTTGCCTTGTTTGTTGATATAATGTCATGTAGAGTAGGGAATGTCGCTCATTAAAAATTATTCATTCATGTTTTAACATAAAACCCTATTTTTCAAAATATTAAGTGAAAGAAGGTTTTCAAAAAGAGGATCTAAGACCTCCATCATTAGTTCATAGGTAACTTGTTCTGACCGCTAGGAAGTGATACATCATTTACTAAATTGGATCTTCGAAAAGATACGATTCTTAGATGGTATATACTAATCGGATGAGATCCATGTTTCTAATTGAATTTGGCAAGTCTCCCCTAGGCGGTTTGTTGAATTCTGAGTTAGAAATTATCATCGTAAGGTTGTGATTTTTTCAAGGTTTTGAGACATAAACACATACTATATGCTTGCTTATATGATTGTGTTATCTTACTAAAATGGTAGTATATGTTTACTTATTTATTATATATGAATCTTTATTTTAGATCCAAATGTCTAAAAATGCTCCATCAATAAAAGTCTAAAAACATAATATCCTTGATACTTGATAAAAAAACACCAAACGGCAAGGATTATAATGATTGGAAAGGAACTTGAATACTGTCTTATCCTTTGAGAAAGTCAAATTTGTGCTAACCACACCCTATCCTCTCGTGCCTGTCGGCGAGTCCATTAATGAGCCAATCCAAGTGTATAATTGCTAGAAGGATGTTGACAATTAGGCTCGCTGCTACAATATGGCTAGCATGAATAACGTGCTTCAGGCCTAACACAAAGATCATGAGACTGCTCGTCATATCATGGACAATCTAGAAGACATGTTTAGAGGCAAAGCCATAATGAAGCGGCAAGGAGCTCTTTGAAAGCTTCTTAATTACAAACAAAAACTAGGCACACTTATGAAGGAGCATATGATGTTTGTCATGGGCTACCTTGGTTAGGCTTAAATCTATAAAGCTGGCATTGATGTTGATTCATAAATGACTATGATTTTGAGACATTTTCAAAAAATTTTATCCTATTCAGTGCATTATACGACCTAAGTGTTGGAAAGGATATTACCTTGATTGAGTTGATAAAGCAGTCATAGGAGTTTGAAAATTTCATTAAGGACATCCTAACTAATTGGGAGGTGAACATGGTGATTGCATCTTCGGTTCTACTCTTAACTCTAGGAATAAAAGGGAGCAAAAGGCCAAGAACGAAAGTCTTCTATTCTACCAACCAAGGGCAAAAATAAGAAAAAAAATAAGAGAAACCCAAAGAAGCCCAAGTGCTTATGCTGTGAGAAAGTTGGACACATGAAGAAGAGTTGCAAGGAATTCCTAGCTCAAGGAGGTAAATGGAAACTTCTTGTTGTTAAAGCATGTTAAGTTAAAGAAATCAATTGATATTTAGGTTATACATTCTGGATTGACTAACCATGTTTGTGTTTTTCTATAGGGGTTCAAGCAAGCAAGAACCATGCTAAATAATCATTTCATGTTGCGGATGGCCAATGGAACCTTAATGTTGGTTAAAGTAGTGTGAGACATCCATCTTATTTTCATAGTTTAGGAGTTTAGTTTTACGAGATTGCTTTTATGCTCCTAAACTTAAAAGGAATTTAATTGTTGTTGCTTGTTTATTTAAGGATTCTTATTTAGTTTCTTTTAATAACAAAATGGTGATTCGTAAAAAGAAAAATTTTATTGATAGTGGATGGATGCAATTTTAAACTAAGCACTCGAAGTATTAAATAATGTAATAGTTTTTGAAGATATTTAATTAGTAAATAGTTTATTATTTATTTTCATATATCAAATGTTATCCTCTTTATATTCATTTATGTTAAATATATGATAAACAAATAAAAGTTTAAGTCTGCCAATCTAGAGTTTTAAGATCGTGTATATGATGGACAGATTATGCGGAAGAGTTGAATATTAAAGGTGATAGTCTAAATGACAAGCTCCATATTCGAGGGAATAAAGTTGGGCGCTTTATTCATGCTAAGATTGTTATGTTGTCCACATCCCTAACAGGAGATGACTTGTCTTGGTCATCAGAGTGGGACTCCACTAGTAGAAACATTGGTATATTGTCATAGGTGATGATATATTGGATGGGGACAAAAAGTTATTGATTTGATTAATAATTCTATTTGTTTAAATTAATTCACTTTAGACAATCATATGTGTTATATCTTAATCATGTAATTAATTAATGGGCCTGTATTCTTGAATTGTGTCTTTTCATGTACCAAAGGGTGACATCCTGAATTAGATGATGGTACGCATAATGGTACAATGGAGACATAACTCTTGATTGACGTAGACTCGTTATTCATAGATATGGAATCCATAACTCTGTTGTAGAGTTAATATATCCTCTTACAGGCATTATCCTATGATTGGAAAATTAGAGTCCTCAATCATTTGGATACATAGGTGCAACCAAGTGTATACTATTTATGGATAATAAGTCTTTCAATGGTAAGATAATGGAACATAAGGTAAAAATAATTGAGAAGGTAAAATGAAATTTATCTTTACGCTGATTATAAATATCCTATAAGGACGTCACACATTATGATATGTCATAGATGATAAGCTTATTGAAACTTCATAATTTTATATAGTTCAAGAGTCCAGTTCTAAACTTTTAGTGGAATAGCATTTAGAATTGACAATTATAACATATATGTATCTGGGATATATTATTTTATAATCATAAGAGCTTGATCTATATATGCCTATTGAATCCCTTTTGCTAGCTCACTATATTTCATGTAACGATATGAAGTATTGTCCTACATATTGGTAACTTATGCTAATTCTTAGATTGGCTTAATTTGATTGATTGAAATTTAATAGTTCATATTAGTTTATTGGTTAGATTAATTTTATGAATTAATTCTAGATAAACATGTTAAATTATTTTCATATATTTTATTTGATATGGGATTATCTATAAATAACTGTTTTAATCATATAACTCCTCTATTGTTTTTGAATTAAAATTAAGGCTCTTCTAAGATTCCCGTGTCAAATAAGATCTATGAAGATTTCCAGATCAGCTTTGGCTAGCAGACTGATGTCCAGATCGACAGGTTGATGATCAACATCGGTGTGCCAATGGCCAGGTCTGGCATGCCGACTGAGTGTAAATCCTGTTACGCATTTTTGTGCATTTTGTTGTGGATATCGACCTAGTTTCAAATTTAAAAGTTATATCTAAGTGGAATTGACTCCCAGCCACCTACTATAAATAGGACACTTACAAGGTGCTTTTATTTTCTCAAAAATTGATTTGTGGAGCGGATATCATCAATTGAAGATCAAAGAAGAAGATGTGTAGAAGATTGCCTTTAGAACAAGCTATGGGTATTATGAATTTTTAATGATGCCTTTTGGTTTAAGAAATGCCTCTACTACTTTTTTGGACTTGATGAATAGGGTGTTTAAGCAGTTTCTTGATAAAGTTGTGATTGTGTTCATTGATGATATTTTGATCTATTCTTAGAGTAAAGAAGAACACAAAGAACACTTAAGAATTGTACTGCATGTTCTTAAGGAAAACAAGTTATATGCCAAATTTAAAAAGTGTGAATTTTGGCTAGAACGAGTGGCATTCATAGGACATATAGTGTCCAAGAATGGAATTTCTATTGATCAAGGTGAAGTGGAAGCTATTGTTAATTGGCCAACATCAACAAATGTATTAGAAGTTAGGAGCTTTTTAGGATTGGCAGGTTACTATCAACGATTTGTTGAGAGATTCTCTAAAGTAGTCACTCCCTTAACATTGTTGACTAGAAAGAATGTAGATAGGTCAGAATTAGTTAGAATGTTATTTCTGAATTTATGTAATGAAAATGCAAAACTGAGTTAAGTGTTATATCAAATTTGCACCATGCTTGATTCTTATGTATTTGGCTATTTTTATAAGATTATATACTTCCTTTAATGATATTTAATGTTTAAAAATGTTAGTTATTTATTGAAGACTTGTTTTTGGCTAGAAAGAGTGTGTTTGATATAATATAATCTGTAGTAGGAATGAATTGAAATGAAAGTTTGTTGAGATGATTGAACATTTAATCTCTTTGTTTAATCATAAATTTAGTAATATAGTATGTTCCTTGGCCAAAAGTGTGCATTGTGACATTTTGATGCTCAGCCCATTCTGTGTGTTGAATTAATGCAAAACCATTGTAATATGAATTTAAAACATGATCCAATTAGTTTGTTTATTGAGAAATTGAATGGTATACAATTTTATGATTTTAGGCTTTTTAGCACATTTTATCTTCTAAGAGGGCTGATCTTTTCACTCAACATAAATTGGACTCGAGGTAAGTAGAAGCTACTATTTACTGCATCACAAGAACTATGTCATGTATGTTTTAAGGTGCATTAATTGGATTGTCATTATTTGGGAATGATATAGATTGTTGAAAAACATCATGATTCATGACATTTACATTAGAACATATGATATGATCTAAAAAGAGAATGAGGTTTTTAACTAAAATGGGGGTTTGGTGCTTAATTGGTGGTCGGATAGGCATGAGATGCTAGTAGGACCTTCAGACCCAACAAAGGGTGATAAGGAGTTTGAGGTTGAAAAACTAAGATAAGAAAAGCCATAAAGACTGAGACTGACTACAACAAATACTTGAGGTTTAAAGACCAAGATGAAAACCCCGTATTATTATTATTATTATTATTATTATTATTACCTTGGCCAAAATGATAAACAAGTTTTGAAAACCATAGCCTATCATTACCGGTTAAGTACCACACTCCAAGGGTACCCAAAAGAAGAAAGAAGTGTTAAAATAAAACTTATAAAAGAAAATTTCTAATTGCATTCTCATTCATTGTTCATGTTCATGCATTAGTTTCTACTTACTAAGCTTTTAGCTCATTATAGTTCTTATGATGTAGGTAAGGATGTATATGGTTAGAGGTTCACCAAGTATCTAGAGCTGCCAGACAGATTTGTTCATATGCCATGTTTTAGATTAACCTTTGAAGCTTATTTTGGAACTCTATTTTGTCAAACTTAGCAGCCCTGTTATGGTTTTGTAAATAGATATATTATTAACTCTAGATGTGACAATATATTGCACATCTCATTTTGAAATAATGTATATGTTATAAATAAGGGAATGAGTGAAACAACAGTTTCAAAACTCTTTTATAATGAAATGAATATTTTAAATAAATTATAATATTTATAATGTAAATAAAAGGTTAATACTCTTTATCCTAACTAAATAGGCTTTTCACTAGCATATTAGTTAGCTTCAAGGGTATTACATCTTTAGACAAAGAACTTTTACTACCCATAAAGTTAAAGAAATCTAAAGTCAAAAACCAAAACACAAAAATGAAATCCATAGCAATCAACAAGGAGTTCAAATGAAACAAGAAAGAAAAGAGATAAACTAAGTAGTAGAGCTCCTAAGATCTTCAAACTCTTCTTGTCCTCTCATTGGAATCTCAATGGCTGCCATGAAACCCCAAAAACTAGCTCCCAAAAGTCCCCTTTAAAACCTTAAAAATGGTTATTTATATCTCTTTCAAAAAATGGAAATTTTCCTTAATCAACCTCAAACTCAACAAATTCTTTGAGTCAAATAAAGCAACATGCAGGGGCGAGGAACAAAGGATGTGGCCACGCATGTTTGAATTTCTTAGGGTCAAGACGAGGTTTGAAGCACGCGACCACATTTTTGGCTTTTAGGGAGGCCAGCTTTTTAATTCGTGCGGCTGTGAGGCCTACTTGGCTCCTCTATAAGAGTGCTTTAAAACTTGGAGCTGAGGCATGAAAGCAATGATCCATAAGGCCACAAAAAGGATATTATCCTAATAAAACATATAAGTAGAATAGAATGAATAAATAAGTAAATAGAAATAAAAATAAATATACATATAACATAAAAACATAAACAACTAAATTTATTTAAACTTAACAAAAACATAAAAATAAAAAACTACTAAATTGCTCAAAAGTTAACAAAATAAATAAGTTAGGATAACTAATAAAATCATTCTATCGTATTATATGAGTTTTGTTATTATTGATTATACAGTCCAAGTAGGAGAATATTGGAAATTATTATATGTAGACTTATATAAATACTAAACTCATATTATGGTCAAATAATAAATTAGGTGTTATAGATAAATTTATATATTTACAATGTTGCTAAGATCCATACAGGCGGTTAACTTATCCTATTAATCTTTAATTTTTTGGTAGGATGCTTAGATTGGTGAAGGAATTTTATTGAGTGTTAGAACCATATAGATTTTGTTACCCTATTGGTAGTGGGATTGATGCATTTGGTTATGATGCCTAATAAATTGGCCTTAATTGTGAAAAAATTACATACTTTCTCAAAGGAACCTAGCACACAATAATCATATGTGTTTTAAGATCATTGGTAAGGCTAAGAAATAGATGAATAAGTGTGATCTTGTTTTACAAGCCTAATGATGGTTGCTTCTTTTGTTTTCTTTAACCTTAAGCAATCCTAGTATCTCAGCTATCTTGACATTGAATGGGACATTAATTATTATATATGGAATGCATCTCTTATGTTGAATATCATAAAGATGAAATTAGATTTGGCCTTGAGATTATATAGGCTTTCTAAGTTACTATTGTGTTGAGAAACTCTATGATGAGTAGGAGTACTTAAACAAGTATCGAGGCTATAGTACCACAAATTAGATGTAGAGAGTCACCAAGTGTAACTTTAAAGGGAATGTTTTTTGATTAGATGCATATGTATACACGCTAGTCAGAGTAGTTATCTATGTTTGGTTTTTGTTGATGGCAACTTGCTTGCACTTAGTGCTTATGACCTATTATCTGAGATGAAATGCATCTTGCTTAGTCACTTTGGTCTGAGAATCTTTGAAAAGCCTCTTGTGTTCTAGGTATTAAAGTTCTTCATGACAAAGCTTATTGCATTCTCAAATTGTATTAAAGAACCTATATTGATCTTGTTTTGAAAAGATTTAGTATGCATTCTTGTTCTCTTAGTAAAGCATCGGTTATGAATATTGACAAACTCTCAAGGCCTAATGTCCTTGTACTAATGGTAAGAGGGATCATATAAAGTAGTCCTTTATGTGCGTATGTTTGACAGGCTGATTATGCTACAAGAAGCACAGGCCCTTTTACTTTGTTTTCCGTTGACGTGCAGATTGAGTACTTAGGTGAATCATTGCTGTTATTATTGGTTATGGGAATTAGAGCACCAAATACATAAACAGCGGCAAACAAACACTCTTGATATAGTTGGGCCTTGTGAGCCTGATTATACATGCTGCATGGATGATAGAATATCCACGTTTGGATATGTAGTCATGGGAGGTAAAGCTATATTGTTGAAAAGTATCAAGCAGACACTCATAGCTTCCTCGACCATAAATGTGGAGCATGTGATGTGTTGTGAGGCTACTTATATTATGTGGTTGTGAAATCCTGTTTCAGTATAGGAGTACTTGACTCTATTTCTTAATAGCTGAAATTATTTTATGATAGTTTTGCAAAATAGCTCTCTCAGGACACTAGGAGAACTCGCTCAATTATATTGATAATGAGTCCTGTTTTGTCAAAAAGAAAGACATAGAATGCCTCATCGTTATTGAAAACATGTCTACAAAAAACATGTTGACAGATCCATTTAAGGCTACCAATTATGTGTTTGAAGAATATACATTCCTCTCAGAAGTGCAAAGAGCCTATTCTTGTATTGAGTATAGTGGGAGTTTTACTGCATTTTATGTGTGACATGTTATTAATGAGGATTGCCTTTATTTTGTACAATACATGCATGTTTATGGATCTTTGTGACCCTATGCATAATATTGTGCTAATATATTTTTAATTGGTAAAGTGACAAGTTTGTAAAAGAGATATCTAGTTATCAGTCTCGGTATATGCATTATTTTTAGATCCATTTGTACTTTTGTTTGTCTTAAGTTGTTGTCATGCTTTCATGAATCTCTAGCGCCAATTATGTATAGTATTTGAATTCTATCGATGCAATATTATGCAAAATTAGTTTGGCTATATGTTCGTTGTACGAGATTCTTGTTGATGGATGTTTTATAGAAGAGTGAATATTGTTGTTTGATTATATCATCCAAGTGGGAGATAGTTGGAATAATTTTATGTGGACTTCCAGTATCATAACAATTCACTCTAATGTGAATCAAAGCATGCTATGGACAACTTTGTTAATGATGATTTGTTAATATATGTATGTTAAATATTGAGACATAATAGAATGGACACATGCTTTATTGACTAACTTGAATCCCATGAACTCTCTCTATCCTAAGGACTTTGGTCAACCTAATGGATCAAAGAACTTCTCTAGCACAATTGGTAAAGCCTAATTAGCCTACAAATTAGAGCCCCTTAAGGTTTAGGGTGAAACACATTATATATGTGTGTACAGAGCTATGTGGTTCGTGATTTAGATGGTTGTGTGTATGCATAGTGTGAGGAGAGGCTTTGTGTAGTGGAAGGTTTATCTCCATTGAGCTAAGCTCTCGTCATTGGCGAGTTTCAACAGCTCGATGGCTACACCATGGCTTCCAACAAGTAACCCATGAACCTTTTACTATTTGATATGTCTTAGACACTAGATAAGAATGATTAGTTTCAACATTATAGTA
The DNA here is from genome assembly GCA_025403435.1 of Artocarpus heterophyllus. Lineage (NCBI taxonomy): Eukaryota > Viridiplantae > Streptophyta > Magnoliopsida > Rosales > Moraceae > Artocarpus > Artocarpus heterophyllus. Next base: position 25,876,239 of record CM046335.1, on the reverse strand, counting down.
TATTAACTACATGTTTCACAAGAAATGACTTGACAATCTTTGGCAAATCTTATGGACGAGGACCCTTCTAAGGATTGTAGCCTTGAAACGGATAATGCTCTAAAAATTAACAATCACATTCATGCTTTGAAAAGGCAATAATTGTTGCTTTAGCTAAAAAAAGAAATTAACCGGCCTTGATATTTTGCAAAAAATATTGAACAATAATGCGAAAAGGACAAATCATCTAATCAGCTAAGACGTCGAAATGCTAACATTTTTAAAAAGAAGATGTTAATTTTCATAAGCTCTTATATTCTAGTTTCTTTAATAGAGTATATATGATTAAGAAACAAACGTGGTTGAACTGGACGCACGTTTTCCTTGGGAAACTTGCTCACGGTTGCCTAACAATCCTTTATCTTTTAAACGTGTTTGCTAGCATATTAAGATACATAAAAGGTATGAGAAGATTCACATTAATTTTTTATATATCGAAACGAACGAAATGACATAAAATGACTTTAAATTATATCCTTTAACTTTTGTATCAACTTTTATTCATCTTCGTTTTGGGTCAAAGTGGAAAATAGCTAGTTTCGGGGAGAATAAAAATTAATAGGAAGAATTTGGAGAAAAGTTTATAAATGTAAATTTTGGTTTACTACACTGTCTGATTATTAAAATTAAGAGTTAATTAAATTCATTAGATTAATTCATTAGATTCCCCCAAACTCATTAGAATTAGTCTATGAACTCTTTAGAATTAGTCTATGCATTGAAAATTTTTCTATTTAAACCTTTAACACTTTACATTCTCAAATTTAGTCTTTCAAATAGATTCCCATAAAAAATTACTTCAAAAAATTTGGGTGAAAAGTGATAGCTTTATCTGTTAATTTGGCTTTAATTTTTTTTTGAAACTTTAATTAAAGACATGCTAATTATATTTTGTCAATATCATATAAAATAAAGTTGCAATGTCTTCTAGTATATGAATTTAGATAATGTGATTTTATTGACACATGATTTGTAATTGCAAACTTTTTTCAATTGTCCATCACCTGGAATTTGGAAAGAGTTGCCTAATGTAAGAAATTATTACTAGCTATTTTGAATGGTGTGCTGTGCTTTTTTCAATAAACTCGATTATGAAACTTTATTTATCTGTGTGTTATTATCATTATGACGATGAATTTGTATTTAGAAACTGCCACGCTTCCATTAAAAAATTCAAAGAGGACTCAATTTTTGTTGATGAATTTCAATGTATGAAGTATTTTAGGAAGTAAATTAGAGCTTTTTTGCCTCTTTTGTGTAGGAAAATGGTGGGAAAAGGACATACACTGTTTTTTTTTTTAATAACTGAACTATTATGACTTTTACAATTTTCGCCCTAGTTTAACAAAATCCAAGACATTTTAAGAGTTTAGGTTTTAAGTTGTAACAGTTTTTGGTACAAAGATAAATTCTAGATAGAGAAAAAAAAAATGTTTAAGAGCCAATCATGAATTTAAGTCTAAAATTAGTGGCAAAAAATTTTAGAAAAAAATAATTGATGAAGGAGAAAGGACAAAAGAAGGATAACAAAAATTTTAGACAAGTAAAAAAATAGAAATAATACATAAATAAGACGTCAAAAATCCTATATACAACCACATTAAAAAAGATTTAAAAGTATGGGATTTTCAATCATCATTTTTAATATTTTTTAATCTGATAAAAGTAATTAACTTTGTTAAAGCTTACATAGTGGGGATTATTCTACAATGTGATGGAGTTGCTGTAAAAAAGCTTACATAGTGGGGATTATTCTACAACTTGTGATGGAGTTGTTAGAAACATATCATGGAATAATGAACAGAAACGAAAACAATAATCTAACGATGAACTAAAATCTGCTGAACTTTATCACATTGAAAACCTAAAAACCTCTAGAGAATTGGTGGAAATAGGAAAGACTTTGTATTTCTATGTATCTTGAGAAGCAAAATGGGGGTTCTAATATAGGGGTCAGAGGAGATTACGGCTTCACTCTCTTTCTAATATGGGACAAGAGAATTCCACATTCCGTTTGAAATTTCACATGCACACCTATGCACTTTGGGTGTCAATTTCTTATTCATCCGTTCACCATTTTGAACATAATAATATACTATTTTGATCCACACATAGTCGAATAAGTTTTTGCCTTGACCTGCCACTAACACATAGTGGGTTTCACTCAAAATTGAGCCTAAAAATGACACTTCAACATGTTTTTTCTAAACCATTGTTCTAACCGAAGTCCCATAATATGATGTAAAATTATCGCTTTATCGTAAAATTATTCCTACAATAAGAAGAAATCTTAGTTTTTGATAAAATACAACTAATAAATTAACAAGTGAGTTTCAAAGCCTCGTAACACAAAATTAAACCCATGTAGTTAAAAGGAAATCATATTAAGCACACATCATGACAAAATGAAACAACATATTTATGATATATTTATCAGATATTAAAATAAAAAATGCGCAGCAAAACTATACATGAATTGTAAAATAACATAATTTTTATGTATGCACGTGAATATAAGTAATTACAACTAATCTAGTTGAATCGAGTACTTTAATAAATTGTTTTAAGTTGAGTATGTTGGAATAAAATACGAGATACACCGGAAGGACGGATCTTTGACAAACAAAAATTTTCTAAAAACTTTGTTCATCGGGAACAGCTATGTAATTTTAATTAATAATAGAAAGCTTTGAGAATTTTTGCCAACCTTTTTGAAGACTATCAGGGTATCCTAGCTTTGCTCTTTGACACCACGATCTTCCAAGCCAGGCCTCCACACCAATGGAAAGACGAGTGAGTGTTAAACTGCAAGAATAAATTAACCTTACAGTTTTTGAATCTGCTATGTACTCAACATATGAGATAGCAAACTTTTTTTTTTTCAGAAAAGAACTCTCAGTTTTTCTCCCTGTGAAAGTTATGTGAAAAAGATTGATTTCTTGAGACAATTGTTATCTCTCCCTTTTTATATCTGAGCAGTTAGTTACTTTTTAATTAATTTCAAATTTCAAATAACCACCATATCATATATATGTGGAAGGGATGTACTCCACATTCCTTATCCTTTTGTTATTCTAAAAACGAATCACACAAAAAAAAAATTCTTTAAACTTCTATTTAAAATATATATATATATATATATAAAGCTTCACCTTTTTTTTTTCCTAACGAATCAGTAACCTACTGATTCAATAAATAAATATATATATATATATATATATATATATATATATATATATAGTTTAAACGTTTTAAAAGAGAATGAATTTGTTACGAATTCGCTAAGTAATATATATATATATATATAAGATTTGGTTCAAAACCATATATATATATATATATATATATATATCTCTAAATGCAAAAAAAAAAATCATATTTATTTAAAATTAGATTTTTAAATTAATAAATTAATTATTTAATTTTGTGTCCCAATAGGAAAAGACAAAAGGTGGTCCTACCACACATGTGTCACACACAAAATTAAAATTATATTCAAACAATCTCATTATTCAAATATTATTAATTAATTAATTTAAAAAAACATATTTAACTAATCTCAATAGTTAAATATAATCAATTAATTAATTAACTAATGCTCAGTTAAATTGTGACAACATTTGTCATATTACATTATGTGTCACAAAAACATTTTTCTATGTCATATTAATAATTCAAGTGTGAAATAATTAATTTAAAATTCAATAATTTCAAACTAAATATGTATAATTTATCTATGCATTAAATCGAATATAGTGTCATAGAGGTGTTATTGGAGACCTATGGACTTATAATCTAAACTCTAATAAATTTGACAATTAATCAAACTCTTTAATTAATGTGCCAAATTTATTAGTTCAGTGTTACTCCACTAAAAAACCTGAAACTGAACTCCTGAGATTATAGTAAAATTAGTCAAAGAAAATTAATGAGTAGCCCATTGATATAATCATTACATATAAGCAGTCCTCCATAAATAGTTCATAATAAGAGCTAGGTTCAATTTTCGTTTACCTCTCTTATTATATCTTTATCTTTGAGTTCCAATAATTCTCTAATGAATAGTTAATTCATAATCTTATTATGAACGAGCGCTCTACTATTCAAACCTCGAATTATTACTCAAAAGAACTATTTTTCTAACTTCCATAAGGAAGGAATGGATTCCATATCTGTATAATATTATTCCCAGCTATTTATTTCATTATATTTCCAAGACGCTAAGTTATGATTTGTGTTTAGACAAATCTTATCATGCAAGTCAAAAAACATAATGTCATAAAGAGGAGTCTAATAAATGCTCAGGATTAAGACTGTCAAATATATGATCATCATAGTGATAAATTTGAATTGTTCAGTCCTATATAATCTCATTATATAAAGTATCTCCAATCTAATGTCTCTACATTAATAGCCCGAAAAAGACTATTCCATTCTAAATGAGATTGGACCGTACTTGTAATATTTAATTAAAGATCTCAAACTTTAATTAATTATTACGGACTATTTAGATTATTATCTATAAATTTTATCCCTAAGCATATAACACTTATATGCTAAATTTATAGCCACATAAATAATCATGAAATTTTCTTAATGTTTATAAAAGTGTTCATGATACATATAAGCAACTACAATAACTATAAATGTCACTTTATTTATTTATTATTAGTATGTACAATGTCACAGCTTTTAGGGCACCAAACACAACAATCTCCCACTTGCCCTAAAGCAAGTGAGACATGTCTCTAAGACCTAAGCCTTCCAAGTGTGCCTCGAAGCTCTTTGCAGGTAACGTCTTGGTAAAAGGGTCAGTAAGGTTGTTATCTGATGCTATCTTCACAACTTCCACATCGCCTCGATATATTATTTCTCTAATCAAATGATATTTTCTCTCTATATGGTTTCCTTTTTTTGTGGCTTCTAGGTTCTCTTGAATTTGCCACTGCATCACTGTTACACAATACATTGTAAGTGGTTTATCAATGTCTGGAATATTCCAGATCACTTAAGAACTTACGAAGCCAAATAGCTTCTTTAGCTACTTCACAAGCAGCCACATATTCAGCTTCCATAGTTGAATCAGCAATACATGATTGTTTAGTGCTTCTCCAAACTATGGCTCCACCACCAAAAGTAAACACTGATCCAGAAGTAGATTTATGTGTGTCTTTATTTGATTGAAAATCAAAATCAGTGTATCCAATGGGAATCAAATTCTCACCAAAATATACCAGCATATAGTTTCTCGTTGTCCTAAGATACTTGAGAATATGTTTAACCGCTACCCAATGATCTAATCCTGGATTGGATTGATACTAACTGACTATACCCACCGTATAGCAAATGTCAGGTCTTGTACACAACATGGATACACAACATGGCATACATTAGGCTTCCCACTGCAGATGCATAGGGTACTTGTCTCATGTATTCTTCCTCTTGAGGTGTCTTAGGACACTGCTCTTTTGAAAGATAAACTTCATGACGTGTAGGTAAATTACCTTTCTTGGAGTTTTACATCGAAAATCTGATAAGCACCTTATCGCTATACGATGCCTGAGATAGCGCCAACAGTTTATTCTTACGATCTCTTATAAGTTGGATTCCAAGAACATAACTTGCTTCTCCAAATCTTTCATTTGGAATTGGTTGCCAAGCCATTTCTTTACGTTAGATAATACGCCTACATCATTCCCAATGAGTAGGATATCATCTACATAAAGAACTAAGCAGACCACCTTCTTATCTTTGATGTACTTGTATACACAAGGTTCATCAATATTTTGATCAAAACCATAAGACTTGATCGCTTCATCAAATCTTAGGTTCCAAGATCTTGGAGCTTGCTTAAGTCCATAGATGGACCTTTGTAACTTGCAAACCTTTTCCTCTTGACCTTTGACTACAAACCCTTTTGGTTGCACCATATAGATGCTTTCCTCAAGATAGCCATTCAAAAAGGCAGTCTTGACATCCATTGCCATATCTCGTAATCAAGATATGTAGCAATGGATAAAAGAATCCGAATGGATTTATGCATGGCTTGTTGGAAAGATGTTGTGAAGTAGAATTTTAAAATTTAATATCAGAGTAATTTCCAAAACACAAGTTTGACATGTTATATGTATAAATTAGACAGATCTTACTAACCTCTGTTTGTCGAAGAACCTCCGCAACCTGTGTAGAGAAGTAACATTCTAGAAGAGCCTTAACTAACTGGTCTTCTTTGCTATTCTCTATCCACAACCGGAGTGAGTGTGGGCTCACACGTACAGCTCTTCCAACGGTGACTCTCCTTCCAACCAATAGAGAGAACCCAAAGCTAATGTTCTTGATTTGTGAACAAAAAGCTCTCAGGGAGTTTTCAGATGTTCACTAGAAGAGTATCACTTTTAATCTCTCAAATTGATTTGAGTAAATCATAAAACCCACTCCCTTTTTATAGCTATTGGTCCTGGGGTCATTCCTTATCAGATTAGGTCTCAAAAACTCGAAACAGAATCAAGTTTGGATCAATATCTGATAAGATTCATGTGAAAACGTAAAATCTTATCACTTGCTGATCGGCAGGCCAAACAGGCCCCATCGGCAGGCCGAACATGTCATCTGACAGGCCGAACTCCCGAGAAAAAATCTCCGCGAATCTTTTATTTTCCACCCGAGATTCTAAAGGATAAAGTCTCAGTTTTGATTTAAATAACCCAATAGAGAAGTTATCTGATCAAAACAAACTTTATCAAGATAATCTCTAAGAAAATAAATCAATTCACAATAATTCTACAAGTTTATCTTGATCTAATTTGTCTAAAATTAAAACAACCGATAAACAGACAAGAATTATCTTATCGCAATAATTCAACAAGTTTATCTTAAACTAATTTCTTAAACTAATCTGATAAACAAACATGAATTATTTAATTCTTCCAAATTTTAAACCAATCTGATAAATCCGACATAAGTCACCAATTATTGGAAAAGCACGCCGTATCGTTACAGGACTTTGTGAGCTAGCAAAGGGGACCAAAATGGACCTATAAAGTTTAAGCTCATGAAAATTATGAAACCTAATATCCTAGATATACATTTCACAATTATCAACTCTAACGCTACTCCACTAAAAGCTTGGAGCTGCGCTCTCAAACTTTATAGAATTATGAAGCTCGTATAGCTAAGTCTCCATGACATATCATAGTGTATCGTATCCCCATATGAAAATCCATAATCGGCTTAAGGACAAGTTCTGTCTTACCTTCCCGATTATTTTTATCTTACGTTCTATTGTCTCACCATTAGAAAACTTACCATCCAAAGATAGTATAACATTCGGTTACACCTATGTATCCAAATGGTTGAGCGCTCCTGTTTTCAAATTACAAGACAACGCATATAAGAGGATATCATTACTCCTAAAGAGGAGCTATGGATTCCATATCTATGAATAACAAGTCTACGCTATCAAAAGTCATGCCTCCAATGTACCGGCATGCATACCACTATTGAGATGTGGGTATCACCCTTTGGTACATCAAAAGACACAAGTCGAGATAACAGGCCCACTATTTATCTCATGATTAAGATACAATACAAATGATTGTCTAAAGTGAATCGATTTTCCAAGACAGAATTATTAATCCAAATCAATTCACTTGATGTCCCGATCCAACACATCGTCACCTATGACATTGTGCCAATGTCTTTATTCATAGAGTCCAACTCCGATGGTCAAGACAAACCATCTCCCAAAAGGGATATAGACAACATAACAATCTTTACATGAATAAAGTGCCAACTTTATTCCCTCGATTGCGGATCATATGTTTTAGACCGTCACCTTAAGGATCGTGTCTTCCGCATAATCAGTCCATCATATGCCCAATTCTTAAGGCTTAGACTGACAGTCTCAGACTACTATTTGCTTATCATAAATTCAACAAATATGAACGTAAAGAGGACATATAAATGAATAAATTCTTTATCGATAAAAATGTCTCCAAAAACGTATTACATTTTTACTCCTTAGGGCATACATGTCTAACATGGCTACAGGTGAGATAGTTTCTTCATAGTCAACTCCCTCCTTTTGGGTATAACCCTTTGCCACAAGCCTAGTTTTGAAAGTCTCAACTTTCCCATCCACTCCTCTTTTCTTCTTGTAGATCCATTTGCACCCTATGGGTTTTATCCCTTCAGGTAAGACTGTATTGGAGTACATGAACTCCATGTCAAGGTTTATAGCCTCTAGCTATTTCTCCTTCTTAGAATCTTCCATTTCATCACAATATGTCAATGGATCATCCTCACCATTATCAAAGATAGCAACATGCGCTTCCCCAATTTCCTTGTACCGAGTAGGTGGTCTCACAACCCTTTCACTATGTTGAGGTGGTATGACATTCTGATCTGGAGATGTGGTCTTCTCATTTTTTCATTCGACAACGTTGTCGATTGCGGTCTGATTTGATCAAAAAGTAACTCTTCAAGTACAACTTTGCTACGAGGTTTATAGTTTGTCATATAATCATTCTCGAGAAAAATGGCATTTGTCGATACAAATACCTTCTTTTCTTGTGGACTATAAAACAAGCCTCCCCTCATTCCCTTTGGATATCCTCAAATAAGCATACATCAGAACATGGTTCCAGCTTACTGGTCTTTCCTTTCAGCACATGTACTGGACACCCCCATATACGGATATGTCGCATACTAGGTTTGTGACCATTCCATAACTCTAAAGGGGTTTTTGGAGTAGACTTAGATGAAACTATGTTTAGAAGATATACTACAGTTTGTAGTGCATATCCCCAAAATGAAGTGGGTAATGATGAGTAGCTGAGCATGGATCTCACCATATCAAGCAACGTCCGATTTCTTCTCTCTACAACACCATTTTGTTGTGATGTTCTAAGTGCGGTGAGTTATGATAGAATATTATGTTCTATCATATAGTCCTTGAATTCAGTATCAAGGTATTCCCCTCCTCAATCAGATCGAAGAGTCTTCATCGTCTTTCCTAATTGCTTTTTAGCTTCTGCTTGGAATTCTTTGAACTTTCCAAAAGTTTCAGATTTCCTTTGCATTAGGTACATGTATCTATACCTCGAATAATTGTCAATAAATATGATGAAATATTCGTAACCACCACATGCTTGTACATTCAATGGACTGCAGACGTCCGAATGTATTAGCTTAAGTGGTTCCTTGGCCCTTTCGCCTTTTGCAGAGAAAGGCCTCTTAGTCATTTTACCTTCAAGACAAGATTCACAAACTAGTAGAACACTAACTTTTAGTTCTTTTAAAGGATCATCCTTTACTAGTCTGTTAACTTTGTCAAGGTTAACATGACCTAATCTAAGGTGCCATAGGTATGTTTCATTATCAGAAGAAACCTTTTGCTTCTTGGGTTTTAGTTGTTCAACTTTAAACATTTCGGTATTGAGCAGTGATTTTTCGTTGGGCCTCAAGATGTAAAGCCCATTTTCCAGATACGCAAAATAAATATCCAAACCATTTCTAGAAATATTAACATATTATTATTAAAAGAAACATTAAACATTTGTTTAAACAACTTGGAAACAAAAATCAAATTTCTACAAAAACTAGGAATGTAAAAAAAACATTGTCCAAAATTAAAAACTTATTTCTAAAATAAAGTTTAACGACTCCCACTACTCTTGTCGAAACAACCTCTCCTATTCCCACTCTCATTATTTGTACCCCGTCAGCAAGCTCCCTTGAAGAATAAAGCATCTACAAAGAAGAACAAACATGGTTAGTTGCCCCTGAATCAATTATCCAAGGTGAAGTATCATCTTTAGCTATGCAAGCTTCTAAAATGAGTAAATCTGATTTACCGTTGTTCTTCTTTTCTTTGAGCTCCTGAAAATACTTCTTGCAGTTTCTCTTCTAGTGCCCAAGTACGTCACAGTGGAAACATTTTCCTTTGAGCTTCTTTTGCTTTGAGCTCTTTTTGTTGTTGCTACTTTTGTTATTCTCAGGTTGCCCTCCATTCTTAGACTTACTACTTCCTTCAGTCCTCTTCCTCTTCCAATTCTTTCGAGCAAAAGAGGAGAGTTGAGCTTCTGTAACATTTGCCTCAGCTTCTTTAGTCTTTTCCTTTGAAACAGACTCGAAGGTTTGCAGTAAGCAACTCAATAATTTTGTATTTCAACTTGTTCATGAAATAGTTGCTTTTGAACTAAAGGAACGCAGGAGAGAGGGTTTCCAAAATCATCCCCACCTATGTGGCTTCATCTATCACTACCCCATTCACCCGGCCTAATGGAGATAGTTAACCATGCTGAGAACATGTTCTCTAACTGAAACCCCTGCCTTCATTTTGGCATTCATTATAGCCTTAACAGCTTTATGACATACCTTTTTAGAAGATTTACTAAATATGTCTTATAAAGACTGCATTATCTCATAAGCAGTTTCCATGCTTTCGTGCTTCATCCTAAGCACATCAGGCATGCCAGCCAAAAGAAAGCAACGGGCCTTGTTGTTTGCCTCGATCCAATGATCATGTGCTTCTAGTACATTACGAGAGGCATTGGTAGTAGGCTGTGGAGGATATTCCTCTGTCAAGACAAACTTGTAATTCTTGCAAATTAGTACTATGTTCATGTTACTCTTCCACTTGACAAAATTATCTCCGGTTAATTTTTCATTTGAGAGAATAGCAATGATTGGATTAGAAATTGTTGCTGTAATAAATAAATAAAATAACATAAATTAAATGGTTGCATAAACATCATAAATATATGTTTTAGAATAGTAAACGTGATGCATGATGCATATGAAAAAACACACAAAAAATATTTTACTATTTCTACGATTACTCAATTTTGATAAATAAAGTGCCACTGTAGGGTAGGTCAAATTATTTATGAATTGAATTGAGACATTCTCAATTAATAAATATATACAAAATATCTCATATTTTCTATATTTTTTAATAACAGTTTATTTTGGTCAAGAAATAATTAACAATTTAATTATATCTTTATGAGTGTAACCTGTTTTTTTGGATTTTAACAACTTAACTCAAAATTGCCGCCGTAGGGTAGGACAATTTTGAAATACATTATAAAATCCTATATCTTGGAAGCCAACCCTATTATTGATTTAAATGGACACTCTCCGTAGGAAGGACGAAATCAAAGCATCGCGAGGCACCACCTAAATCTTACGCTGTTGTGCTAAAGTGGAGACCATAGGTTATATTGTCATATTACCTTTTCCCACTCTTTATTTTAAAAAGATGTGTTTATCTTATAAAACATCCAATGTTTCATAATTCTAGTAAATAAGAACAATTTTCAATTACCAGGTTATACTGTGTGTTAATAGAATCCCATCCTATTTATACTTAAATAAATTACTAGATTTTCTAAAAATCTAAATTTATTATGAATTATCTAAGTTACCCTATATTAAACAATTTAAAATTAGATAACTTACAATTAATGTGAATTTTACCACGTTTTAACTATTAAAACCAAAATCACATTATTTGGTTGATTAATAAAATAAAGTAAAATTCTACAAAACCAACACAGTTAATTTAATCTGATTAAATTAATTCTAATACATATTAAATCATTTTATAAACACTTTTATAAAAAATAAAAAAGTGTATGCATGTCATGTTACAAACTATAAGTAGACACTTTCCTAGATAACATCTTATAATGCAAGAACATGCTATCACAATCATCACATGAAGATAAAGCATGAAAATAAACAATGGATTTTGACCGAGTCCTTTTGGATAATTAAAATTACAACGCATAAAATAAGAGAGAGAAAAAAATTACAAAGGTCTTCTTGTACTTTATACATAATTCCCTGCTCCAATTTTACAGTCTTCATCGGGTGGTTTACTGTGCAACAATCGGCTAAGTTACCTTTGAAATTTGATAGGCCCAAGTTCTCAACTGGGCCAAGTGACCCAATAGACTTTTTTTTCTTCATCTTCTTCACGTGCAACATCTGCCATCGTTTTTTGTGCACTTCACGTGCACTACACTAATAGGCAAATGAATTCCCTTTTTTATGTGTATCCATGTGCAAACATTAATTGCACATGAACTTTAAATGCTATGTCCCTCCATCACGTCAAGTCATGTGTTATCATTATTTTCCTCTTTTTCTTTTTAATTAATGGTAGTCAGCCACATGAATGGAGAAAAGAAAAGTATTAATTGTGATGTGATATGCATATGTAGCCAAATAAGTTGTTCCTCCATTGCACAAATTTGACGTTTCACATAAATGGCAAATAATAATAATAAATTACAAAAAGCCTATAACTCCTTATGGGCTTACACTGATTGATCTAATCAAACTGAAAATAAAATTACTAATCCAAAAGGACCATATAATTAACGACCAAAAATTCATTCATAAAATAACCATTCATCATATGAACAAAAATTACAAAGATGCCAAGTGTCCACAAACATGCATCAAGAACATGAAATTATCAAAATAAAATCATGTTTAATTAAAATTATATATGCTATAACCTGCTATGATGCCATATGTTGGAATAAAATATGAAACGTAGTGGAAGGAATGAATCATTGAGATACAAAAATTTTATGAAAACTTTGTTAATCGAGAATAGCTATATAATTTTAATTAATAATAGGAAGCTTTGGAAATTTTTACCAACCTTTTTGAAGACTATCAGGGTACCCTAGTTTTCCTCTTTGACACCACAATCTTCCAAGCCAGGCCTCTACACCAATGGAAAGACGAGCGGGCGTCAAACTACAAGAATAAATTAACCTCACACTTTTCTAAATTTGTTTCTCAACACATGAGATAGCAGACTCTTTTTTTTTTTTTTCAGAGAAGAGCTCTCAGTTTTTCTCTCTGTGAAAATTGCGTGAAAAAGATTGATCTCTTGAGATAACTGTTATCTCTCCCTCTTTGTATTTGAGCAGTTAGTTATTTTTTAATTAATTTCAAATTTAAAATAGCCACCATATCATATATATGGGGAAAGGATGTACTCTACATTCCTAATCCTTTTGTTATTCTAAAAACAAATCACAAAAAAAAATTCTTTAAACTTTTATTTAAATATATGTATATAAAAATTTTACGTTTACCCTTTTTTTTAACAAATCAGTAACCTACTGATTCAATATATATATAGTTTAAATTTTTTAAAAGAGAGCGTAAATAAAAGAAAAAGAAGAGAACGAATTCATTATGAATTTGTTAAGTAATATATATATATATATATATTTTTGTATATATATAAAATAAAATCTTTTATATATATATATATATGTAAGATTTGGTTCAAAACCATATATGTATATATATATATATATATCTTTAAATAAAAAAATTCATATTTATTTAAAATTATATTTTTAAATTAATCAATTAATTATTTAATTTTGTGTACAAATAAGAAAAGACAAAAGGTGGTCCCACCACACATGTGTAACACACAAAATTAAAATTATATTCAAATAATCTCTTTATTCAAATATTATTAATTAATTAATTTTTAAAGAAAAACATATTTAACTAATCTCATTGGTTAAATATAATCAATTAATTAATTAACTAATGCTTAGTTAAATTATGATAACATTTGTCACATTACATTATATGTCACAGAGAACATTTTTTTTATGTCACATTAATAATTCAAGTGTGAAATAATTAATTCAGAATTCAATAATTCCAAGCTAAATATGTATAATTCATTCTATGCATTAAATCCAATATAGTGTCATAGAGGTGGCATTAGGGACCTATGGAACTATAACCTAAGCTCCAATAAATTTGACAATTAATCAAACTCTTTAATTAATGTGTCAAATTTATTAGTTTCAGTGTTACTCCACTAAAAAACCTAAAACTGAACTCCTAAGATTATAGTAAAATTAGTCAAAGAAAATTAATGAGTAGTCCATTGATATAATCATTACATATAAGTCAGTTCTCCATAATTAGTTCATAATAAGAGCTAGGTTCAATTTATGTTTACCTCTCTTATTATATCTTTATCCTTGAGTTCCAATAATTTTCTAATAAATAGTTAATTCATAATCTTATTATGATCGAGCGCTTTACTGTTCAAACCTCAAATTATCACTCAAGAGAACTATTTTTCTAACTTCTATAAGGAAGGAATGGATTCCATATCTATATACTATTATTCCTAGCCATTTATTTCATTATGTTTCTAAGATGCTAAGTTATGATCTGTGTTTAGACAAATCTTACCATACAAGTCAAAAAACATAATATCATAAATAGGAGTCCAATAAATACTCAAGATTAAGACTGTCAAATATATGATCATCATAGTGACAAATTTGAATACTCTATTTATAACGAATGATAATTAGATATTCATAATTTATTTTGTCTAGTCCTATATAATCTCATTATATAAAGTACCTCAAATTCAATGTCTCTACATTAATAGCCCAGGTAAGACTATTTCATTCTAAATGAGATTGGACTGTACTTGTTATATTTAATTAAAGATCCTAAACTTTAATTAATTATTACGGACTATTTAGATTATTGTCTATAAATTTTATCCCAAAGCATATAACACTTATATGCTAAATTTATAATCACATAAATAATCATGGAATTTTCTTGATGTTTATAAATGTATTCATAATACATATAAGCAACCAAAATAATTATAAATTTCATTTTATTTATTTATTATCAATATGTACAATGTCATAACTTTTAAGATACCAAACCCAACAGAGTACAGAGTTAACGTATTGGTATTACATAATTTTTAGTTTAGTAGTACTTTTCTAATGTTTTAAAACGACCATAATTACATGTGCTATTTGGAATTTGAATTGGTTAGTTTATTGTATTAACATTAATTCAGTTTGAGGGAATTGTAATATTTGTAATATATGAATTGATTCAAAAATAGGATTCTTTTCACAGCACTAAGCTAGTACATATAAACAAAAACAACGAAAAGCAAAGCAAAATTAAGCATCCTAATAGAAATCCTAAGGATTTATTTTAAATCCCTTCCCAAGACGAGCTCTAGCTCATAGGATGACCTTTTCTTTTCCTATATTATTGATCTTTTTTTCCACTTTAAAAAACAAGATCAGTTAATATTTTCAAGAAACCGAAGTAATAATTTCCACCTCTTTTTAAGCAAGTATATATGTAATTATTGATTTCTAGTAATTTGTAAGTACATAATTTAACCGCCTTTTTTAATACAGGCTCAACCACCTTTTTTAATACAGGCTCTCATTTGTCGTGTCAATTTACACATTTAATAAATGTTTTATGCCAGTGTTTGGTTTTTTAATATGGTTATTAATAGTAGTTTGTTCATAAATTGTGGTAAGGATGATCCCAACATTAACGGTATTTCCATAGTTTTTATTCGAAGAATTAATTTCATATCCAACCCCCAAAAAAATACGAGGTGTCTCAATATGATTATTACAATTCAAAAAGGTACAAAACTGATTCCCAAGCTTGTCAGAACTTGTAATTTTGATACTTTCATTTTTAAGATGCCATTTTTTAATAGTTTTAAATACATGTAGGATCATGTGTGTAACGCCCCGAAATTTATTTAATGTTAATGTAATGTAAATGATGAATTAGTGTGCCATAATTAATGTTTTAACATTAATTTGATTATTGGGTTGGATTTTGAAATTTTGGTTGTTTTGTTAATTTGTTGAATCCAAATGATTTCCTATTGTTTTAAAATGATGTTTATAGTTTTAAAACACAACAATTTGTAAATTGTTAAAAATACTCCGTTTTACAAAACCGTGGGCGGCACATGGTTTTCGTACAGTAAAACCGCCCACCGTTTTTCTCTATTTATTCCCTTTTCCCCTCCTCTCTCCTCACTCTCCCGATTTCACTCTCTCTCTTGATCTCTCGGCAATCTCTCTCTCTCTCTCTATTTCTCTCAAAATTTTTGAATCAAATTCGAATCCAAGCTTCGGGTTAGCAAGGAGGAAGCTCGGGGACGTGATTTAGCAACCGAGGACGCAGATTGAAGCTTCAATTCGAGGTTAGTTTTGAAATTTCTAAACTTTTTCCAAAATTTTCAATTTTGTGTATTTTTGAAATCTAGGTTCGTTTAAGCCTAGAAAACCTTGGATTTGAGTTAAATGAACTTAGAACAACTAGAATCTAAGCTTAGATTGAAGAAAAACGGATTGAATTCAAGATTTTTCATTTTTCTCCCTATTTTCTCATTTTCGGATTTTTGAGATTTTTGAGTTTAAATCTTGTTTAAATGAGTCCAAACATGTTCTACTATGTTTTTCTATCAACTATGATTATTTTCTATGCCTGGGATTTGAGAAAAACAAGTTAGAATCAAGATTTGGATTTTGGGGATTGAGAAACCCGTGGCTGGAATTTCTGGGTTTTTCCAGTTCGGCAGGCCAAGCTGCATGTTCGGCAGGCCGGAACAGGGATCGGCAGGCCGGTGTTCTTTCGTCCGGCAGGCCGAACCTAGGGAAATGACCGGCCGACCGGACCTGACTTCCGGCAGGCCGAACTGTATAGTTCGGTCGGCCGAAGCAGGGAGTCCGGCATGCCTACCGAGGCATGGAAATTTTTGTGATTTTTACCCGTTTTCACTGTTTTGAACCCTAATTTAAATTCCAACCTTATAGAATGATTTTAAAGGTACAAATGGCACACTAGGACATCATGAAATGATTTATTAACATAGAATATCTCGAACTAGATATTGATCGACTTAGTTTGTATCTAGGATCGTTCGTGGTTCCGTGGAGCTAACGTATAGCGGACCGGGATTACGGTGTGGGGCACCGGCACGAGTATTGAGGTAGGACTTCTACCCCATTTCTTTGGTAGCCTGGTTTTGAAATGATTTGGCTTTGAAAAGGATTTCTATTAAAATGTTTTCAACGGTTGTTTGAAAATGAATTTATCGGTTATATTTTAATATACCGTGATCTGAAATGAACTTCATAATGAATGTAAATGACAACACTCAGTAATTGGGTTTTGAATGATGATGATAATAAACATATAGGCATGATGCCATATCAGAGATCGGGTCGTGTAGCGATCGACCTTGAGGGCAGGTCCCGAAACCCAGCTGGGCCACTACGGTGGTGATATTATGGTTTGCCTAGGAAAAGAAAAATGATATTTCTGATTGTGCGAGTAGATTGTTCTGGGTTAGGATGGTTCTACTCAAATTTATTTATTTATTTATTTGTTTACTTAAGGTTTTCTTTTAGTACTCTTAAAAAAAAATGAAATATTTCCTTGAATTAAATTATTTTAATAAAACATAGTCCTACTGAGCCTTTCGCTCACGTTTTATTTGTTTTAAATTTCCCCCTCTAGGTGGTTTTCCCTTTAGGTTTGGAGAGGATTCTTCGGACCGAACTCATGAGCAATAGAAGGATTATTTTATCTTCTGTACCATTTAATTAAGGCATGTAAGATTTTAATAATGTTTGTATCCTGGACTGTGATTGTATTTATGATATTGTCAGTACCATGTGTGTGCACAAGTGTGGTTCTGTGGGACCCATACTCGCGGTTCTTTATTAATTTTTATTATTTGCTTAATATTTATAAATTCTTTTATAAAAGTGTGGTTGAGATGTTCTTGTTTCTCACTTAATTTGATCCTTAAACCATTGGTTTTAATTAAATTCTTATTTAATTAATTTAAACAAACTGCCACGTCACCTCCCGTACTCCGGGGCGTGATAGAATGGTATCAAAGCTCAAGGTTATGAACATTGGGAATTGTGCACACATAGGTTTGACAATGAAATACCTCTGACAGTCCAAATTTTGTTTTCAGAAGTGAGAGAATGGCACCTAGACGTCGTTCGACAGCTGACGCCAAGTTCAGGAACGATGAAAGCATGATGAGGTCTATGTTTGCGACTTTTCGACAGATGGCAGCCAGGGCTAGACCGGGAGATTCTGATGTTAGTAGTCGGCATGCGTATTTTAAGGAATTCTGACGGGCGTCTATTCTGACTTTTGATGGCAATAGGGATCCGCAGTTAGCAGAGTATTGGTTGGATTCGATCCTAAAGCATTTGGACACCCTTGGTGTGCCTGAGGAGTATCATGTGGAGTTTGCTACGTACAAGCTCGAGGGTGGCGCTAACACTTGGTGGAAGCAGGCTAAGCGTCTGGAGCGCGGTGGCAATATCAGTTGGGACAGGTTCGAGGAGCTGTTCTATGATCGGTATTTTCCGCAGGGGTATAGAGATTAGAAGGCAGCTGAGTTCTACAGGTTGCAGTAGGGTGATCTGTTAGTTCGGGAGTATGAGGCAAATTTTAATGAGTTGGCTAGGTTTGCTCCATTAGCGGTGACATCAGAGCGTGAGAAATGTATTAAGTTTCAGGAGGGGCTCAAGGCTCCTATTCGGGGGCAGTTGGTTGCTCTACGGCTTAGGAGTTTCGGAGAGCTTGTGTTGTCGGCGATTTCTGTGGAGAATGATTATGTACAGTATTGTGAGGACCGAGCCAAGGCTTCAGGGGGACCGCAGAGGAGTGGCAAGAAGAGCACCAGTAGTCCTCCAGCTCCGGGGAAAGGCAAACAAGGCGGTGCAACCAGTGGCAGCAGCAGTTCGTCTGGCAGCGGGCGTAGCAATCCCTACAGCTTCCATTGTCATTTCTGTCAGCAGCCCGGACACATCAAGAGGAATTGCCCGATCAAGAGTGCTCGTCTTGGATCTCAGACCGGGGAGGATGCCAGTCGTCAATCTCAGTCTCAGCCTCAGACCCTACCTTCGCGTCCGCAGTACCCGTAGTTGCAGTATCCGCAGTTCTCTCCTCAGCAATTCTCATATCCGGCACGGGGGCAGCAGCTGCAGTATTTTCAGCACAGTGTTCCTCAGTATCGAGCGCCGAGTATAGGTAGTGTGCAGTCGTCTCCATCTCAGCAGCATCGGCCGAGTAATCCAGGACCCAGCAATGTCGGTAGAGGAAAAGGGAAGGCGCCAGTGTAGGTTCATGCAATGGCATCTGGAGGGTCAGATTCGCAGACTGGTAACGCGGTTGTTGATGGTATGATCTTGGTTTCTAGATCTTTAGCTCGCGTTTTATTCGATACTGGTGCCTTTCATTCTCTCATTTCGAGTTCTTTTGTACATGCCTTGGGATTAGAGGTAGAAGAGTTTAATGAACCCCTACTCATAACTTCTCCCTTGGGGCGGGTGTGTGTAAATTGTATGTGTAAATCCTATAAAATAAAGATTGGGGATGAGATTTTGAAAAGTGATTTGATTATACTCCCCATGAACTCCTATGATGTAATTCTAGGGATGGACTGGTTGTCCAGGTATAGTGCAGTCGTGGACTGCCAACTTAGAAAAGTGACCCTAGTGTCTGATAGGGGGACGGTGATCACTTACTAGGGTGGTGGTGATTGGTTAATGAGTGAGCGTCTCATGAAGTCTTGTCTAGGAGGACGAAGGAATCTAGGTTGTGCTTTTCTTGCCAACCTGGATTGTGAGCCCTATATTCTGAGAGGCAATTTAGCGATTCCGGTGGTTGATGAGTTCGAGGATGTTTTCCCCGACGAGTTTCCAGGATTACCACCGCATTGGGAGATTGAGTTTGGTATCGAGTTGTTTCCAGGGACATCACCTATTTCTATGGCACCTTATCGGATGGTGCCGGCAGAAATGAAAGAATTGAGGAAGCAACTTCAGGAGCTTGTTGATAAAGGATATATTCGGAATAGCACATCTCTGTGGGGAGCACCGGTTTTGTTTGCTAAGAAGCATGATGGGACTCTCAGGTTATGTGTGGATTATCGGCAGCTAAATCATGTTACGGTGAAGAACAAGTATCCCTTGCCTAGGATTGATGAGTTGTTTGATCAGTTGGGAGGTTCGCGGTACTTCTCAAAGATTGATTTGCGGTCGGGTTATCATCAGCTCAGGATCAAGGAAGAGGATATTCCCAAGACAGCTTTTAGGACTCGGTATAGGCACTTTGAGTTCCTGGTTATGTCGTTTGGGTTGACGAATGCTCCGGCAGCTTTCATGGATTTGATGAACAAGGTATTTAGGCCGTATTTGGATCAGTTCATGATCGTGTTCATCGATGATATTCTTGTGTATTCTAAGACTTGGGAGGAGCATGAGCAGCATCTTCAGATCGTGCTTCAAACCCTGCGGGAGCACCAGTTGTATGCTAAGAGGGAAAAGTGTGAGTTTTGGTTGACTGAGGTCAAGTTTCTGGGTCATGTTATCTCGGAGCATGGTATTTCTATGGATCCGTCCAAGATTGAAGCTATATTGGAGTGGGAACGACCAAGGAATGTAGCGGAGATTCGCAGCTTCTTAGGTCTTGCTGGATATTACAGGAAATTTGTAAAGGATTTTTTGAAGATTGCAGCTTCGTTGATGAGATTGATCAAGAAAAATGTCAGGTTTGAGTGGGATGAAGATTGTGAGCTTGCTTTTCAGGAATTGAAGAACCGATTGACTTCAGCTCCGGTGTTGGTTATTCCTAGCAGTGACGAGCCGTATGAGGTTTATGCAGATGCTTCAGGGTACGGACTTGGGGGCGTGTTAATGCAGCATGGACGTGTAGTTGCGTACGGATCGAGACAGCTACGACCTCACGAGCGGAATTATCCTACTCATGATTTAGAGCTTGCGGCGGTGATTTACGCGCTGAAGATTTAGAGGTGTTACTTATATGGAGCATCGTTTCAGGTCTTCTCCGATCACAAGAGTTTGACGCATCTGTTCACTCAGAGGGATCTCAATTTGAGGCAGCGCAGATGGGTAGAGTATATGGAGGATTATGATTTCGTGTTGCAGTATCATCCCGGGAAAGCTAACGTGGTCGCGGACGCGCTTAGCAGGAAGTCTTCAGGGATTCTTGCTTGTTTGGTTTTTGAGGACTGGAGCAGGGATGCGACAGTGAGTGAATATCGGCTACGGTATCATGAGGACTGTGATCGAGTTTCGGTATATCATGTGGAAGCGACTCCAGCTCTTGTTCGGATGGTGAAGCAAAGTCAGTGGCAGGATCGACATTTGCAGGGGATTTGGTCGCGGATTCAGAACGGGGAGCAGTTCGAAGAATGGAGCGTGCATGCAGATGGATCGTTGTACTTTCGAGAGCGTCTTGCAGTTCCAATTATCGTCGAGGTGACGAAAGCCGTTTTGGACGAAGCTCATAGGTCTCAGTTTGCTATTCATCCAGGGAGCACCAAGATGTATCGTGATTTGAAGAGGCAGTATTGGTGGAGAGGCATGAAGAAAGACGTTCGAGAGTACGTGGCCAAGTGTTTGACGTGTCTTCAGGTGAAAGTCGAGCATCAGAAGCCTGCAGGTCAGCTTCAGCTGCTTCCTATTCCAGGGTGGAAATGGGAGCATGTGACGATGGATTTCCTCACA
This sequence comes from Artocarpus heterophyllus, assembly GCA_025403435.1. NCBI lineage: Eukaryota > Viridiplantae > Streptophyta > Magnoliopsida > Rosales > Moraceae > Artocarpus > Artocarpus heterophyllus. Next base: position 25,854,778 of record CM046335.1, on the reverse strand, counting down.
GGTTTGCCGAGGATGGAGCAGCGGCATGATGCGGTTTGGGTTGTGGTCGACAAGTTGACGAAATCGGCGCATTTCATTCAGTTTAGGTCGATGTGTTCTAGGAAGGTTCTCGGGGAGTTGTATATGCATAACATTGTGAGGTTGCATGGAGTTCCTTTGTCCATCACCTCTGATCGAGACACCAGGTTTAATGCTAAGTACTGGAGGAGTTTTCAGGAGGCTTTAGGTACAGATTTGAACTTCAGTACGGCATTTCATCCTCAGACTGATGGGCAGTCTGAGCGGGTTATTCAGATTCTTGAGGATATGTTGCGTGCCTGTGCGTTGGACTTCGGCGGGAACTGGAAGCAATGTTTGCATTTGGCGGAGTTCGCGTACAACAATAGTTATCAGGCGAGTATCGGTATGGCACCATTTGAGGCGTTGTATGGACGACCATGTCGGTCACCTATGTGTTGGGCCGAGCCGGAAGATAGAGTTATTCTTGGGCCGAATGAGATTCGTGATAGCAACGAGAAAGTCGCGGTGATTCGAGATTGGTTGAGGGCAGCTCAGAGTCGGCAGAAGAGCTACGCGGATAGGAGACGTAGACCCTTAGAGTTCGCGGTTGGAGATTTCGTTCTCTTGAGGGTATCGCCTCGTAAGGGAATTATGCGGTTTGGAGTGAGTGGAAAGCTCGCACCGAGGTATATTGGGCCGTTCGAGATAACTCAGCGTGTTGGTGTGGTCGCTTATCGGCTTGATCTTCTGCCCGAACTTTCTCATGTTCACGATGTATTTCATGTGTCGATGCTTAGGAAGTGTCCACTTGAGCAGGGTAAGATAGTTTCATTTTGCGATGTGCAGGTTCAGGAAGATACGACGTACGAGGAAGTGCCGATTCAGATTATCGACCGAAAAGTGATTAGTTTGCGTCGTCGTGAGATACTGTTGGTAAAAGTCGTGTGGCAGCATCATGGGGTTGATGAAGCCACTTGGAAACTAGAGTCGATCATGCGGGAATTGTATCCGTATTTGTTTTGTTTTTGAAATGAGTTGTAAATTTCGAGGGCAAAATTTCTTTTAGGGGTGGAGAGTTGTAACGCCCCGAAATTTATTTAATGTTAATGTAATGTAAATGATGAATTAGTGTGCCATAATTAATGTTTTAACATTAATTTGATTATTGGGTTGGATTTTAAAATTTTGGTTGTTTTGTTAATTTGTTGAATCCAAATGATTTCCTATTGTTTTAAAATGATGTTTATAGTTTTAAAACACAACAATTTGTAAATTGTTAAAAATACTCCGTTTTACAAAACCGTGGGTGGCACATGGTTTTCGCACATTAAAACCGCCCACCGTTTTTCTCTATTTATTCCCTTTTTCCCTCCTCTCTCCTCACTCTCCCGATTTCACTCTCTCTCTTGATCTCTCGGCAATCTCTCTCTCTCTCTCTATCTCTCTCAACATTTTTGAATCAAATTCGAATCCAAGCTTCGGGTTAGCAAGGAGGAAGCTCGGGGACGTGATTTAGCAACCGAGGACGCAAATTGAAGCTTCGATTCGAGGTTAGTTTTGAAATTTCTAAACTTTTTCCAAAATTTTCAATTTTGTGTATTTTTGAAATCTAGGTTCGTTTAAGCCTAGAAAACCTTAGATTTGAGTTAAATGAACTTAGAACAACTAGAATCTAAGCTTAGATTGAAGAAAAACGGATTGAATTCAAGATTTTTCATTTTTCTCCCTATTTTCTCATTTTCGGTTTTTTGAGATTTTTGAGTTTAAATCTTGTTTAAATGAGTCCAAACATGTTCTACTATGTTTTTCTATCAACTATGATTATTTTCTATGCCTGGGATTTGAGAAAAACAAGTTAGAATCAAGATTTGGATTTTGGGGATCGAGAAACCCGTGGCTGGAATTTCTGGGTTTTCCCAGTTCGTCAGGCTGAACTGCGTGTTCGGCAGGCCGGAACAGGGATCGGCAGGCTGGTGTTCTTCCGTCCGGCAGGCCGAACCTGGGGAAATGACCGGCCGACCGGACCTGACTTCCGGCAGGCCAAACTGTACAGTTCGGTCGGCCGAAGCAGGGAGTCCGGTAGGCCTACCAAGCATGGAAATTTTTGTGATTTTTACCCGTTTTCACTGTTTTGAACCCTGATTTAAATTCCAACCTTAAAGAATGATTTTAAAGGTACAAATGGCACACTAGGACATCATGAAATGATTTATTAACATAGAATATCTCGAACTAGATATTGATCGACTTAGTTTGTATCTAGGATCGTTCGTGGTTCCGTGGAGCTAACATATAGCGGACCGGGATTACGGTGTGGGGCACCGGCACGAGTATTGAGGTAGGACTTCTACCCCATTTCTTTGGTAGCCTGGTTTTGAAATGATTTGGCTTTGAAAAGGATTTCTATTAAAATGTTTTCAACGGTTGTTTGAAAATGAATTTATCGGTTATATTTTAATATACCGTGATCTGAAATGAACTTCATAATGAATGTAAATGACAACACTCAGTAATTGGGTTTTGAATGATGATGATAATAAACATATAGGCATGATGCCATATCAGAGATCGGGTCATGTAGCGATCGACCTTGGGGGCAGGTCCCGAAACCCAGCTGGGCCACTAAGGTGGTGATATTATGGTTTGCCTAGGAAAAGAAAAATGATATTTCTGATTGTGCGAATAGATTGTTCTGGGTCAGGATGGTTCTACTCAAATTTACTTATTTATTTATTTGTTTATTTAAGGTTTTTTTTTAGTACTCTTAAAAAAAATGAAATATTTCCTTGAATTAAATTATTTTAATAAAACATAGTCCTACTGAGCCTTTCGCTCACGTTTTATTTGTTTTAAATTTTCCCCTCTAGGTGGTTTTCCCTTTAGGTTTGGAGAGGATTCTTTGGACCGAACTCAGGAACAATAGAAGGATTATTTTATCTTCTGTACCATTTAATTAAGGCATGTAAGATTTTAATAATGTTTGTATCCTGGATTGTGATTGTATTTATGATATTATCAGTACCATGTGTGTACACAAGTTGTGGGTCTGTGGGACCCATACTCGCGGTTCTTTATTAATTTTTATTATTTGCTTAATATTTATAAATTCTTTTATAAAAGTGTGGTTGAGATCTTCTTGTTTCTCACTTAATTTGATCCTTAAACCATTGGTTTTAATTAAATTCTTATTTAATTAATTTAAACAAACCGCCACGTCACCTCCCGTACTCCGGGACGTGACAATGTGTCTGCTTCATGAAGAGAAATACAACAAATTTTAAACAAAATAGACATACAATTTTGGGGAAAAAAAAAGGACAAAGGCTTGCTTCCTTTGACTACTAGAATTATCATCTATTTTTCTCTCAGACGCCCAACATCGTATCGTCATCCCATATGTTTTTTACAAATGAGTCGCATGTCCTAGGTGTTTAAAGCTGTTAAAAATTGACGTGTCATCGATAGAGGTACTGAAGTTACGACTTCTAATAAGATGGGAGAGTGATTTTGTGCCATTTTGAATTATAAGTATAAAGTGTGACAATCCTTAACTTTAAGAGGAAAATTTGAAATTAATCTGTTTTATACAATACTATTCCGACCCCACTTAAATATATATATCCCCTAACTTTGAAATTAGGTTTCTATATTCATTACAAGGAAAATTACAGTACAAAAGAGTAAAAGCCCGTTTGGCTCATTGATTCATGAGGTTTGAACAAATGATTTAGTTTAAATCCACGTTTGACAAATCTTTTTCAGGTTTGGTTCAAACTAGTGCTTGAAAAATTATTTTGAGACTTGGTTCAAATCATTGATTTGATGTTTTGAACCAAAAAAATACTTAACAACTGGAGTTTAATTTCTTTTGTTACCAAGTGGTTTGAATCAAAAGTTTAGACTTACTTTTTAAACCTTTTATTTCAAACCACAAAAATTCAAACCATTACTTTTCGAACCATGAAAAAACGAACTCTAAATTACAAGCGGATGATGATGGATAAGGTCAATTTACTGAAATATAGGGCCTAGAGTTGCCTATCGAAAACCCAGTCATTCAAAATTGGGTTTGTAGAATGTAATCGGGTTGTGCTTTTAGCTTTTCCTTCTCATCTAAAACCAACGCGAGAACAGCCTACCAACTGCCGTCAATAGATTTTGATTGCAGGACTTGAAAAAATTTAAAATGTATGTATTTGGCTTATCATGATAACAACCTTTAATAAAGGTTTCTAGCTACATACTGCGTCGCTTATGGAAGATTAGCCACTCCACAGAGAAAAATAAAGAAAGAAAGAAAATCTTCAGCGATTAAGGTATTTCATGTAAAAACATATAGCCGACAAAAATATTGATTTTTTTTTTGTCAGCATATTAGTTGAAAAACTAATTAGATTCAATTTTGAATTGGAGTCGCCTAAATAAAATCTTTAGTGGTTAGCTAAGCCACTTAATTACTAGAGAGAAGGATGGAAATAACATATTCATCATGGATAATTAAAATTAATCATATTTTAAAAAATTATCAAATATAAAAAAATAGAATTACATATTTTTAAAAATCCTAGTGTACCCAAAATGCCTCATATTAAAAGTCTAATTTCAAAATTTTCGACCATAATCCTGACTTCAAATTAGAAAACCGTCTCTCTTCTCCAATCTCTCACACTCAATCTGATATTAGAAGAGCGAAAGAGAGAGACAAGAGAGCATGAGAGAGAAAGAGAAAGACGAAGCAGCTGGCAAAGGAGATATGTTCGCTATTGATATTTAATAATTAACATTTACTCTAAGTATTTTCAAAACTGATATTTGTATAAATTATTTTATAAAATTTATTCGTTTATATAATTTTCTAATCAGGGAGGTCTCCCGTCAAAGGAAAAAAAAAAAATTAAGGAAGGGTCCTAGTGAGCTTTTCTTGGGCTCCCAAGGATTTTTGCTTCATATGTTTAATCCACAGAAAATTAATCATTTTTCATAGAAACGACACATCAAAAAGCTTACTGGTCCCTGTATTTTCCTATCCCGAGCATACATAGATTTCTTGCTCCCAATTATTAAACACCCATTTAAACTAACTTGAATCACAATCTTTTATTTTTGTGTCTCAAAGTACAGGCAACCTTTTTAGTTTGTTCTTTTGCTTTTCAGTTGTCCACCATGTGAAACTCGTTCATATTGCCAGTTAGGGCCGGCTATGGACATGCTTGGTTTTGGGACTAGTGATTGTATTGGCCTGGTCTACTTTGGCTAAAGTGGAAGTGGCCTCAACGATTAGGTTGTTAAATATTGGAGATGTTTGAATTTTAATAGAAAATACAGAGGAAAAAAGGACCACCTTGACAAACAAAAATTTTCTCAAAACTTTATTTATCGGGAATCATTATGTGAATTTAATTAATTGAAAACATATGAGATTGTAATTCAAATCTTTTGAAGCCTTTTAGGATATCTTAGCTCTCCTCTTTGATCCCACAGTCTTTCAAGCCAAATCTTTACACCAATAAAATGACAAGTGGATGTCAAACTACAAAAAATGAATCAATTCTTATACTTTATGGTCTTGTTATGTATTAACACATGAGATAGCAAGACCTTTTTTTTAAGAGAAAATAGTCCCAGTTTTTCTTTCTAAAGAGATGAAATATCTTATGTTGAAACTAATATTTAAAATATATATTTAAATAAATTTTTAATTAAATATAATTAACTAATTGGAGAACATTTTTCGATGTCACATAATATCTCTAGTGTGAAACAATTTATTTAAAATTTAACAATTCCAAATTAAATATAATTCATTCTATGTTTTTGTTCTTAATCCAATACAGTGTTTATAAAGACAGCATTGGGAAGCTATGGGCCTATAATTCAAGCTTCAATAAATTCGACAATCAATTAAACATTTCAATTAATATGCCAAATTTATTAGTTCCGGTGTTATTCTACTAAAAACCTAAAACTGCACTCTTGAAATTATAGTAAAAATTACTAAAAAAACAAGTAGTCCATATATATAATCATTACATATATGACGATCCTATATAAATAATTCATAATAAGTGTTAGGTTTAATTTATATTTACCTCCAAATCTATACATTTTATCATCAATCATATAACAATTATATGCTAAATTTATAGTCATATTGATAATAATAGGATTTTCTTGATGTTATTATAGTATTTATAATACACATAACCAACCAGAATAAAGAAATTTTCATTTAATTTAATTAATTAGAAACATAAACAATGCTTGTTCTTATAGGGCATCAACCACAACAATCTCCCACTTGTCCTAAAATAGGTGAGGCATGTCCCTTAAACTTAAGCCTTTTACTATGAATCAAATTCTCACTAGAGTAAACCAGCATATAGTTTCTCGTTTGCTTAAGATATTTAAGAATGTGTTTAACAATGACCCAATGATCTAATCCTAGGTTGGATTCCAAGAACAAAACTTGCCTCTCCAAATCTTTCATTTGGAAGTACTTGCCTAGCTATTTTTTTACATTAGATAATAGTCCTACTTCGTTCCCAATGAGTAAAATATCATGAACATAAAGAACTAAGAAGACCACTTTCTTATCTTTAATTTACTTGCATACACAAGATTCATCAACATGTTGGTTGAAATAATAAGATGATTGATAAGTGCTTAATTTGATAAATTTTCTAAATTAAAATTCACATATATCTTTTCTTATTTTTGAGTATTTTGTGTTTTATTATATGATTTTGTGTCTAGTACATATTTAAAGGTGAAGAGATGAAAGAAGATGAAAAAGAAACATTTAGAGTCCAAAATTTGCATTCATTTAGTTTGGAAGATGACCAGAGGCCAAAGTTAAAATTTTGGAAATATTTGGGCTAAAATTAGCATTTTTTGGCTGAATTATGGTGCGCACTTGTGAGGAAACTCCATGCCCCAGTGCCACAGTACAGAGGCAGCTTGGCCCCATGAGCAAAGAATCATGCAGCCGCGCGCACAGTCTGCATTGTTGGAAAAACAATACGCAACAAAATTTTAAAATTTTTAAATCAAAGTATTTTCCAAATAACAAGTTTAATATGCTAAGTACATAAATTAATAAAAGATCTTATGTATGTCTTCAGTAGACCGAAAAACTATAGAAACTGCAACTAGAGAAGAACATCCCTGAAAAGCCTCAAGTAATTGGTCGTCTTTGCTATTCTCTTTCTACGATTAGAATACTGGTGGTCGCATATTATATAACTTTTAATTCAAATAACTCAATGGAGAAGTTATTTGATTACAATAGTTATATACAAATTATCTCATATCAAATAAAATATTATACAAATAATTCAACATCTTTATCTTGAATTAATTCACAAAATTAATTCAACCAATAAATCAACATGAATTATTAAATCCAATCTATCAAATTTTAGCCAATCAAATAATTATCATAAGTCACCAATATGTAGGAAAAACATGTCGTATCATTGCAAGAATTATTATGAGCTAGCAAAAGAGACTTGATAGACATCTATAGATCAAGCTTTTATAATTATAAAATAACATATCCTAGATACATATATTTTATAATTATCAACTCTAACGCTATTTGGCTAAAAGCGTAGAGCTGCACTCTCGAACTCTATAAAATTGCAAAACTTCAATAAGCTAATCATCCATGTTATATCATAAAGTGTAATAACCCCATAAGATATTCGTAATAGGATCAAGGATAAATTCTGTTTTATCTTCCTAATTATTTTTATCTTATGTTCCATTATCTCACCATTGGAATACTTACTATCCATAAATAGTATAGCATTTAGTTGTACCTATGTATCCAAATGGTTGAGTGCTCCAGTTTTTCAATTACAGGATAATGCCTATAAGAGAATTTATTAACTCTACAAAAGAGCTATGAATTCCATGTCTACGAATAACGAGTCTACATCAATCAAGAGTTATGTCTCTAACATACTAGTATGCGTACCTTTATCTAATTCAGGATGTCACCCTTTAGTACATCAAAAGACACAAGTCAAGAATATAGGCCCATTAATTTATTCCAATATTAAGATGTAACAAATATAATTATCCAAAGTGAATTGATTTAAACAAATGAAATTATTAACCAAATCAATTCAACTTTTGTACCGATCCAATATAACGTCACCTATGATAATATACTAATGTTTCTACTTACGAAGTCCCATTCCGATGATCAAGACAAGTCATCTTCCATTAGGGATGTAGATAATATAACAATCTCAACATGAATAAATCACCAACTTTATTCCTTCGATTGCAGACCTTATCATTTAGACATCACCTTTAAGATTCACGTCTTCTGCATAATTTGTCCATCATATGCTCGATCTTCAAGGTTTAGATTGACAGTCTTTGACTTTTGTTTGCTTATCATATATTCAACAGAAATGAACATAAAGAGGACAACATTTGATTTATGAAAATAATAAACACTTTATTAATTAAATGTCTCCAAAAACTATTACATCTTTTAATCCTTAGGGAACCTAGTCAACAATCTTTCACTTGTCCTAAGTGAGTAAATATGACATGTTTCTCATCCCCATAGTCTCTACATGCTTCTTGAAAACACTTGTCGATAGTGTATGTCCACCTCAACGAAGTCCTTTATCATGTGATACTTTCAATGTATTTGTTTACTCTTCTTGTGAAATCTTAGTTCCTTATCATTAGCTATCGCTGTAGTGTTATTGCAATACTGTAACATCAGCTTATCCATACCAGCAACTACCTCAAGATCCCCAAGGAACTTGTTGAGTCACACAACTTCTTTTGAAGCTTCACTAGCTGCCATATACTCGGCCTCCATCGTTGAATCTGAAGTGCAATCTTGCTTGACACTCATCTAAACAATGGCACCTTCTCCTAGAGTAAACATAGAACCCGAAATCGATCTTCTCGAATCCAAATAGGATTAAAATCTGAATTAGTGTACCCAAGACGTGTTAGATCCTCACTAGAATATACTAGTATCTAATCTATAGTCCTTTTTAGGTACTTCAAAATATGTTTGACCGTAGCCCAATGGTTTGGTCATGAATCTAACTAAAATCGACTCACTATCTTAACCAATTAACATATGTCAAGTCATGCAAAACATAGCATACATGAGACTAACTACTTTCAAGGCATAAGGTACCTTCGTCATGTATTCTTTTTCTTCATCAGACTTTGGAGAGTCTTTTTGAGAAAGAATAATTCTAGACCTAGATGGTTGCCCACCTTTCTTGGAATTCTGCATTGCATACTTCTCGAAAACCTTATCTATGTAGGTGGCTTGGGATAAAGCTATTATTTTGTTCTTCCTATTTTGAAAAATTTGGATACCCAAAACATAATTAACTTCACTCAAGTCCTTCATGTCAAACTACTTAGTCAACCATAATTTGACCTATGACAATGCCCTAATGTGTTAGACATGTATGCTCTAAGGAGTAAAAATGTAATACGTTTTTGGAGACATTTTTTATCAATAAAGAATTTATTCATTTATATATACCAAATATTGTCCTCTTTACGTTCATATTTGTTGAATGTATGATAAGCAAACAGTAGTCTGAGACTGTCAGTCTAAACCTTAAGAGTTGGGCATATGATGGGATGATTATGCGGTAGACACGACTCTTAAGGTGATGGTCTAAAATATATGATCCGCAATCGAGGGAATAAAGTTGGGCGCTTTATTCATGTAAAGATTGTTATGTTGTCTATATCCCTTTTGGGAGATGGTTTGTCTTGGCCATCGGAGTTGGACTCCGTGAATAGAAACATTGGCGCATTGTCATAGGTGACGATGTGTTGGATCGGGACATAAAGTGAATTGATTTGGATTAATAATTCTGTCTTGTCAAATCGATTCACTTTAGACAATCATTTGTATTGTATCTTAATCCTGAGATGAATAATGGGCCCGTTGTCTCGATTTGTGTCTTTTGATGTACCAATGGGTGACTCCCACATCTTTATAGTGGCATGCATGCCGGTACGTTAGAGGCATGACTCTTGGTAGCGTAGACTTGTTATTCATAGATATGGAATCCATAGCTCCTCTTTAGGAGTAATGATATCCTCTTATATGCGTTGTCCTGTAATTGGAAAACTGGAGCGCTCAACCATTTGGATACATAGGTGTAACCGAATGGTATACTATCTTTGGATGGTAAGTTTTCTAATGGTGAGACAATGGAACGTAAGATAAAAATAATCGGGAAGGTAAGACAGAACTTGTCCTTAAGCCGATTATGGATGATCATATGGGGATGCGATACACTATGATATGTCATGGAGACTTAGCTACACGAGCTTCGTAATTCTATAAAGTTCGAGAGTGCAGCTCCAAGCTTTTAGTGGAGTAGCGTTGGAGTTGATAATTGTGAAATGTATATCTGGGATATTGGGTTTCATAGTTATCATGAGCTTGAACTTTATAGGTCCATTTTGGTCCCCTTTGCTAGCTCACAAAATCCTGTAACGACACGGCGTGCTTTTCCAATAATTGGTGACTTATGTCGGATTTATCAGATTGGTTTAAAATTTATAAGAATCAAATAATTCATGTCTGTTTATCGGTTGAATTAATTATGTAAGAAATTAGTTCAAGATGAACTTGTTGAATTATGGCGTTCGGATAATTCTTGTCTGTTTATCGGTTGTTTTAATTTTGGACAATTAGAACAAGATAAACTTGTAGAATTATTGTGAATTGATTTATTTTCTTAGAGATTATCTTGATAAAGTTTGTTTTGATCAGATATCTTTTCTATTGGGCTATTTGAATCAAAACTGAGACTTTATCCTTTAGAATCTCGGGTGGAAAATAAAAGATTCGCGGAGATTTTTTCTCGGCAGTTCGGCCTGCCGATCAGAAAGTTCGGCCTGCCGAACTGGCCAGTTCGGCCTGCCTATCTCACAGTTCGGCATGCCGACCGCGACAGCTAAGATTACGCGTTTTTCACGCGTATCTTATCAGATATTGATCCGAACTTGATTCTATTTCGATTTTTGAGACCTAATCTGATATGGACTGACCCCAAGGACCAATAGGTATAAAAAGGGAGTGAGTCTAATGATTTACTCAGATCAATTTGAGAGATTAAGAGTGATACTCTTCTAGTGAGCATCTAAAAACTCCCTGAGAGCTTTTGTTCACAAATCACGAACACTAGCTTTGGGTTCTCTCTATTGGTTGGAAGGAGAGTCACCGGTGGAAGAGCTGTACGTGTGAGCCCACACTCACTCCGGTTGTGGATAGAGAATAGCAAAGAAGACCAGTTGGTTGAGGCTCTTCTGGAACGTTACTTCTCTACACAGGTCGCGGAGGTTCTTCGGCATACTGAGGTTAGTAAGATCTGTTTAATTTATACATATAACATGTCAAACTTGTGTTTTGGAAAATACTCTGATGAAAAATTTTTAAAATTCCGCTGCGCACTTTGTTTCCAACAATTGGTATCAGAGCCGAGGTTTTTACATAAATTTGCAAGTTTGTGATCATGTTATATGCATAAATTTTGTGATCTTAATCTCTCCAATGCTTGAATTAAATTTTATAGAGAGATGGCACTCTAGGTTTCTATATAATATATATGTTGTCATGGATTATATGGTGAATGTTTATTAATTAATTATGGTTGATTAAATTGTTGTTTAATTATTTATTAATTAATTAATACCGGTTATGGTTCCTTAGAGGTTAGAATGTGTATCTAGGTTTTTCATGTAATTAGATGGCGGACTATCATCTCCGTCTAGGAATTATTATTTAATTTGTAAGAATTTTGTAATTAAATAATTATTCGGAGAAGACGGAACGAGAAGTCGGATCTTGAAGATAGATGATGGCGCCTCCAGGTATTTCCTGTGTCTCTAATTTTATGTTTTTGAATTGTTGAAAATAAAATTGATGAATTGCATTAAAATTGTATTTTCTGGATTGAGGGTTTTCTGCTCGGTCGGCATGCCGGACCTCACAGTTCGGCAGGCCGAAGGTCACAGATCGGCAGGCCGGACGTACGGTCCGGCAGGCCGACAGTGGGGCAGAAATTTTGGTGCTCTGCCGGCAGGCCGAACCTTCATGTTCGGCAGGCCGAACCACCATGATCGGCAGACCGATCACCCAGATCGGCCTGCCGACCGAGAGCTGCCAGGCGTCCAGAAAAGGTGCGATTTTTTCAGTGCAGTTTTAATTTTATTTTTGGGACGATTCTGAGAAACATTAAATTTGGATATGACCGGAAATATGAAGTGTTCGATTCATACGGGATTGAGGACTTGAAGATGGATATTACATGAAGAAGGATACAGCTTAAGGATTCAAGGATGAAGAATCGATAAATGTCTCGATTATTCTCTTGTAATCTTATTTTTTCTATTCTCTAGGGTGGAACCATAATATTACGGTTATTATTATGCTTGTAGCTTTGCTTGATTGCTTTGCTTGTCTGCATTATAATATGATTTACCATGTATATTGATAACATGTCATATAGAATAGGGAGTGCCGCTCATATTAAAATTGTTCATGCATAATTTTTAAAATAAAACCTTGACTTCAAAAGATTGAGTGGGAGAAGGTTTTCGAAGAGAGAACCTAAGGCCTCCATCGTTGGTCCATAGGAAGAACATGATGGTCCCAACCCCTAGGAAGGGATTTCTATCATGTACCAGATTGGATCTCTGAAAGGATAAGGTATTTTAGTATGATTTATGGTTGCACACCCCTAGGTGGTGATTATAAATCATGGATAAAATATTAAAACGGTGGTTATACACTCACGTTAACTTTATTATTAACCTCCCCTAGGAGCTCTGTTAATAAAATTAATGGCCAAAGAAACGATTATTAGTATATGCTGGATCATACGGGTCCTGGATGGCATATATTAATCAGGAGGGGATCCGTGTTCCTGATTGAATTTGGCATGACTCCCCTAGGAGCTTGTTGAATTCTGAGTTGGGAATTATCGTTGTAAGGTTGTGATATTTTCAAGGTTTTGACACATAAACACATTTGTATGATTTTACATGATTGTGTTAACTTACTAAATTATTATATATGTTTGCTTATGTTTGGTATATGATTCTTTATTGTAGATTGAAAATGTCTAAAAACGCTTTATCATCGATACTTGACAAAAACCAATTGACCGGTGAGAACTATAATGATTGGAAACGGAACCTGGACATCGTCCTTTCCTTTGAGAAACTGAAATATGTTCTGACAACTCCTTGTCCTCCCGAGCCTACGGGAGACTCAAGTAATGAGCAATTCCAAGCGTACGAACGCTGGAAAGATGCTAATGATCAGGCCCGCTGCTATGTTATGGCTAGCATGAATAACGTGCTGCAGGCTCAACATCAGGATTATGAGACTGCGAAGCAGATCTTGGATAATCTTGAGGACATGTTTGGAGGCCAGGCCATAACAAAGCGGCAAGGGGCGCTTCGAAAACTCTTAAACTGTAGACAGAGACCGGGGACATCTGTAAAGGAGCACATGATGTTGGTCATGGGTTACCTCGCTGAGGCTCAAACCAATGGAGCCGACATCGATGCTGAAACTCAGATGACTATGGTCTTTGAGACTCTGTCTAAGGAATTTATTCCGTTTAGAGCTACTTTTAATCTAAGCAATAGACGAGATATGACCTTGACAGAACTGATGAAACAGTTACAAGAGTTTGAACTGCTGATCAGGGAGTCTCCTGCTGGTGGAGAGGCCAATTTGGTAGCTGCTTCTGGTTCCAATCCTAACTCTGGGAATGGAAAGAAACAACGGGCCAAGAGTGGGAAGTCTTCTATTCCTATTGCTACCAAGAGCAAGAAGAAGAAGAAGAAGAACCCAAAGAAGCTTAAGTGCTTCTTTTGTGGTAAGGTCGGGCATATAAAGAAGCATTGCAAGGACTTCCTTTCCAAGGGAGGTAGGTGTGATCTTCTATATTTAGAAACTTGTTTGGTTGAGGAATCCAGTGACATTTGGGTCATAGATTCTGGTGCAACTAATCATGTTTGTGTTTCTCTGCAGGGATTCAAAGAAACGAGAAGTCTACTTCGTGAAGACTTAACGCTTCGGATGGGCGATGGATCCTTGGTCTCAGCGGAAGCAGTGGGAGATGTCCATCTTTATTTTGATAATTATAGGAGTTTAATTTTGCGAGATTGTTTTTATGTTCCTAAATTTAAAAGGAATTTAATTTCTGTATCTTCTTTATTTAAAGACTCCTACGTGGTATCTTTTAATGAAAAAGTGGTGATTCGTAAAAACAAATCTTTTATCTGTTCTGGATGGATGCAAAATAATCTATATTTTATCAAACCTAAGATGGACTTGTTGCTTAATGCTGAGATAAATGATAATGACTCAAAAAGACTTAAAACTTCTCACTCTAATAAGACTTATCTTTGGCATTTGCGCCTTGGCCATATTAACCTAAATAGGATTCAAAGGTTGGTAAGGGATGGACCTTTAAGTCACTTAAAGGTGGAATCTATACCTCAATGTGAGTCTTGTTTGGAGGGTAAAATGACCAAAAGACCATACGGGTCTAAGGGCAATAGGGCCGAAGGGGTTCTAGAACTTGTGCATAGTGATGTTTGCGGACCGATGAACATCCGGGCACGAGGAGGGTATGAGTACTTCGTTACTTTCATTGACGATTACTCTAGATATGGGTATGTGTACCTAATGCACCACAAAAGCGAAACTTATGATAAATTCAGGGAGTTTCGGGCTGAAGTGGAAAAGCAATTGGGTAGACCCATAAAGGCACTTCGATCAGATCGAGGTGGAGAATACCTTTCTGATGAGTTCTTGGGACACTTGTTAGAGAATGGGATTTTATCCCATTTGACTGCGCCGGGTACTCCGCAGCAGAATGGCGTAGCAGAGAGAAGGAATAGGACTTTGTTGGACATGATTCGGTCCATGATGAGTTATTCATCATTGCCTTTATCCTTTTGGGGATATGCACTACAAACCGCATGTTATCTTTTGAACAATGTGCCTTCAAAATCGGTCCCTAAAACTCCTCACGAGTTGTGGACAAGACGGAAGACATCCTTAAACCATATTCGCATATGGGGATGTCCAGCTCATGTCCTGTTTAAGGATCCGAATAAGTTGGAAGCACGTTCAGAAGTTTGCGTGTTTGTAGGATATCCAAAAGGGACTAAAGGGGGTTATTTTTATAACCCAAAGGAAAATAAAGTCGTGGTTTCAACTAATGCAACTTTCCTTGAGGAGAGTTACATGAACGACTTTAAACCTCAAAGCAAAGTGGTGCTTGAGGAGTTGAGGGGTAATCCGTTTACTCCGGAGGTTCCGAACGAAACCATTCCGATCGGTGTAGAAAAACCAAACAAACCTGAACAACAACCTCAGGGGCTTCGGCGTAGTGGGAGGATCGGGCGTCAACCTGAGAGGTATATGTTCAATGGGGAGGTCTTTTTGGCTGAACCGGATGAACATGACAGGGATCCTTATACTTACGCAGAAGCTATGGAGGATGTTGATTCAAGACTCTGGACAGAGGCCATGAACATTGAGATGAAGTCTATGGAGACTAATCGGGTCTGGGAGCTTGTGGATCTTCCCGAAGGGGTAAAACCCATAGGGTGTAAGTGGATCTACAAGAGGAAAAGAGGAGTGGATGGAAAGGTCGAAACCTTTAAGGCTAGACTGGTAGCTAAGGGTTATACGCAAAAGGAAGGAATCGATTATGAGGAAACCTTTTCGCCTGTAGCCATGCTAAAGTCCATCCGGATTCTCTTGTCCATAGCTGCCGCTCTCGACTACGAGATTTGGCAGATGGATGTCAAGACGGCTTTTCTGAATGGCTATCTTGATGAGTCCATTTATATGGAACAACCAGACGGGTTCAAGGTCACGGGTCAAGAGGGTAAGGTTTGTAAGTTGCTAAAGTCTATTTATGGACTTAAGCAGGCTTCTCGTTCTTGGAACATAAGATTCGATCAAGTGATCAAGACTTATGGGTTCTCACAAAATGTGGATGAACCATGTGTTTACAAACACATTAAGAATGGGAAGGTGGTTTTTCTACTACTCTATGTAGATGACATTCTGCTAATTGGCAATGACGTTGGGGCGTTGTCATCGGTCAAATTATGGTTGACCAAGCAGTTTGACATGAAGGACTTGGGTGAGGCTAATTTTGTTCTCGGTATCCAGATCTTTCGGGATAGGAAGAACAAAATGATAGCTTTGTCACAGGCCAGCTACATAGATAAAATTCTCAGGAGGTTTGCAATGCAGGATTCCAAGAAAGGTGGGCAACCATCTAGGTCTGGAATTACTCTTTCTAAGAAAGACTCTCCAAAGTCTTATGAAGAAAGAGAATACATGAAGAAGGTACCTTATGCTTCGGCAGTGGGTAGTCTCATGTATGCCATGCTTTGCACTCGACCGGATATTAGCTATGCGGTCGGGATTGTGAGTCGATTTCAGGCGGATCCAGGACCAAACCATTGGGTTGCGGTAAAGCATATTTTCAAGTACCTGAGAAGGACTCGTGAGTATATGCTTGTGTATTCGGGTGAGGATTTAACTCCTCTAGGATACACTGATTCGGATTTTCAATCCTGCCTGGATTCTAGGAAATCGACTTCAGGGTTTGTGTTTACTCTAGGTGGCGGTGCCATCAGTTGGAGAAGTGCGAAGCAAGATTGCACTTCGGATTCAACGATGGAGGCCGAGTATGTGGCGGCTAGTGATGCTTCGAAAGAAGCAGTGTGGCTCCGCAAGTTCCTTGGGGATCTTGAGGTAGTTCCTGGTATGGATAAAGCGGTATCACTGTACTGTGATAACAGTGCGGCGGTAGCTAATGCTAAGGAACCAAGATTTCACAAGAAGAGTAAGCATATTGATCGGAAGTATCATGTGATAAAGGACTTCGTTGAGAGCGAGCATGTCACGGTGTGCAAGATCGCGTCAGAGGACAATTTAGCTGATCCATTTACGAAGACACTTTCTGGGAGAGTCTTCGAAAGGCATGTGGAAGCTATGGGGATGCGAAATTTGCAGTATTTACTCACTTAGTGCAAGTGGGAGATTGTTAGACATGTATGCTCTAAGGAGTAAAAATGTAATACGTTTTTGGAGACATTTTTTATCAATAAAGAATTTATTCATTTATATATACCAAATATTGTCCTCTTTACGTTCATATTTGTTGAATGTATGATAAGCAAACAGTAGTCTGAGACTGTCAGTCTAAACCTTAAGAGTTGGGCATATGATGGGATGATTATGCGGTAGACACGACTCTTAAGGTGATGGTCTAAAATATATGATCCGCAATCGAGGGAATAAAGTTGGGCGCTTTATTCATGTAAAGATTGTTATGTTGTCTATATCCCTTTTGGGAGATGGTTTGTCTTGGCCATCGGAGTTGGACTCCGTGAATAGAAACATTGGCGCATTGTCATAGGTGACGATGTGTTGGATCGGGACATAAAGTGAATTGATTTGGATTAATAATTCTGTCTTGTCAAATCGATTCACTTTAGACAATCATTTGTATTGTATCTTAATCCTGAGATGAATAATGGGCCCGTTGTCTCGATTTGTGTCTTTTGATGTACCAATGGGTGACTCCCACATCTTTATAGTGGCATGCATGCCGGTACGTTGGAGGCATGACTCTTGGTAGCGTAGACTTGTTATTCATAGATATGGAATCCATAGCTCCTCTTTAGGAGTAATGATATCCTCTTATATGCGTTGTCCTGTAATTGGAAAACTGGAGCGCTCAACCATTTGGATACATAGGTGTAACCGAATGGTATACTATCTTTGGATGGTAAGTTTTCTAATGGTGAGACAATGGAACGTAAGATAAAAATAATCGGGAAGGTAAGACAGAACTTGTCCTTAAGCCGATTATGGATGATCATATGGGGATGCGATACACTATGATATGTCATGGAGACTTAGCTACACGAGCTTCGTAATTCTATAAAGTTCGAGAGTGCAGCTCCAAGCTTTTAGTGGAGTAGCGTTGGAGTTGATAATTGTGAAATGTATATCTGGGATATTGGGTTTCATAGTTATCATGAGCTTGAACTTTATAGGTCCATTTTGGTCCCCTTTGCTAGCTCACAAAATCCTGTAACGACACGGCGTGCTTTTCCAATAATTGGTGACTTATGTCGGATTTATCAGATTGGTTTAAAATTTATAAGAATCAAATAATTCATGTCTGTTTATCGGTTGAATTAATTATGTAAGAAATTAGTTCAAGATGAACTTGTTGAATTATGGCGTTCGGATAATTCTTGTCTGTTTATCGGTTGTTTTAATTTTGGACAATTAGAACAAGATAAACTTGTAGAATTATTGTGAATTGATTTATTTTCTTAGAGATTATCTTGATAAAGTTTGTTTTGATCAGATATCTTTTCTATTGGGCTATTTGAATCAAAACTGAGACTTTATCCTTTAGAATCTCGGGTGGAAAATAAAAGATTCGCGGAGATTTTTTCTCGGCAGTTCGGCCTGCCGATCAGAAAGTTCGGCCTGCCGAACTGGCCAGTTCGGCCTGCCTATCTCACAGTTCGGCATGCCGACCGCGACAGCTAAGATTACGCGTTTTTCACGCGTATCTTATCAGATATTGATCCGAACTTGATTCTATTTCGATTTTTGAGACCTAATCTGATATGGACTGACCCCAAGGACCAATAGGTATAAAAAGGGAGTGAGTCTAATGATTTACTCAGATCAATTTGAGAGATTAAGAGTGATACTCTTCTAGTGAGCATCTAAAAACTCCCTGAGAGCTTTTGTTCACAAATCACGAACACTAGCTTTGGGTTCTCTCTATTGGTTGGAAGGAGAGTCACCGGTGGAAGAGCTGTACGTGTGAGCCCACACTCACTCCGGTTGTGGATAGAGAATAGCAAAGAAGACCAGTTGGTTGAGGCTCTTCTGGAACGTTACTTCTCTACACAGGTCGCGGAGGTTCTTCGGCATACTGAGGTTAGTAAGATCTGTTTAATTTATACATATAACATGTCAAACTTGTGTTTTGGAAAATACTCTGATGAAAAATTTTTAAAATTCCGCTGCGCACTTTGTTTCCAACATAATGTCATTACCAACAAGCAGAATATCATCTACATAAAGTAGTAGAAAAACCACATTCCTATCCTTAATATATTTGTAAACACATGGTTCATGCAAATTTTGTTTGAATCTATATGTCCTCATCAGTTGATCAAATCTTATTTTCTAAGAGCGGGAAGGTTGTTTAAGTCTATAAATAGACTTTAATAGCTTATAGACCTTATTCTCTTGAGCTTAGCTTTAAACCCGTTTGACTATACCATATATATATTCTCATTAAGACAACCATTCAAAAAGGCCATCTTGATAACCATTTGCCAAATCTCATAATCAATAGTGGCATCAATGGACGAGAGAATACAAATGTACTTAAGCATGGCTACAGGTGAAAAGGTTTACTCATAATAGATTCCTTCCTTTTACATGTATCCCTTTGCTACTAGTTTAACCTTATAGGTTTTGACTTTCCCATCTGCACCTCTCTTTCTCTTCTAGACCTACTTACACTCTATGGGTTTTACCCTTTTAGGAAGATCCATAAGCTCTTAGACTTTATTGGTCTTCATAGATTTCATCTCAATGTTCATAGCTTCTGTCCAGATCTTTAAATCAACATTCTCCATAGCTTCTTTGTAATTATAAGGCACCCTGTCATGTTCAACTAGTTTAGCCAAGTAAGCTTCACCATTGAACATATAATCTTGGGTTGATGCCTGATCCTCCCACTATGCCAAAGTTCCCTAGGTTGTTGTTTAGTCAGTTTTTCTATGTTGGTTGGATTGGTTTTAACCGGAACCCCTGGAGTGATCGAATCACTCACCAACTCCTCGAGTACTACTCTACTTCGAAGCTTAAAGTTGTTCATGTAACTTTCCTTGAGGAAACTCACATTAGTTGAAACCACAACTTTATGTTCTTTTAGGTTATAAAAACAAGCCCCTTTAGTCCCTTTTAGATATCCTACAAACACGTGCACTTCCAAATGTGTTTCTAACTTATTTGCTTCCTTATCCAGAACATGAGCAGGACATTCTCATATACGAATATGGTTTAAGGATGTCTTACTACCTATCCATAACTTGTGAGGAGTCTTAAGGACCGATTTTGAAGGCATATTGTTTAAAAGATAACATACAGTTTGTAGTGTATATCCCCAAAAGGATAAAAGTAACGTCGAATAACTCATCATGGACCTAACAATGTCCAACAAAGTCCTATTTCTTCTTTCAGCCACTCTGTTCTATTGCGGATTGCCTGGTACAGTCAAATGAGATAAAATCTTATTCTCTAATAAGTGTGCTAAAAACTAATTGGAGAGGTATCCACTACCTCGATTGGACCGAAGTGTCTTTTTGGGTTTACCTAATTGCTTTTTTTTCAAAAGTTTTGCTCTTATGATGCATTATGTAAAACATACCTATCTCTTGAGTAATCATTAATAAAAGTGACAAAATTCGTGCGCTCCTCATGCCTTGATATTCATGGAACCACAAACATCACTAAGCATAAGTTCTAAAACCTCTTTGGCTCCATTGCTCTTAAACCTGAATAGTCTTTTGATCACTTTGCCCTCCAAACAATATTCACATTGTAGTATAGATTCTACTTCTAAATGACTTAAAGGTCCATCCTTTCCCTATTTTTGAAACTTATTCGGGCTAATGTGACCTATTCATAAGTGCCAAAGAAAAGTCTTTTTAGAGTGAGAAGTTTTAAGCTTTTTAAAGTTATCATTAATCTCAATGTTAAGCAATGATAAAATGTAAGTTGTTTTGCATCCATCCATTATAGATAAAAGATTTGTTTTTATGAATCACAACTTTATTGCTAAAAGAAATTATATAAGAGTTTTTAAAGAAACAAGAGACAGAAATTGAGTTCCTCTTAAGTTTAATAACATAAAAACAATCTCTCAAAACTAAGCTCCTCTAACTATCAAAATAAAGATAGACGTCTCCCACTGTGTCAGCCAATAGTAAAGATCCATCGTCCATTTGAAGCATGAAGTGCTGATGTAGCAGACTTCTTGTTTCCTTGAATCTCTATAGAGAAACACAAACATGATTGGTCACTCCATAATCTATGACCCAAGTGTCATTTGATTCTTCAACTAAACGTCTTAATAGCCAGTTCACACATAGCTTCTTTAGATTGGAAGTCCTTGCAATTCTTCTTAATGTGCCCAGTCTTCCAATAGAAAAAGCACTTTAGCTTCTTTGGGTTCCTCTTCTTTTTCTTCTTATCCTTTCCTTTTGTCGGAATAAAAGATTTACCATTCTTATCCTTTTGTTTCTTTACATTCCTATAGTTAGAATTGGAACCAGATGCAATTACCAAGTTTACCTTGCGACCCGCCAGAGCTTCCTTGATCAGATTCTCAAACTCATGTAACTGCTTCTTTAGCTCAGTTAAAGTCAAATCCTATCTATTGCTCAAATTATATGAAGCTCTAAACAGGATGAACTCCTTAGAAAGAGACTCAAAGACCATAGCTATTTGTGACTCAGCATCAAGCATGTCAACACCATGGGTTTATGCCTCAACGAGGTAACCTATGACCAACATCATATGTTTCTTCATAGGTACCCTCGATCTTTGCTTACAGTTAAGAAGCTTCCAAAGAGCTCCTTGTCATTTTCTTAAGGCTTGGTCTTTAAACATATCCTCCAAATTATCCATGACCTGTTTAGTAGTTTCATATCTTCATGTTGAGCCTGTAGCACATTATTCATGCTAGCCATGATATAGTAGTGGGCTTGATCATTAGCATCCTTCTAGTGATCATACGCTTGGATTTGTTCATTAATGAATTCGTTAGTAGGTACAAGAGGACATAGTGTTGTTAGCACAAATTTCAATTTCTCAAAGGATAGGACAATATTTAAGTTTATTTCCAATCATTATAGTTCTCGCTAGTTAATGTGTTTTTATCAAATATAAAAAATAAAGTGTTTTTAGACATTTTGATCTACAATAAAGAATCACATACCAAACATAAGCAAACATTCAAGAACAATTTAGTAAGATGAAGATAATACAAACAAGTAAGCATACAATGTGTTTATGTATCAAAACCTTGAAAAAACACAACCTTACAATGATAATCCCTAACTCAGAATTCAAAAGGCCGCCCAAGGGAGACTTATGAAATTCAATTAGGAACACGGATCCGCTCCAATTAGTATATACCTTCCAAGACCTGTCTGATCTAGCATATACTAATAATCGTTTTCTTTAGCCATTAACTTTATTAACAGAGCTCCTAGTGTTGGTTAATAATAAAATTAATCTTGAGTGTATAACAATCATTTACACTACTTTATCCATGATTTATAATCGACACCTAGGGGTGAACAATGATAAATCATGCTAAAGCAAATTATCCTTTTGGAGATCCAACCTAATGCATGATGCAATCCCTTCCTAGGGGTCGAAACTACCACGTGTTACTTATGGGCCAACAATGGAGGCCTTATGTCC
This sequence comes from Artocarpus heterophyllus, assembly GCA_025403435.1. Classification (NCBI taxonomy): domain Eukaryota; kingdom Viridiplantae; phylum Streptophyta; class Magnoliopsida; order Rosales; family Moraceae; genus Artocarpus; species Artocarpus heterophyllus. Next base: position 25,832,181 of record CM046335.1, on the reverse strand, counting down.
TTTTCTCGAAAACCTTCTCCCACTCAATATTTTAGAAGTCAAGGTTTTATGTTAACATCCATGAACAGTAATGAGCAGCACTAGCAAAACATATTATAATACCAGACAAACAACACAACAAGCAAAGCTATGAGCAATATAATAAACAACCTTAATATTAGGGTCCCATCTTAGAGAAAAGGAAACAAAGATTACAAAAGATCAATCGAAACATATATTGATTTTTCATCTTGTATCTTCTCAATGTATCCTTCTTCATGTGGCATCGGTCTTCAATTTTTAATCTCATATAGATCAAAAATTTATTTTTCTAATTATCATACTCAAAATTTTCTCAAAAATAAAATTAAAAAAACTACTAAAAATGCACTGCTTTAAAAAAATGGTTATGCTTGAGATCAGCCTGTAGATTTGTGAACACCGGCCTGCTGATGTCGTACTAAACTTGTGGTTTTCTTAGTGTTTGCCTGCTGGTACAAGATAACTGGCCTACCGACTGATGCTAAATTAGTGTTCTTTAACCTTTCGCAAAAACAATTTTTTTATGTAGTTTTTCAATTTATTTTTACACAATTCAAAAACATCAAAATTTATAAACACAAAAAATACATAAAACTGTAATGATCTTTATCTTCTAGAACCATCTTCATTTCAAATAATTATTTTAATACAAATTTTACAAATTAAATTAAAATTAAAATAATAAATCCTAGACGGTGATGATAGACCGCTATCTAATTACATGAAAAACCTAAATACATATTTTAACCTCTAAGGCACCATAATCGGCATAATTAATTAATTAATATAATAATTAGAACAAAAATTTAATTAACAATAATTAATTAATTAATATTAACTATATAATCTTATGACAACGTATAATTATATAGAAACCCTAGAGTACCAACTCTCTAAAAAGTTTGATTTAAGCATATGAGAAAATAAGATCATATAATTTATGTACATAGTACATTCACAAACTGTAAAATTAATGAAAAACCATGGCTCGAATACAAGTTATTGGAAAAAATACATAGCAAAATCAACTAAAGAAAAACATCCCAGAAGAGTCTCAACTAGACTGTCTTCCTTGCTATTCTTTTTCTACGAGTGGAATGCAGGTGGTCACATGTCATATAGCTTTTTCTCCAATGACCTCTCTTTCTAACCACTTGAGAAGATCAAGAGCTAAGGCTCTAGATGTTGAACAATAGCCCTCTAGGAGTTTCTAAGTTTCTCTCACTAGAATACTATCTCTATACGTCTCAAATAATCTGAGAAACAAAAAATAGTTCCCTTTATATAGTAGTCGAATTTGGGGCTAGTCCTTAACAGACTAACCTTCAAAATTCGAGTTTGAATCAAGTTCTAACAAAAAAACACATGAAAGCCTCCTATTAGGATTATCGCATGGTTGGCATACCGAACACGTGCACCGACCTACCAAACTTATGGCATCGACCTGCTGAATTTGGCCATCGGCCTACCGACTAAGCGATAATCTAAAAATATCAAAATATCTCATTTTATACAAGAATCTTAGATAGAGCCTCAGTTTTATCTTGAATTAATTCAACCAATAAACTAGCATAAATTGTTAAATCCAATATATCAAATTTTAATCAACCTAATAATTAACATAAGTCACAAGTACATAGGAAAAATATGTCGTATCATTATAGAAATTATTATGAGCTAGCAAAGGGGACCTGATGGACATATATAGATCAAGCTCCTGTAATTATAAAATAACATATCCCAGATACATATATTTTATAATTATCAACTCTAACACTATTCTACTAAAAGCTTAGAGTTGCACTCTCAAACTATGTAAAATTGCGAAGGTTCAATAAGCTAATCATCCATGACATATCATAATATGTAACATCCACATATCATATCCATAATCGGCTTAAGGATAAATTCTATTTTACCTTCTGATTATCTTATCTTATGTTCCATTATCTCATTATTGGGATACTTACTATCCATAAATAGTATACCATTCAGTAATACCTATGTATCCAAATGTTTTAGCGCTTCAGTTTTCTAGTTACATGATAATGCCTATAAGAGAATATAATTAACTATACAAAAAAGCTATGGATTCCATATCTATGAATAACGAGTCTACGTCAATAAAAAATCATTTCTCTAACGTATCAGTATGCATACCTTCATCTAATTCAAGATGTCATCCTATGGTACATCAAAAGATACAATCAAGGATATAGGCCCATTAATTCATTTCAGGATTAAGATGCAACACATATGATTGTCTCAAATGAATTTATTTAAACAAACAGAATTATTAATCAAATTAATTCAACTTTTGTCCTGATCCAATATATCACCTATGACAATATACCAATGTTTCTACTCACGGAGTCCCACTCTGATGACCGAGATAAGTCATCTCCTGTTATGGATATAGACAACATAGCAGTCTTAACATGAATAAAGTGCCAAACTTTAAAGACCTCAATTACAGACCTTATCATTTAGACTATCATCCTTTAAGATTTACGTCTTCTACATAATCTATCTACCATATGCACAATCTTAAAAGTTTAGACTGACAGCCTTAAACTTTTGTTTGCTTATCAGTATACTCAACATAAATGAACATAAAGAAGACAACATTTGATATATGAAAATAATAAACTCTTTATTGATTAAATGTCTCTAAAAATTATTACATCATTTAATCCTTAGGGCACTTAGTCTAACATACACAAAGACACGCCATAGGTCATTAAGCACGCCATGTGCAAGAAACCAAATCTTGTAACCTGGAGTTGTAGTCCGCACAACCACCTGCCATTTTTTGCCATCCCTGCGTATGTCCCAGATGCCCAGGGTAAAGTAATTTTGCCTACGGTCGTGAGGGGAAATCATGCCCTAGTATGTACCCTACTTTATGGCTCTAAATCTGACCTAAATTGGTCTAATAATGCTTGTTTTCATCTCCATAAAAAAACCTATAAATTCTTACTAAAGATGTAACTTTTATATCAGTTTGTATCAGTTTTTCCTTAGTTTTCTTAGGATTAAAAGATGAAGAAGAAGAAGAAGAATAAGAAGAAACAGGAAAGAGCTCTAGCAAAGGCTATAAGAACCATTGCATAGAAGGATTTCCAATGCCATAGTCATTCTTTTCCTTACTCTTTCTTTCTTTTATTTTTCAATTATGTTAGTTAAATTTTATTTGTGGTTGAAGGGAATATCAAAACCCTAGGCATGATTATATGATTAATTTGTAGAATTATTTCCTAATATTTCAATTAAGATTGTTTATATTCTTCTATAATCATTGTTCATGATTATTTTCTTGTTTTATTTGGGTGTTCAACTGAATAGGACTTGAGAATATTCTATTACTATATTGGAATGCTTAATCTATAATTGTCTTGCTATTCTAATCATTAGTAGCGAATTGTAGTCATTGATTATGGTCAAGTTTTTGTAAAATTGCATGTAGAGCATAACGTAGGTTAAATAATCTAAACTTGCATGATTGCTTGCCTTGATCAACCTATTTTTCTCATCGTAATACTTCCATTAGATTAAATCTAGATAGCTTATTCTAAGTTGTTTAGTAGAAAGGGGTTTAGTAGAGTGTTTGTCTTATTAAATTTATAAACTAACGAAAGATTGAGATAGCAGAGAATGTTGTTATCTACGGTTGGTAATTTCAATGAAATATTAGGAATGAGTTTATGATTCATTATATGGTTAGTGTTTAGCGGTGAAGAGCGATACTTTAACCAGTTTTGTTATCATTGTTTTATTTTACTTTATTTATTTGCATTTTCTTTTATTGTGTAATTTAGTTTAAATCCAAAATCCCTCTTTGTGTTTAATTATATTGTGCCTTAGGTTTTTTAGTGTCAATGACTAAATAATTAGACCCAATCATCTATGAGAAAGATCCTTACTTACCACTACACTTAATAACTGATGACACTTTAAGTAAGGTTAATTTGGTGCTTCCCTCGAGGCTTACCAATGATCGCCTCATCGAATCTAAGTTCCAAGATCTCAAAGCTTAATTAAGTCTATAATGGATCTTTGTAGCTTGCAAACTTTTTGCTCCTGACCGTTGACCATAAACCATTTTGATTACACCACATAGATGTTTTCTTCAAGATAGCCATTGATAAAGGTTTTCTTGACATCCATCTAGCACATCTCATAGTCAAGACATGTAGCGATGGATAAAAGAATGCAAATATATTCAAGCATAGCTACTAACAAGAAAATCTCTTCATAATCGACTCTCTCGTTTTAGGTTTTACCTTTTGCCATAAGTCTAACATTGAAAGTCTCCACTTTCCCATCAACTATTTCCTTTTTCTTATAGATCCATTTACACTCTACGAGTTTTATCCCTTTAGGAAGATCTACAAGTTCCCAAATATATATAGTGCATGGACTCCATTTCAAGTTTCATAGCCTCTAGACATTTTGCCTTATTAGAATCTTCCATTGCATGTTGATATGTCAATGGATCATTGTCACCATTATAAAAAATAGAAACTTTTGCTTTTCCAATCTTCCTATAGCGAACAGGTGGTTTCATAGTCCTGCAACTACATCGAGGTGTTATGACATCCTGATCTGGAGGTGTGGTCTCCTCATTTTGTCTTTTGACAACAGTTGTTCATTGTGGTCTAATCTGATTAGACAACAATTCTTTGACTACAAATTTTCTATGAGGTTTATAATTAGTTATATAATCATTCTCAAAAAAAGTGGCATTTGTTGATTCAAATACCTTTTCTCTTAAGGACTATAAAACAAACCTCTCCTAATTCCCTATGGATACTCTTCAAATAAGCACACTTCATAATGTGGTTCTAGCTTCCTAATTTTTCCTTTCAACACATGTGATAGACGCCCTCATATACGAATATGTTGTAAACTAAGTTTATGACCACTCCATAACTCTAAAGGTGCTTTGGAAAAGACTTAGATGGAACTATGTTTAGAAGATACACTACAATTTGTAGCACAAATCCTCATAAAGAAGTGAGTAATGATGATTAGTCACTAGCACACGCAGGAGATAAGACGAAATTTAAAAACCATTGTCTAAAGATTAGACGAAAGTCATGGAAATCATCGTCTAATTCATAGTCATAATATGTAATGACACTAGATGAAACCATCTTCGAAAATGGACATGATTCTTTCGTGGCCTAAATGGTACTATATTAAATGATGATTTTTATTAGAAATCGTCTAATATCTTCTTTAGACAATGGTTTATGCTAGAAATCATCGTCTAATAGCAACTTCAAAGCCAAATGTTTAGGTTTCATTTTCTCTGCCCACGGTTGGCCTTCCTGTATTTAATGTTTTCATTGGCCTTATAATTCATTGATAACTTAAATTAGCTAGCAATAATTAATAAAAATTCAAAACATAACAAGATATAATACCACATATATAAGAAAACATACTTATATAAAATAAGTTTATTGTCGATCAATGAATAGTTCTACAAACCTTCCCCATTTATCCAAAACCTCAAGCAAATGGTCATTGGAATAAAACTCTTAGCTTGTCAAGACTTATGGACCTTCCATTCATGATGATATCTTTCATATACCTTATCACAAAATAGCAGCAAACTCTTGTTGTAGGGTTATATACTACAAATGACGTTAAGAATATATTAGTTTAAATAACAATAATTGCAGTTTTCAATTATAACTACATTTATACTTGAATACTTACTTGTTGTGGTCATAGAAATCTAATGTGTTCATACGGCTTATTGAAGAGACTCAGGTGCTTTTTTTAATTTCCATGCATTGAGGGCCCTAAATGCAATTCATTAAAAATGCAATCAATCAAAAGATAGATAACATAAATTAGCTAGAATAATAAGATATATTACTTACAATTGAATCATTTGGCTGAAGTTGGGTCGTACTAAGTGGCCAGGTGGATCGAACCATAAAATCTATCTTTTTTTGAGTGAAGGAGGACCAATATTACCTCGACCATTGTATGGCATTAAGTAATACTTGTCGACTTCTACTTTCTTCAAAAGGTCACAGAGTAAATTTGCTCAGTCTTGCACTAAAAGCTTGACAGCGTTAGGCACATAAGAGGTTATGTAGCGGTTGACAAAGCCATATAAGCTGAGCAAATTAAATCTTTGGCAATATTGCCATAAGAAACTACATACAAAAGACAAATATTCTTAGACAACAACAAGTACCAAGTTAAAAAAGCATAAATATATCAAAATATCTCATGTATGCCAAGATACATAATACACTAATTTGAATGAAGCTAGCTAACCAATCAATGTCCTTGGTAGTGATATATGAGGGTTCATTTTTAGTTTGGGTGATTTTAAAAAGCAAGATAATTGTAATTATGCTGGAGGCGTCCATGGAATTCTTTGAATACCTGTACAGACGAGCCATGTTTGGAGGTAATCCCTCCAAAGCATTCATTGATTGTGCCACCTCCAGTTGCCTCCTTTATTTGTGGCTTCCTTTTCCCCCTTGGTTTCTTTATAGGACTTCTCTTGATTGGCTCGTCGATACAACTCGTAGGCTCCTTGCCCGGACATTTGGGTCAGTCAATTGGAGCATTACTAATTTGACTTAATGACCCCAACTAAATCCATCTAATGGGCTATGCAACAAACCCCCCAAGAGCATCACTCATGGCCTTATTTTCCCTAGTCGGGAAAGGAAAAGGCGCATCCCTGATATAATAAACTTGACTATAATGAACACGTTACCTTCCCTAACTGTCCTACAATGAATCATTTCATGTGGGGAGACTATACATCCACATCCTTCGCCTTGCAATGACGTCAAACCGAGGAACACCACCTTTTTCTGGTGTTGAAGGCAATAGAAGAAGATAGGTTTCACCTCATCGAGACTTGATGAGGGCAGCTCCATAGGTGATGTTGACATAGTATTAGCTGTACAACTTGCTTTTGTTCTTGTGTGTTGTTCTACCATAGGCACCACATTTTCTTTAGCGTGGGAGGAGGAATTCCCTTAAGTTTGACTTCTTAAAATCACCTCTCACCTAGACAAACTTAGCCTCCATCATTTCCACCTTCTTATGTAGTTAGATCTCCTTTGTGTTGGACTTTGAGCTTCAAGTAGAATGAAAATTTTGGGACTACTTCACAAACTAAGATTGACCCCGCACCCATCTTGAACGTTCAAGATTGCCTAATGCAGTGGTCAATACATCACTCGTCCCCTATGATTGGAAGATGCCTTTGAAGGCTTGCTCCTCATATTCACCCTATTAATCACGAATTAATTTAAGTTAAAATCAACCATGATTAATACAAAATTTGAAATACTAAAAGTTACAAAGATTAAGTAACTTACAATTTTTTGGCCAATCTCTCCGTATCTTGCCTTTTTAAAAGTTCCATCCTTCTTATATCGGATGAACTTCTAAAAAACATGACAAAGAAGAGGCATAGTGGTGTTGTTTATGTTGGAAAAATAGTGCGTAGAAAAATTTTAAAATTTTTATATCAGAGTATTTTCCAAAAGACAAGTTTAACATGCTATATACATAAATTAACCAGATTTTACTAACCTTGTAACTGTCGAAAAGCTTCCTCAATCGGTGTAGAAAAGTAACATTCTAGAAGGACCTCAACCAACTAGCCTTCTTTGCTATTCTCTATCCATGATCGGAGTGAGTGTGGGCTCACACATACAGCTCTTCTACCAGGTGACTCTCCTTCCAACCAATTGAAAGAACCCAATGCTAGTGTTCATGATTTGTGAACAAGAGCTCTCAAGGAGTTTCAGAATCTCACCAGTAGAATTTCATTCTTAATCTCTCAACTGATCCAAATAATAATGATACTCACTTTCTTTTTATAAAGGTTGGGTACATGACTCAGTCCTTATTAGATAATTCCTCAAAATTCAAATCAGAATCAAATTTGGATCAACATTTGATGAAATCTGTGTAAAAATGCGTGATCGGCATGCCAAACTTGCCCATCGACAGGCCGATCCTAACTGTCAATAAAAATCTCAGCGAATCTTTTATTTTCCACCCAAGATTTTATAGGATAAAGTCTCAGTTTTAATTCAAATAACCCAATAAAAAATTTATCTAATTAAAACAACTTTATCTAGATAATCTCTAGGAAAATAAATAAATTCCTGATAATTCTACAAGTTTATCTTAATATAATTTATTTAAAATTAAATCAACTGATAAACAGACAAGAATTATCCGATCCCAATAATTCAACAAGTTTATCTTGAATTAATTTTGTCGCAAAATTATTTCAACTGATAAACAGACATGAATTATTTGATTCTTCTGAATTTTAGCCAATCTGACAAATTTGACATAAGTCACCAATTATTAAAAAAACACATCGTATCGTTACAAGATTTTATGAGCTAGTAAAGGGGACATAATGGACCTATATAGTTCAAGCTCTCGATAATTATGAAACCCAACATCTCATATATACATTTCATAATTATCAACTCTAATGCTACTCCACTAAAAGCTTGGAGCTACACTCTCGAACTCTATAGAATTACGAAGCCCATATAGCTAAGTTTCCATGACATATCATAGTGTATCGTATCCCCACAGGATTATCCATAATCGACTTAAGGGCAAGTTCTGTCTTACCTTCCTGATTATTTTTATCTTACATTTCATTATCTCACCATCGGGAAACTTACCATCCAAAGACAATATATCATTCGGTTATACCTATGTATCCAAATGGTTGAGCGCTCCAGTTTTTCAATTACAGAATAATGCATATAAGAGGATATCACTACTCCTAAAGAAGAGCTATGGATTCCATATCTGTGAATAATATGTCTACGCTATCAAGAGTCATGCCTCCAACGTACCGGCATTTGTACCACTATTAAAATGTGGTTGTCACCCTTTGATACACCAAAAGACACAGGTCAAGACAACGGCCCACTATTCATCTCAGGATTAAGATATAATACAAATGTTTGTCTATAGTGAATCGATTTGCCAAGATAGAATTATTAATCCAAATCAATTCACTATATGTCTCGATCTAACACATCATCACCTATGACAACGTGCCAATGTTTCTATTCACAAAGTCCACCCCCGATCGCCAAGACAAACCATCTCCCAATAGGGATATAGACAACATAACAATCTTTACATGAATAAAGTGCCCAACTTTATTCCCTTGATTGCAGAGCTTATGTTTTAGACCGTCACCTTAAGAATCGTGTCTTCCGCATAATCTGTCGATCATATGCCCAATCCTTAAAGGTTTAGACCGGCAGTCTCAGACTATTATTTACTTAACATACATTCAACAATTATGAATGTAAAGAGGACAAGTTTTAGAATATAAATGAAATCTTTATTGATAAAATGTCTCCAAAAACGTATTAGATTTTTACTCCTTAGGGCATACATGTCTAAGAATCTCTCACTTGCACTAAGTGAGTAAATATGATAAATCTCATATCCCCATAGCTTCCACATGCCTCTCGAAGACTCTCCCAGTAAGTGTCTTCGTGAATGGATCAACTAAATTATCCTCTGATGCGATTTTACATATCATGACATGCCTGCCCTCGATGAAGTCCTTTATCATGTGATACTTTCGATCAATAGGCTTACTCTTCTTATGAATTCTTGGTTCCTTAGCATTAGCTACAACCATATTGTTATCACAGTACAGTAATATCGCCTTATCCATACTAGGAACTACCTCAAGATCCCCAAGAAACTTACGGTGCCACACTGCTTCTTTCGAAGCATCACTAGCTGCCATATACTCGGCCTCCATAGTTGAATCTGAAGTGCAATCTTGCTAGCAAACACAAAACCCAAAGTCGATCTCCTAGAATCCAGACAGGATTGAAAATCCGAGTTAGCTTACCACAACCCAGTGGTTTGGTCTCAGATCCGCCTGAAATAGATTTACAATCCCGACCGCATAACAAATATCCAGTCGTGTCCAAAGCATGGCATATATGAGACTATCTACTGCCGAAGCATAAGGCACCTTCTTCATGAATTCTCTTTCTTCCTTAGACTTTGGAGAGTCTTTTTTAGAAAGAGTAATTCCAAACCTAGATGGTTGCCACCTTTCTTGGAATCCAACATTGCAAACCTCTTGAAAATTTTATCTATGTAGCTGGCCTGGGACAAAGCTATCATTTTGTTCTTCCTATCCTAAAAGATCTGGATACCGAGAACAAAATTAGCCTCACCCAAGTCCTTCATGTCAAACTGCTTGGTCAACCATAATTTGACCGATGACAATGCCCCAATGTCATTGCCAATTAGCAGAATGTCATCTACATAGAGTAGCAAAAGACCACCTTCCCATCCTTAATGTGTTTGTAAACACATGGCTCATCCACATTTTGTGAGAACCATAAGTTTTGATCACTTGATCAAATCTTATGTTCCAAGAACGGGAAGCCTACTTAAGTCTATAAATTGACTTTAGTAGCTTACAAACCTTATCCTCATGACCCTTGACCTTGAACCTCTCTAGTTGTTCCATATAAATGGACTCATCAAGATAGCCATTTAGAAAAGCCGTCTTGACATCCATCTGCCAAATCTCGTAGTCGAGAGCAGTAGCTATGGACAAGAGACTCCGGATGGACTTAAGCATGGCCACAGACGAAAAGGTTTTCTCGTAATCAATTCCTTCCTTTTGCATGTAAGCCTTAGCTATCAATCTAGCCTTAAAGGTTTTGACCTTTCCATCTAGTCCTCTTTTCCTCTTGTAGATCCACTTACACCCTATGGGTTTTACCCGTTCGGGAAGATCCACAAGCTCCTAGACCTTATTAGTCTCCATAGACTTCATCCTTGTGTTCATGGCCTCTGTCTAGAGTTTTGAATCAACATCCTCCATAGCCTCTGCGTAAGTATAGGGATCCCTGTCATGTGCATCTGGTTCAGCCAAGAAGGCCTCCCTATTGAACATATACCTTTTGAGTTGACGCCTGATCCTCCCACAATGTCGAAGCCCTTTAGGTTGTTGTTCGGGTTCGTTTGGTTTTTCTACTTTGATCAGAACGGTTTCATTTGGAACCTCTAGTGTGATTGGATCACTCCTTAATTCCTCAATCACCACTTTGCTTCAAGGCTTAAAGTCGTCCATGTGGTTTCTAGTACATATCCCCAAAAGGATAAAGGTGATGATGAATAACTCATCATGGACCTTAACATGTTCAATAAAGTCCCATTTCTTCTCTCTGCTACACCATTCTACTGCGGAGTGCCTGGCACAGTCAAATGGGATAAAATCCCATTCTCTAATAAGTGTCCTGAGAACTCATCAGAAAGGTACTCACCACCTCGATCGGATCGAAGTGCCTTTATTGGTCTACCTAATTGCTTTTCCACTTTAGTCCAAAACTCCCTAAACTTATCAAAAGTTTCATTTTTGTGGTGCATCAGGTACACATACCTATACCTTGAGTAATCATCAATAAAAGTGACAAAGTACTCATACCCTCCTCGTGCCTAGATGTTCATCGGTCCGCAAACATCACTATGCACAAGCTCTAGAACCCCTTTGGCCCTATTGCTCTTAGACCTGAATGGTCTTTTGGTCATTTTACCCTCCAAACAAGATTCACATTGAGGTATAGATTTTACCTTTAAGTGACTTAAAGGTCCATCCCTTACCAACCTTTGAATCCTATTCAAGTTAATATGACCAAGGCACAAATGCCAAAGATAATTCTTATTAGAGTGAGAAGTTTTAAGTCTTTTAGAGTTATTATCATTCATCTCAACATTAAGTGGTAAGTCCATCTTAGGTTTGATAAAATATAGATTATTTTGCATCCATCTAGAACAGATAAAAGATTTGTTTTTACGAATCATCACTTTATTGTTAAAAGAAACCAAATAGGAGTCTTTAAATAAACATGCTACATAAATTAAATTCCTTTTAAATTTAAGAACATGAAAACAATCTCGTAAAATTAAATTCCTATAATTATCAAAATAGAGATGGACATCTCCCACTGCTTCCACTAAGACCAAGGATCCATCGTCCATCTGAAGTGTGAAGTCATTATGAAGCAGACTTCTCGTTTCTTTGAACCCTTATAGAGAAACACAAACATGATTAGTTGCACCAGAATCTATAACCCAAATGTCATAAGATTCCTCAACCAAACAAGTTTCTAAATACAGAAGATCACACCTATCTCCTTTGAAAAGGAAGTCCTTGCAATGCTTCTTGATATGCCCAACCTTCGCATAGAAGAAGCACTTAAGCTTCTTTGGGTTCTTCTTCTTCTTGCTCTTGGTGTTAGCAAGAATATAAGACTTCCTATTCTTGGCCCGTTGTTTCTTTGCATTCCAAGAATTGGGATTGGAACTAGAAGCAGCCGCCAAATTGGCCTCGCCACCAATAGGAGACTCCTTGATCAGCAGTTCCAACTCCTGTAACTGTTTCATTAATTCTATTAAGGTCATATCCCGCCTATTGCTTAAATTAAATGTAGCTTTAAATGGAGTAAATTCCTTTGATAGAGTCTCAAAGACCATAGTCATCTGAGTTTCAACATCGATGTTGGTTCCATTGGTTTGTGCCTCAACGAGGTAACCCATGACCAACATCATGTGCTCCTTTATAGATTTCCCTAGCCTTTGCTTATAGTTTAAGAGTTTTTGAAGCGCCCCTTGCCACTTTGTTAGGGCCTAGCCTCCAAACATGTCTTCAAGATTATCCAAGACCTGCTTTGTAGTCTAATAATCTTCATGTTGAGCCTGCAGCACGTTATTCATGCTAGCCATAACATAACAACGGGCCTGATCGTTTGCATCTTTCTAGTGATCGTAGCTTTGAATTGCTTATTAGTGGAGTCTCACGTAGGCTAAGGAGGATAAGGGGTTATCAGTACAAATTTCAGTTTCTCAAAGGAGAGGACAAAATCTAGGTTCCATTTTCAATCATTATAATTCTCTCCGGTTAATTGGTTTTTGTCAAGTATCGAAGATAAAGCATTTCAGACATTTTTAATCTACAATAAAGAATCATATACCAAACATAACCAAACATATCATAATATTTTAGTAAGATAACACAATTATGTAAAAACTTACAAATGTGTTTATGAGATAACACAATTATGTAAAAACTTACAAATGTGTTTATGTGTCAAAACCTTGAAAATATCACAACCTTACAATGATAATTCCCAACTCAAAATTCAACAAGCTCCTAGGGAAGTCAGGACAAATTCTATCAGGAACACGGATCCCCTCCTAATTAATATATGCCATCCAGGACCCATATGATCCCGCATATATTAATAATCTTTTTTTGGCCATTAACTTTATTAACAGAGCTCCTAGGGAGGTTAAAAATAAAATTAACATGAGTGTATAGCCATCGTTTCAATATTTTATCCATGATTTATAATCACCACCTAAGGGTGTGCAACCATAAATCATGCTAAAATACCTTATCCTCTCAGAGATCCAATCTAGTACCTGATAGAAATCCCTTCCTAGGGATCACCATGTTCTTCCTATGGACTAACGATAAAGGCCTCAGGTCCTCTCTTCGAAAACCTACTCCCACTCAATCTTTTGAAATCAAGGTTTTATTTTAAAAGGACATGCATGAACAATTTTAATATGAGCGGCACTCCCTATTCTATATGACATGTTCTCAATATACATGGCAAATCATATTATAATACAAATAAGCAAAGCAATCAAGCAAAGCTATAAGCAACATAATAATAAATAACCGTAATATTATGGTTCCACCCTAGAGAATAGAAAATAAAGATTACAAGAGAATAATCAAAACATTTTATCAATTCTTCATCCATGAATCCTTAAGTTTTAGCCTTCTTTATGTAATGCCCATCTTCAAGTCTTCAATCTCGCATATATCAAATGCTGCATATTTCCAATCATATCCAACTTTAATGTTTCTCAGAATTTTCTCAAAAATAAAATTAAAACTACACCAAAAACTGTACCTTTTTTGGAAACATTTCTAGCTCTCTGCTGACAAGCTGATCTGGGTGATCGGTCTACTGGTCATGACCTTCCGGCCTGCCGATCTTTTCAGGTTGACCTGTCGGTCATGACAGTTCGGCCTGTCGCCAGAGTCACTTGATTTTTGCCCCGTTGACGGCCTACTGAACCCAAAGTCTAGCCGACCGATCCTACGACCATCGGCCTATCTAACTGGAGAGTTCGGCATGTCGATCGAGCTGAAACCACCCTTTTCAGAAAATATAGTTTCTAATGCAATTTATCAATTTTATTCTCAACAATTTTTTTTTTAAAAAAAAACAAAATCATAGACTTAGGAAATAACTGGGGACGCCATCATCCATCTTCTAGATCCGCTTCTAGGTCCAACTTCTTCAAATGATTATTTAATTACAAAATTCTTACAAATTTAAAATTAAATAATAATTCCTAGACAGAGATGATATTCTGCTATCTAATCACATGAAAAACCGAGATACTTATTCCAACCTCTAAGGAACCATAACCGGTATAAATTAATAAATAAATAAATAAATAATTTAATAATAATTTAATCAACCATAATTAATTAATAAACATTTACCATATAATCCATGACAACAAAAGATTATATAGCAACTCTAGAGTGCCAACTCTCTATAAAATTAAATTCAACCAAAAGAGAGATCCAGATCACATAATTTACACATATAACATGATCATAAACTCGTAAATTTACGTAAAAACCATGGCTATGATACCAATTCTTGAAAAATAGTGCATAGTAAAATTTTAAAATTTTTATATCAGAGTATTTTCTAAAAGACAAGTTTGACATACTATATACATAAATTAACTAGGTCTTACTAACCTTATAAATGCTGAAAAGCTTCCTTAATAGGTGTAGAGAAGTAACATTCTAGAGGGATCTCAACCACCTGGCCTTCTTTTCTATTCTCTATCCACAATCGGAGTGAGTGTGAGCTCATACGTACAGCTTTTCCACCAGGTGACTCTCCTTCCAATCAATTGAGCGAACCCAAAGCTAGTGTTCGTGATTTGTGAACAAGAGCTCTTAGGGAGTTTCAGAATCTCACCAGCAGCGTTTCACTCTTAATCTTTCAACTAATCCAAATAATAATGAGACTCACTTCCTTTTTACAAAGGTTGGGTCCAGAATCAGTCCTTATCAGATAATGCCTCAAAATTTGAATCAGAATCAAATTTGGATCAATATGTAACGAAATTCATGTAAAAACACGTGATCTTTTTATCGCGCGATTGGCATGCCAAACTGTAGATAAAAATCTTAGCGAATCTTTTATTTTCCACCTAAGATTTAATAGGATAAAGTCTCATTTTTAATTCAAATAACCCAATAGAAAATTTATTTAATTAAAACAACTTTATCTAGGTAATCTCGAACAAAATAAATGAATTCTTGATAATTCTACAAGTTTATCTTGATATAATTTATTCAAAATTAAATCACCTGATTATTAGACAAGAATTATTCCATCCCAATAATTTAACAAGTTTATCTTGAATTAATTTTGTCACCAAATTAATTCAACGAATAAACAGACATGAATTATTTGATTCTTTCAAATTTTAGCCAATCTGATAAATCTGACATAAGTCACCAATTATTGAAAAAACACGTCGTATTATTACAGGATTTTATGAGCTAACAAAGAGGACCTGATGGACTTATATAATTCAAGCTCCCAATAATTATGAACCCCATATCCTAGATATACATTTAATAATTATCAACTCCAACGCTACTCCACTAAAAGCTTGGAGCTGTACTCTCGATCTATATAGAATTACGAAGCCCGTATAGCTAAGTTTTCATGACATATCATAGTGTATCATATCCCCATAGGATTATCCATAATCGGCTTAAGGATAAGTTCTGTCTTACTTTTCCAATTATTTTTATCTTACGTTCCATTATCTCAGCATTGGGAAACTTACCATCCAAAGACAGTATACCATTCGGTTACACCTATGTATCCAAATGGCTAAGCTAGTTTTTCAATTACAGGATAACGTATATAAGAGGATATCACTACTCCTAAAGAGGAGCTATGGATTCCATATCTATAAATAATTGGTCTACGCTATCAAGAGTCATGCCTCCAATGTACCAGCATGCGCATCCCTATTAAAATGTGGGCGTCACCATTTGGTACATCAAAAGACACAAGTCAAGACAAAGGGCTCACTATTCATCTCAGGATTAAGATACAATACAAATGATTGTCTAAAGTGAATCGATTTATTGAGACAGAATTATTAATCCAAATCAATTTACTTTAGATCCCAATCTAACACATCGTCACCTATGACAACGTGCCAATGTTTCTATTCATGGAGTCCACCTTTGATGGCCAAGACAAACCATCTCCCAATAGGGATATAGACAACATAACAATTTTTACATGAATAAAGTGCCAGACTTTATTCGTTCGATTGTAGATCTTATGTTTTAAACTGTCACCTTAAGAATCATGTTTTCTGCACAATATGTCCATCATATGCCCAATTCTTAAAGGTTTAGACCGACAGTCTCGGACTATTGTTTGCTTAACATATATTCAACAATTATGAACGTAAAAAGGACAAGTTTTGGTATATAAATGAATTCTTTATTGATAAAAATGTCTCCAAAAACATATTACATTTTTACTCCTTAGGGCATACATGTCTAATAGTTTATTCTTATTTGCATTAAAAGATAAGGTTGTTTCAATTATGTAAAGAAGATTACAAAGTTTTATATAAATGAAGTAAACAAATTTGACTTATCCATTCTCACTCTGCTTTTGGACATCCCGAATGACCCGTTGAGTGCTCGAGATAGTACTTAGTTCTTCTCTCTTTTGCTTATTTTGACACCCCCATTTGCTCTTCATTAAGTTTGTATTTCATAAAATCCCTCAATTGATCCAAACTGATAGAAGGATAATTTTTAACTAGTTCTATAAAGAGTTTGAAAACATTGGGGTCCTCTTCATGGCCTTCAATGAAAGCCTTCTTTAAGTTGTACCTAAAGTCTTTGGGCATCTTACCGATGCTTGCCATCAACTTTTTCTTCATGCTGTCAGGAACAATGAAGGATGCAAAAACACCTTGCCTAACACATTCCATATTGTTCTTATTCTTCTTTTCTCTCCAATCCTTTGTTGTTATGGGGACATGCTCTCGAACTAAAATTCCAATATAACTTTAGAGCTCATCCTCATCTTTTTTAAGAGCATGATCTTTTTCATTAAATTGGACTTGTATTTTTAAACCTTTTGATCTCAACTTTGACATTTTCTTTATCAATGTTGCTTTTCTATTGTCTTTCGGCGTCCAAATTAAATGGCCTCCTTTCCTAGAGCTCATAGCCATCATCTTGTTTGGTCATTTCCTTTCCATATCAACGAATTTGTTGTCCAACATTTTGAAATATTCTTAAACAATAACACTTATAATCAAAGCAAACATATAATTAAAACTAAAACAAACATATAATTAGAATTAAAACATACATTTAAATAAAACTACAAAAAACAAGAAAACTGACATATGACTAAAAAAAAGAAAACATTAAATTTCCAATATCAACAAATATATAACACTAAAATATAATAACATATAAAAATTAAACTAATGCATAAAAACTAATAATATTAAAACTAAAACTTATGAAACTAAAACTGACAAACTAATTAAAACTAAGATTAAATTAACATTAAAACAATTTACCAAGTCCTAATTACAATGTTTTTATTCACAAATTCTAAATATAAAACTAATTAGTAAAACAAAACCTAATTATTAATTACAACAATTTTATTGAAAACTATCGTCTAAAGTATTGCAGTTAACCGCTATGAAATCCATCTCAAATTATCATTGAAATAATTATGAAAAGAAATTCAAAAATTAACAATAAAAATTGTTTAAGCTAGCATTGTTATATAAAAGGGGCAAGAAACAAGGACATACCTTAGAGTTGTTGTTTGCGGTGACGACAGAAAGGTCTTGAAGATTAGACTTAGGGCTTCATTGTGGCGATGGTGGGGCTCTGCCTTGGTGCTTTACGATGGTAATGGTGGGGCTTAACATGGTGACGGTAGGACTTCCTCTTTGGGCTTTACGGTGGGGCTTTGCCTTTGAGTTTCATGGAGAAGAAGGCAACAGAGAAGTGGGCGACAAAAGGAAAGAGAGAGGGTGATAGAGGGAGAGAGGACGATGGAGATTTAAGAGAATGATGAAGGAGAGTAAGAGCAAGAGAGAGGGAGGTGACAGCATTGAGAGAGTTAGGTTTGATTTTTCAAGAGGTGGGAATATAAATGAAATTAGACGATAGCTTCCTGTAAAACCATCATCTAAAGCACATGACATTTAATGCTAGTAAATGTTGCGTGACTTTAAACGACAGTTTCTCACTAAATTGTTGTCTAATTATAGTCGCCTCAACCCAATTTATAGTAGTAAGTTAAGCATAGATATCACCATATCAAAGAACATTTGATTTCTTCTTTTAGCAACACCATTATGTTATGGTGTTCCAGGTGTAGTGAATTGCATAGAATACCATGTTCTATCAAGTGGTACTTCAATTCTTTGTCAAAGTACTCTCCTCCTTGATAAAATCAAGGAGTTTTCATGAGCTTACCTAATTGCTTTTTAGCTTCTGCAAGGGACTCCTTGAACTTTCCAAAAGTCTCAGATTTCTCTTACATTAGGTGCGCATATCTATACCTCGAATATTCCTCAATAAATGTGTCAAAATATTTGTAACCACCACGTGATTGTATATTCAATGGACCATAAATGTCTGAATGTATTGTATATTCAATGGAGCATAAATGTTTGAATGTATTACTTTAAGCGACTCTTTGGACCTTTCATCTTTTCTAGAGAAAGGCCTTCAGTAATTTTTCCTTCTAGATAAGATTCACAAATCGGTAGAGTACTTAACATACCATCTTTTACTAGTCTGTTAATCCTATCAAGGTAGATATGACCTAATGCCAAAGGTATGTTTCATTATCAATATTAAGCAGTGATTTTTTGTTAGGCCTTAAGGTATAAAGCCCATTTCTAAAATTGCAAAATAAACATCCAAACTATTTCTTGAAAAAATAACATAATTATCATTAAAAGAAATATTAAATAATAGTTCAAAACAATCTGGAAACAAAAATTAAATTTCTTTGAAAAAAAATAAACATTGGTCAATATTAAAAGTTTTATTTACAAAATAAAGTTGGTCTACTACCACTGCTTTTTCTAAAACAACCACTCTTGTTCCTACTTTTATTGGGTGTTCCCCATTGGCAAGCTTGCTCAAAGGTCTAAATATCTACAAAAAAGATCAAACATGATTAGTTACCCCTAAATCAATTATCCAAAGTGATGTATCATCGTCAATTACAAGCTTTTACAAGCAATTAAATCTTACTCATTGTTGTTCTTTTTCTCTTCGAGCTCCTATAGATACTTCACACAGCTTCTCTTCCAGTGCCCATTTGCATTGCAGTGGAAACATTTTCTTTTTCGCTTCTTTCATTTTGAGCTCTTTTTCTTATTGTTGCTCTTCTTCTTCTTAGTTTCTTCTACCCTTAAACTTGCCACTTCCTTCCATTTTCTTCTTCCTTTTTTGTTCTTTTTAGTCCCAAAAGAAGATTATGCTTCAGGAACATTTTTTCACCTTCTTTTTGCTCTCTCTTTTGAAATAGATTCAAAGATTTATAACTCATGAAGCAACTCAATCATGTTGAATCCAAATTGTTGTCAAAATAGTTGCTTTTAAACTTATGGAACTTATGGAGGAAAAAGTTTCTCAAATCATCTCTACCTTTGTTGGATCATCTATAACTTCCCCGTTGATTTCAATGTCTTATAGATTAAGCACATGTTCTCTCAACGAAACACCTTCCTCTATCTTGGCATCCTTTATAGCCTTTATGGCTTCATCTTGTGCCTTTTCAAAAGGGATACCATAACTGTCTTAAGAGACTGCATAATTTGATAAGCAATCTCTATGATCTCGTACTTGATTTTTAACATGTCAAACATGACAATTAGCAAGTAACAGTAGGCTTTATTCTCTGCTTTGATCCAATGATCATATGCTTCCCGTACATTATGAGTAGCATTAGCAATAGATGGTAGAGGACACTCTTCTGTCAGGACTGATCTTACAGTTTTCGTTGGCTAGTGCAATTTTTATACTACTTTCCCACTTGACAAAATAATCTTCAATTTAATTTTTCATTTAAGAAAATAGCGATGATGGGATTAGACATAGATACCAGCATTAAAAAATAAATGACATAAATCAAATGGTTGCATGAACATAATAAATAAGTATTTCAGTATAGTATACGTGATGAATGATGCATATGAAAAAATACAAAAAGTATTACTAATACCACAATTAAACAATTTCATAAAAAATGTGTCACCATAAAGCAGGTCCTATTATTTATAAATTAAATTAAGACACTCAAAATATCTCATATTTCTCTATATTTTTTAGCTAAAGTTTGTTTTGGTCAAAATATAATTAAAAATTTAATTATATCTTTTATGAGTATGGCCCACTATTTTAGAATTTAATAAAATAACTCAAAATTACTGCCATAGTGTAGGTCAATTTTAAAATACATTTTAAAATCTTATTTTTGATTTAAATAGGCACCTTCCATATGCAAGACAAAATCAAAGCATCATGGGGCACTAGCTAAATCTCACAACATTATGTTAATAATAGAGACCATAGGTTATATTATCATATTTTCTTCTCCCATTCATTATTTTAAAATTGATTTTTTTAATCTTATAAAACATCATATGTTCTGTAAATCATGTAAATAAAACCAATTTTATTTACTAGGTTAACGTGTGATGGTAAGATCTCATCCTATTTATACTTAAATAAATTACTAGTATTTTCTAAAATCTAAATTTATTATGAATAAATTAAGCTACTTAAACAAATAAAATTAGATAACTTAGATTTTAATATGAATTTTCCCAAATTTTAACTATTAAAATTTAATTGACATAATTTGGTTGATTATGTAAATTCAACAGAAAATAACCAACCCAATTAATGTAATTCTATTAAATTAACTCTAACACCATATTAAATCATATTATAAACAACTTTATAAAATAGGAAACAATATATATATATATATATGTATATGCATGTCATGTCATAATGGCTAAGGGTGGACACTTTCTTAGAGTATATGTTATTATGCATGAACATGTTAAAAAAATCACATAAAATTATCACATAAAAATAACTATGGATTTTTGAGTGGGTCCTTTCGGATTCTTAAGCTACAATGGGAAAAAAATAAACTAAACAAAAAAAATTTATAGAGGGGTTTTCATATAATTTACATATTTCCTAGCTTTATTTGCACGTAGACTCCTTTAGGTGTGGGCTACCGGAAAAACAAATTTTGATGGGCCCAAATTCATAAACAAACCCAAATCTGTATTAGGTTTTGAAACTCTAATGACTCAAAATGCTAGGCACCAAAACATATTACAACTTTTGTTGTCAATGCTAGGCACCATTGGTTTCTTCTGGCTAGGCTCAAGCCATGAGCCGCCTTTGCCTCATACAAATCGACCTGTGTTGACACATGGAAGAAAGAGTTAGCTGACAACATCGAAATAGGCCATAAGAAGCTAACAATTAGTGCAGTAAAGTTACACCAAGTTTTGAGCCCTAGTAGACTTGATGACAACAAACACGGTTTAGGCTACACTTAAGAATCTCAACAAACCCTCAAAGGGAAAACTGTGTTTGTGAAGGATAGACAAGCTAAACCTTCCAAG
Source organism: Artocarpus heterophyllus (assembly GCA_025403435.1). Lineage (NCBI taxonomy): Eukaryota > Viridiplantae > Streptophyta > Magnoliopsida > Rosales > Moraceae > Artocarpus > Artocarpus heterophyllus. Next base: position 25,810,302 of record CM046335.1, on the reverse strand, counting down.
GTTAAAAAGAATGAGCATCTAATCTAAGGCATAAGCAAAACACGTTCCAACCCTTTCAACATCTGTTGGCACATACAGCTCCAAAACAACAACATGTGCACAATTAATAAACAAAGAAACATTGTGTGCATAGTTATGAGCCCTCGCATTAAGCCACATACACAAACAAGAGGATGATTAATACCATAGACTTAGACTAGAGGATGATTAAGGCCACAAACATAAGTAGGTGTGGCAATTCATGTTAGCAAATCGAGTTGAGGGTTGATTTTTACATAAACTTGCTCAATACTAGCTAAACCAGTGACACGAACAGGTTGAGAAATCTTAACATTAACATGACCTATTTTGACATAGGTTAACATGAACACAACCCATACTAAGTCGTTCCTTATGCAACCTATGAAACGCCAATAACCTGGAAGCCACCAATGACTCACAACCCGCCAATGACCCTCAACCCGTCAATGACCTATAGTAATCTACACTAACTCGTGACGTTTTTAGCTTTGAATTTACATTAATATAACATAAAAACAAAGATAAAACAAATTTCCTCAAAATCAAATGCGTTCTATACTAAAACAACAAAAAATTGTCCTAAAATTTTAAAAATATTTAACAAAAAAAAAAGTCCAAAGCCAACAAAATATAAAACCTAACAAATTAAAAAAGTCTTAAGTCATCAAGCTAAAATAATCTTCCTATTGCTCAAGAGTTAAAATCAATTTAGTTTGAAACTTGGTTTTAAATTAAGTGAGTTAGTGTTTTGTCTTATGGGAATATTTGATAATAGAAAAAATATTTAAATAATTAATTGAGGGTTAGACAAGTCATTTCAGTGTCATGCGGGTTGACTCTAACACGAGTTTTTAGATGGGTCGATTCGGATTGGCAGTAAAATGACCCATGGTTAATTTTTTGACCCTAACTCATATTGTTGGCTCTAGACATAAGCGAAAGGTAAACCAAAGGTGTAAACAACTGAATATCTCAAAAAGCTGTCTCATTATGCCACCAAAGAAAAAGGTAAATTTCAATAGAACTCAAGTTAAATACCTTCACTTTCTTCCTATATGTCATTATTGTGGTGTTAAAGGACATGTTCAGCCTAACTGTTTTCAGTTTTTGAATTTGATTAAATTAAGATAGTGGCTATTCTTTTGTTGATAAAAAAGAGTTTAAAAATATTCAAAACTGAAAATGAAAGAACCTCTCCCAAAATAAAAAATGCTTGGATTAGGAAAGATGTATTAATTGTCTTACTCCTCAAGTGGCTTTAGGAAATGTTTTGAAAGGCAAAATTACATGTGAAAGAACCATAAGAAGTCACTTAGCATCTATACTCAACTGATTGAGTGATGAAGAAGGGAAAAAACTATTCTACACTTGTCATGAATCTAAGTTGTGTTTCTCCTAATTTTTGTAGAGCATGTTGCTAGCTCTTAAACTTTTGATCTATTCACACAACATGTTTATTGTTTCAATTCATCTTATGATTCTTTTGTACACCTTGAAATGATATATGCAAACAAAGAAGAAGGTATTTAATCTTCACTAGAGACAAGGATGTCTCTTGATGACCTACAACAGCTATCTAGATAGTGGGTTGATTCTTAAGCCAAAGCCAAAAAACATGCATCATAAAAAAGGCTACCAAATCTTGTACTATAGTTGTACATGTAGCCATAACCACTAGTTCGAAAGTGAAAACAGAGAGTGTGCAATGAAGAAAAAAGAGAGAAAAGTGCACAATAGAAAAAGATACAATGTACAACAAACGTCAAACTGTTCTGGCACAATGTGGAAAGATCAAAATGTGCCAATAGTGAGGAAAATGTGAAATACAGAAAATAAGGCAAAAGAAAGAGCAAAGGAAATAGGGGAAACTTTAATTCCCATGAGAGAGAATAATTTTTGCTATTCAAGGTTAAAAGAAAGAGATGTGAGAAAAGGTGAGAAAAGGTGAGAAAAATACTAATCATGCCAACATTTCACACACGTTCTGTTCAAATTCACTTGAGGATCATTCTTCCATGCTAGAGGATTATGCTGGTTTGAAATATCAAAGTGGGTGTGTTTTTGTTCTTGAAAAATAATTTTAAATGCCTTCTATTTGTGAGTCATGTTAGTGTTGTCCTATTATTCTCTCTTACAGACACCTTGTAAGTGCATAAGCTGAAATGTTTCAAATCTAGGTTAAATGATAAAGTGAAGTGTTTTTGTGTTGTTAAATTGTTCAGGTTAAATTTGGAGAATACTTATGTTTCATGACTATACAGTTTAGTAGTATGACTTTAAAAATCATTCATCAGTTGTATGTATAGTCCATTCTTGACCTTTCTTGTGTACGCATTACACTCAGTACCACACTCCTTTTTCTTATGATCAACAATGTTCTATTCTGAGATGATTGTCTTGTTTATGCTACACTTGTTCATTTTTTTTGTGTATTATGTCAATACAATAGTTCACTAAGAGGCCTGTTACCATAATGAACACTTTTTCTCATATGTCAACACATTGTTTTATATGATACCTATTCACATTTTTTTTATAACATCATTTAAATTCCACTAACACATGCTTCTAATTTTTCAAGTTAGTTTTATAAGCTCAATGTGTAGGTACATGAAATCTCAAGAGACAAAAGACTAAAAACATCAATCGAAGTCTTTTCATTGTGAAATGGAGGATTAAATAGACTTAATCCAATTTTCTTCAAACCATAAGTCTTCCTATGATCTTGCTTCTTTTGTGTTTGTTTCCTTGTACATCCATGATATGAGTACAAGTTTTATTGATGTTCGAAAATAGTATGCAGCGGAATTTTAAAAAAATTTAAACCAGTGTATTTTCCAAATAACAAGTTTGACATACTAAATACTTAAATTAATGGCAGATCTTACTAACATCTTTTGTGTACCAAAAGCAACAAAATTATGTGAAGAGAAGAATGTTCTAGAAGAGCCTCAATCAACTGATCTTCCTTGCTATTCTCTATCTACTATCGGAGTACAGGTGGTTGCATGTCTTGCAACTTTTCCTTTGGTGACTCTCCTTCCAACCACTTGAGAAAACCCAGAGCTAAGGTTCTTGATGTTGAACAATAGCTCTCAGGGAGTTTCAAAGTTTCTCACACTTGAGTACTCACTTTATGCTTCCCAAGTGATCTAAATAACAAAGAAAACTCACCCTCTATATATAGTGATCCGATTTGGGGTTAAACCTTATCAGATTAGGCCTCAAAATTCATGTTTAGATCAACTTCAGAGTAAAACGAGTGAAACACGTATCTGACTTTAACTGTTGTGGTCGACTGCACCATGTGTATTGTAGTGGACCGCATGGTCGTGGTCCTAGAGTTCAAACTAAATTCGAACTCCTCAAGTTGATCTGATTGATCTAATCTAAACCAATCAAATAAATCCTATCTTATTTGACCCAGGTATACTTTATAGAGCCTCAACTTTAATTCAAATAACCACCCAATATAAAAGTTATCTGATTAAAATAGTCATATGTAGATAAATCCATGCAAATAAAATATTATCCAAATAATTCAAGATGTTTATCTTGAATTAATTCATAAAATTAACTCAACTGATAAACTAACATGAATTACTAAATCCAATTAACTTGAATTTTAGCCAATCTAATAATTTAACATAAGTCACCAATAACTGACAAACTAACATGACTTACTAAATCCAATTAACTTGAATTTTAGCCAATCTAATAATTTAACATAAGTCACCAATATGTTGTAAAAACACGCTATATCATTTCAGGATTTATTATGAGCTAGTAAAAGAGACCCGATGGACATATATAGATCATGCTCGTATAATTATAAATTAAAATATCCCAGATATATATTTTATAATTATCAACTCTTACGGTACTCTACTAAAAGCTTAGAGCTGCACTCTCGAACTATATAAAATTACAAAGCTCCAATATGCTAACCGTCTATGACATATCATAATGTATTACATCCCTATAGGATATTCATAATTAGCTTAAGGATAAATTTCATTTTACCTTCCCGTTTTTTTTTATCTTAAGTTCTATTATCATATCATTGGAATACTTACTATTCATAAATAGTATATCATTCAGTTATACCTATATATCTAAATGGTTGAACGCTTCAGTCCTCTAATTACATGATAATGTATATAAGTGAATATCATTAACTCTACAAAAGGGCTATGCATTTCATATCTATGAATGATGAGTTTACATTAATCAAGAGTCATGTCCCTAACGTACCGATATGCTATCATCATTAAATTAGAATGTCACCCTTTGGTACAACAAAAGACATAAGTCAAGAATACGGGCCCATTAGCCATTTTAGCCTTAAGACACAACACATATTATTGTCTAAAGTGAATTGATTTGAACAAAAAGAATTATTAATTAAATTAATTCAACTTTTTGTCTCAATCAAAAATATCGACACCTATGACAATGCACCAATGTTTCTACTTACGGAGTCCCACGCCGATGACCATGACAAGCCATCTCTCGTTAGGGATGTAAATAGCATAACAATCTTAGCATGAATAAAGCACCAAACTTTATTCTCTTGATTGCAGATCTTGTCATCTAGACCATCACCTTTAAGATTCATGCCTTTCGCATACTCTGTCCATCATATGCACAATCTTAATGGTTTAGATTGATAGTCTCAGACTTTTGTTTGCTTGTCATACATTCAACAGAAATGAACATAAGGAGGACAACATTTGGTATATGAATAATAAATAAATTCTTTATTAATAAAATATCTCTAAAAACATATTACAACATTTTACTCCTTAGGGCACTATGTCTAACAATCTCTCACTTGTACTAAGTGAGTAAATATGACATATCTCGTATCTCCATAGCCTCTACATGCTTCTCAAAAACTCTCATAGTTAGTGTCTTTGTGAAAGGATTAGCTATATTGTCCTCAGGATGCTATCTTGCATGCTGCAACATGTCTGCCCTTAATGAACTCCTTTATCACATGATACTTTCGAAGAATCTGCTTACTCTTCTTGTGAAATCTTGATTCCTTAGCATTAGCTATCACTATAGTGATATCACAATACATCGATACCACCTTATTCATACCAGAAAACTACCTCAAGATCCCCAAGGAACTTGCGGAGTTATACTGCTTCTTTCGAAGCATCGCTAGCTGCCATATACTTGGCCTCCATTGTTGAATTTGAAGTGCAATCTTGCTTTATACTTTTCCAAACAATGGTGCCTCCACCTAGAGTAAACATAGAACCAGAAGTTGATCTTCTCATATCTAGACAAGATTGCAAATCTGAATCAATATATCCAACAGGTGTTAGATCCTCACTTGAATACACTAGCATAAAACCTCTAGTCCTTCTCAGGTACTTGAAAATATGCCTGACTACAACCTAATGGTTTTGTGCTAGATCCAACTAAAATTGACTTACTATCTCGACCGCATAACATACGTTAGGTCATGTGCGAAGCATAGCATACATGAGACTACCTACTTCCAAGGCATAGGGCACCTTCTTCATGTATTCTTTTGTTTTTCATCAGACTTTGAAAGTCTTTTTGAGAAAGAGTAATTTCAGACCTAGATGGTTGCCTATCTTTCTTGGAATTCTGCATTACACACTTCTCAAGAATTTTGTCTATGCATGCAGCCTAGGATAAAGCTATCATTTTGTTCTTCCTATCCCAAAAGATCTAAATACCTAGAACATAATTAGCTTCACCCAAATCCTTCATGTCAAACTGCTTGGTCAACTATAATTTGATCGATATCAATGCCCCAACATCATTGTCAATTAGTAGAATATCATCACATAGAGCAGTAGAAAAACCACCTTCCCATCCTTAATATGTCTGTAAACACATGGTTCATCCACACTTTGTTCGAACTCATAAGTCTTGATCACCTTATCAAATCTTATGTTCCATGAATAGGAAGCCTACTTAAGTCCATAAATTGACTTCAGTAGCTTACAGACCTTGCTCTCTTGACCCTTAACCTTAAACCTGTCTGGCTGCACCATATATATGGACTCATCAAGATAGCCATCCAAAAAAGTCATCTTGACATCCATTTGCTAAATCTCATAGTCGAGAGCTATAGCTATGGACAAGAGAATATGGATGGACTTAAGCAAGGTTACAAGAGAAAAGGTTTCCTCGTAATTGATTCCTTCCTTTTACGTGTATCCTTTGTTAGACATGTATGCCCCAAGGAGCAAATGTAATATGTTTTTGGAGATATTTTATCAATAAAGAATTTATTTATTATTCATATACCAAACATTGTCCTTTTACATTCATATTTTTTGAATGTATGTTAAGCAAATAAAAGTCTGAGACTATCAGTCTAAACCTTTAAGAATTAGGCATACAATGAATAGATTATACGAAAGACATGATTCTAAAAGTGATAGTCTAAATCATAAGATCTGCAATCAAGGGAATACAGTTGGGTACTTTATCCATGCTAAGATTATTATGTTGTCTATATCCTTGATGGGAGATGGCATGTCTTGGCCTTCGGAGTTGGACTTTACGAGTAGAAACATTGGTACATTGTCATAGGTGATGATGTATTGGATCAAGACATAAAGTGAGATTGATTTGGATTAAATTCCATCTATGCAAATCAATTCACTTGATACAATCATATGTGTTGTATCTTAATCCTAAAATGACTAATAGGCTCGTTATTTTGACTTATATCTTTTGATGTACCAAAGGTTGACATCCTGACTTTGTGATGGTTCACAGACCGATATGTTAGAGACATGAATCTTGATAGTATAGGCCTGTTATTCATAGATATGGAATCCATAGCTCCATTGGTGGAGTCAATGATATTCTCTTATATGTGTTATCTTATAATTGGAAAACTAGAGCGCTCAACCATTTGGATGCATAGGTGTAATTGAATGGTATACTATCCTTGGATGGTAAGTTTCCCACTAGTGAGATAATGAAACATAAGATAAAATAATCGAGATGGTAAAATAGAATTTATCCTTAAGCCAATTATGAATATCCTATGGGAATACGATGCATTATGATATGTCATGGACACTTAGCTAATTTGGGCTTCGTAATTTTTTATAGTTCAAGAGTACGGCTCTAAGCTTTTAGTTGAGTAGCGTTAGAGTTGACAATTATAAAATATGTATCTAGGATATTATATTTTACAATTATCAAAGTTTGAACTATATAGGTCGATCAAGTCCCCTTTGCTAGCTCAAAATAAATCTTATAACGATACGAGGTGCTTTTTCAATAAATTGGTGACTTATGTTAAATTATTGATTGGCTGAAATATAATAGATACGGATAATTCATGTCTATTTATCGATTGAATTAATTTTGTAAATTAATTTAAGATAAACTTGTTAAATTATTAGGAATATTTATTTTCTTAGAGATTATCTAGATATGACTTTTCAATCAGATAACTTCTCTTATGGGATATTTGAATTAAAACTGAAGCTCTATCCAAAGAATCTCGAGTGGAAAATAAAAGATTCTCAGGGATTATATTATTGTAAGTTCAGCAGGCCGTTCAATTCGTTCGGCTTGCTAATGGAGCAAGTTCAGTAGGCCGATTTGTTAGTTTAGCCTACCGATCTAACGATAATTTGATCACATGTTTTTAACACGACTTTATCAAAAGGTTTTCCATATTTGAATTTTTGAGGCCTTTATCTAATAATGACCAACCTTGGGTCTGACCTCTATAAATAAGGAGTGAGCTTTCTGAGTTATTTAGATTAGTTGAGAAGTTAAGATTGAGTACTATAGTGTTAGATACTCTGAAACTCCCTGAAGGCTTTTGTTCACAATCATGAACCTTTGCTCTGGGTCTTCTCAATTGGTTAGAAGGAGAGTCATCGGTGGAAGAGCTATACGATGTGTTCCCAAACACATTCCGATCGTGGATAGAGAATAGCAAATAAGACCAGTTGGTTGAAGCTCTTCTGGAACGTTCTTCTCTTCATAAATTGTAGGAACTCTTCAGCATACAAAAGTTAGTAAGATTTGATTATTTTTTGCATATAGCGTGTCAAACTTGTGTTTTGAAAAATACTTTGACTTAAAATTTTTAAAATTCTACAACGTACTCATTTTTCCAACATCCCTTAGCTACCAGTCTATCCTTATAAGTTTTGACTTTCCCATCTACTCCTCTCTTTCTCTTGTAAATCTACTTAATTACCCTTTTGGGAAGATCCACAAGTTCCCAAATTTGATTAGTCTCTATAGACTTCATCTTAGTGTTCATAGCTTTTATCCAGAGTTTTGAATCAACATCCACTATAGCCCAAATATAAGTGTAAGGATCCTTATCCTGTTTAAACGGTTTAGCCAAGTAGGCTTCACCATTGAAAATATACCTCTTGGGTTGATGCCTAATCCTCCCGCTATGCCGGAGCTCTCTAGGTTGTTGTTTGGTTGGTTTTTTCTCAATTGATTGGACCCCCAGAGTGATCGAATCACTTGGTAACTTATCGAAGTGATCGAATCACTCGCTAACTCCTCGATCATTTTACTATTTCGCTTAAAGTCGTTCATGTAACTTACTTCAAACAATGTTGTATTCGTTGAAACCACAACTTTATTTGCCTCAAACAATGTTGTAATCCCCTTTATTCCTTTTGGATATCCTACAGCTACGCAAACTTCTAAACATGGTTCCAACTTGTTCGGTTCCTTGTACAAGACATAAGCTGGACATCCCCATATACGAATATGGTTTAAGGATGTCTTCCAACCCATCCGCAATTCGTGAGGAGTTTTAGGAACCAATTTTAAAGACACATTGTTCAAAAGATAACATGCAGTTTGCAGTGCATATCCCCAAAAGGATAAAGGCAATGTCGAATAACTCATCATGGACTTAACCATGTCCAACAAAGTCCTATTTCTTCTCTCAGCTACACCATTCTACTGTAGAATGCTCGGCGCAGTCAAATGGGATAAGATCCCATTCTCTAATAAGTGTCCCAAGAACTTATTAGAGAAGTATTCTCCATCTCGATCGAATTGAAGTGCCTTCATGGTTCTCCACTTTAACCTAAAACTTCCTGAATTTGTCAAAAGTTTCACTTTTATGATGCATTTGATAGACATACCCATATCTTGAGTAATCATCAATAAAAGTGATGAAGTACTCATACCCTCCACATGCGTTAATGTTCATGGGACCACAAACATCACTATACATAAGTTCTAGAACCCCTTCGGCCCTATTGGCCTTAGACCTAAATGGTCTTTTGGTCATTTTTCTCTCCAAACAAGATTCACATTGTGGTATAGATTCCACTTTTAAATGACTTAAGGGTCCTTCCTTTACCATCTTTGAACCCTATTCAGGCTAATATGACCTAATCACAAATGCCAAAGATAAGTCTCATTAGAGTAAGAAGTTTTAAGTCTTTTAGAGTTAACATCGACCTCAGTGTTCAGCAGTGAGTCCATTTTAGGTTTATAAAATATAGGTTATTTTGTATCCATCCACTATAGATAAAAGATTTGTTTTTACGAATCATAACTTTATTATTTAAAGAAATTAAATAAGAGTCTTTAAATAAATAGACAATAGATATTAAATTCCTTTTAAGTTTAGGAACATAAAAACAATCTCTCAAAACCAAAGTCCTATAATTATCAAAGTAAAGATGGATGTCTCCCATTGCTTTAGCCAACACTAAGGATCCATCGCCCATCCGAAGCATGAAGTGCTCATGTAACAAACTTCTCGCTTCTTTAAATCCCTTCAGAGAAACACAAACATGATTAATCGCTCCTGAATCTATGACCTAAGTGTAACTTGATTCTTCAACTAAACAAGTCTCAATTACTAAAAGTTCACACCTACTTCCTATAGATAGAAAGTCCATGCAATTCTTCTTTTGTGCCTAACATTCCCATAGAAAAAATAAAAACACTTTAGTTTCTTCGAATTCTGCTTATTTTCCTTTTATCTTTGCCATTTGTCAAAATAGAAGATTTCCCATTCTTGGCCCTTTACTTCTTTCCATTCCTAGAGCTAGGATTGGGACCAGATGTAGCTACCAATTCCGCCTCACCACCAGCCAAAGCTTCTCTGATCAGATTTTTGAACTCTTGTAATTGCTTCCTCAGCTCAGTCAAGGTCAAATCCTATCTATTGATCAAGTTATATGAAGCTCTAAATGGGATGAACTCCTTAGATAGAGTCTTAAAGACCATAGTCATCTATGACTCAGCATCTATGTTAGCTCTATGAGTTTGAGCCTTAGAGAGGTAACGCATGACCAACATTATATCCTCCTTCACAGGAGTCTCTAGTCTTTGTTTGCAGTTTAAGAATTTCTGAAGAGCCCTTTGTTGCTTTGTCAAAGCTTGGCCTCCAAATATGTCATCAAGATTATCCAAGATCTACCAAGCAGTCTCATAATCTTCATGTTAAGCCTATAGCATATTATTCATGCTAGCTATGATATAGCAGCTGGCTTGATCATCAGCTTCCTTCCAACAATTATACACTTGGATTTGTTCATTAGTGGATTTGCCAGTAGGTGCAAGAAGACACGATGTGGTTAGCATAAATTTGGTTTCTCAAAGGATAGGACGATATTTAGGTTCCGTTTCCAATCATTGTAATTCTGTCGAGTTAACATGTTCTTATTGAGTATCAAAGATAAAGTGTTTATGGACATTTTAATCTACAATAAAGATTTATATACCAAATATAGGCAAATATTCCACAACAATTTATAAAGATAACACAAACAAGCAAGCATACAATTGTGTTTATGTGTCATAACCTTACAATGATAATTCCCAACTCAAAATTCAACAAGCCACATTGGGGAGACTTACCAAATTCAATTAGGAACACGGATTCCCTCCAATTAGTATATGCCATCCTAGACCCGTCTGATCTATCATATACTAATGATCATTTTCTTTGGCCATTAATTTCATTAATAGAGCTCCTTAGGGAGGTTAATAACAAAATTAATCTTAAGTGTATAACCATCATTTCAACTACTTTATCCATGGTTTATAATTGCCACCTTAAGGTGATCAACAATAAACCATGCTAAAGTAAATTATCCTTTCAAAGTCCAACCTAGTACATGATGAAATCTTTTCCCTAGGGTCAGAACCATCATGTGCTACCTATAGACCAACGATGGAGGTCTTAGGCTCATCTCTTCAAAGCCTTCTCCCATTCAATATTTTAGAAGTCAAGGTTTTATATTAACATGTATGAACAATTTTTAATAAGTGACACTCCCTATTCTACATGGCATGTTATCAACATACATGGTAAATCATATTACAATACAGACAAGCAAAGCAATATACCAAGCTTCAAGCAAAATAATAAATAGCCATAATATCATGATTCCATCCTAGAGAAAAAAAATAAAGATTACAAAAAATTAATCAAAACATATTAACGATTCTTCACCTTGTATCTTCTTGTTGTATCCGTCTTTTATTCTTCAATCTCATATAGATCAAAAGGTTTATTTTTCTGGAATCATAAAATTTCATATTTCTTAGAATTGTCTCAAAAACAAAATCAAAGACTACACAAAAAGATGCACTTTTTTCAAAAACTATTCTGCACCGTTGCCGGCCTACCAAGGTCGATCCAGAGAGTTTGGCCTATTGATCGGTGCTGAACTAGCGTTTCTCCAAAAATAATGTAGAAAGCAGTTTTTAATTTTATTTTCAACAATTAAAAAACATAAAATTTTATAAAAATAGAAAAATAATGGAATTCCAGTCATTTTCAGCTTCTAAATCCGTCTTCACTTCAAATAATTATTTTAATACAAATTTTACAAATTAAAATTAAAATAATAAATCCTAGACGGTGATGATTGACCACTATTTAATTACATGAAAAAAAAACTTAGATGCACATTCTAACCTTTAAGGAACCATAATTGAAAAAAATAATAAATAAATAAATAAAATATAAACTTAATCAACCATAATTATTTAATAAACATTCACCACATAACCTTATGACAACATTTAATTATCTAGAAACCCTAGAGTGCCAACTCTCTAAAAAATTAAATTGCATAGGAGAGCTAAGGTTCTTGATGTTAAACAATAGCTCTCAGGGAGTTTCAGAGTTCCTCTTGATTATAAAATAAGAGAACCCAATGGACATATATATATCAAGCTCCTATAATTATAAAATAACATATCCTAGATACATATTTTCTAATTATCAATTCTAACGTTACTCCACTAAAGGCTTAGAGCTGCACTTTCTAACTATATAAAATTATAAAGCTCCAATAAGCTAACCATCCATGAAATATCATAATATGTCACATCCTCACACTACTATAAACAGCGACTTTTGTCGTTATAAAAAGCCGAGAGTCGTCACAAATTTATTTTTTACGATTACATGCATTGCCAAATGTCATCGCTATCAACTAGTCACAAATAATATTAAAAAGTCGTCGTAATTATGTAGTCACGGTCGTCATCAAATATGGCGTGGCTTTAGTTTTTAGTGATGACAATTTTGCAAAATATCTTTGCAACAACGTATGCTAATGCTGACATGGATCTGATTATTTGAGATGACTTTCTGAAAAAGTTGTTGCAAATATCTTAATGTTTTGCGACGATAATGTCGTCGCAATTTATTTTATTAAACTATTTTATTTTTAATATTTAATATATTTTTTAATACTACTTGTTAAATTTTTAATTTTTTTAATAGGAATAATCGACTTATAATAATAAAAATAAAAATTTAATATTAAAAAAGAAAGTTGATAATATATTATTCTAATAATAAAATAAAAATCAAACCAAACATAATGTGTCAAAATTTTGAACAAAGAAAAAAATACAATCTAATCTCCTAAATTTGCAACATTGTCAACTGCCATCATTGTTGTTGTCAGCTGCGTCTGGAGGAGACGGAGGACTTGGTCGAACAAAAGTTGGTGGAGTTGGGTTCCAGGTACCAACTAGCCCACAAACTCCACCACTAACGTGTAGCTTTAGTACAAAGTCATGTTGTACTCGGCTGATCTCCATAGAAAATCTTCTAGATAGAGATCAACAGGCATCGAAGATGTTTCGTTCGGCCAAGAAGCTAGAGGATGAACCATCACCCACGCGAGAGTAAATCCTATGTGGGAGTGTAGGGCCTAGTCCACTCCTGTGTCCTTTATGTCTACCTAGGACATGCTCTAATATTCCCTTCACGTTACATGCAGGTGCCACTGAAGAGGAAGCAGACTATGTCATTTGGGTTTATCTCTTCTGCTCCATCGTATTCAACACAAATAACATTTTACACATGTTAGAAATACACAGACTAATTTGAATAAGAGAAGATAGAATTGAAAATTTAAGGTTCTTACAAAAGTCTATTGTGCTTTGGGGTTGACCCAAGTCTCCCCATGACGATGCATGTCTGCCCAATTGTCTATGGCAAGCATTAGCTGCTGGGTCACTGCATTGGCCTATCCAACAATTTGAATGTGTTAGAATAATGTATTCATTGATAAGTTGTAAGATTACTTGTAATTAAATAAACTTACTAACCTTCTTATCGCGATGTTGGGAGATGGATATCTGACCATGCAAACTTGACCAATTTTGGTTTCCATGATTGTTTTTATTCGTTGCTGACTTTTTCTATTTATTATAGTTTTTAGCATTAACAATATTGATATTAATATAGATAATAAATAACCAATTTATCAGATATACAATTACCTAAAATCTCTCAAACATTAACTTATCACAGCAACGACCATAGTGTTAGTGATTCCTAAGGTTTGGGGGGGTGAGGGCGGTAGGCTCTAACATGTGCTTCATTTGCTGGTCCTCTAAGTGCTTGAAAGTGTTCATAGAGGTCACTCTTCCAATCCTTATAGCACTTGGCTGCCTCTCTATCAACCACGCCATAGAGGATGCCGTTCAGCCTTTTGTAATTCAATGCAAACTAGTTCCTGTAACACATTCAAGATCATGATAATTACTTTTATTATGTTCTATAAAAATTATATACTATAGAAATTATGTTCTATAAGGATGAAGTTGAATACATACTAGTATGCGCTGTTGAATCTGTCTCTTATGCTGGGCATTAACGTCTTTCCAAGCATCATGGTATGGCTCACATGTATCTTGAGTATAGATGCCTATGGCACTTTCAAACCAAACCTGAACTGCCCAAGAGCCTTCCAAGTACCTCCGACCTCGTCAAATGTGACCAGAACCCTTTTGTACTTCTCTAAATCTCATGCCCTTTTGCCTTTCCTCGACTAATACGATGGCAAGGTGCAACATCTGGTGCTGTAAACATCAAAAAACATTTTAGATTAAAATTAGTTGGCTGAAAAAACTACATAAATTTGTAATTGGGTTGTAACATACCCAATTGATAGCATGACCGCATTTATACAGATCGGGTGGAGGTTATGCTCCACCTATAGAGCCAGCACATGCAACAACTTGTCCAGACATATCAATCTGCTGTCAAATAAAAAGTTTAATATCATTATTATGTACTATAATAATTATGTTCCACTAATATCCTAATTTAGTACTATAAAAACAAGAGCATATATATATAATATCTATTCTTCGTCACTACTAATGTCTTGAATGTTGCCACCATCATTAACGTCGTCATTGTCTTTGGATCATCATCTTCGACTTCAATGTACTCTTCTAAAGATTCATCATCCTCTTCTTGCAAATCCAAATCTTCATCTTCTTCGGGAGACTTGTCTTTTAAGATTGCATCAACATCAGATGTGACAATATCTGATGATACATTAGATAGATTCCATGTCAAGATGTCAATCTTTGGTAGTTCCACTACTAATTCAACATTTGCAGACTCTGTACCTTGACCCACCATCACATCGTCCAAATCTGCTTCAGGGAGATCCTATATACGCCAATGTCCAAAGTGTTCAACAATTTTCCAATTTGGACCGTTAAACAAATCATCTACATAAAACACTTGTTCTGCTTAAGATGCAAGTATGAATGGCTCATTCTTGTACAACTAGTCCTTAACAAAGATGCTTGTGCTGGATACTTGACTCCATTCACCACACAACTAGGATAGCTTTTAATGGAGAAGCTTGAACCAAATGAAAGCAAAACCCACTGATCGGTTGCCTCTGGTGCATTATGCTCTCGAAGATTAAAGGTCTGCCAATCATAAAGGATTATTAGAAATTAAGAATTTGCTATCATTGTGGATTTCTAATTTTACTGTGTATAATTTAAATCAAAACTATACCTTATTTTGAAACCATTTTAGGAACTACATCACTTGAAGATCCTCTAGTGATTCGGTTCGTCCGCTATCTTCCAACTCCTTCATTTGCTCATTATTGTGTTATGGAATTTGAGTGATACAATAGTATTTGAGACAACCATAATTACATGGAAATATAGGGTAATGTTTACTTGATGTATTGCTGAATTTCTAAACAGTTGTGTAGTATGTACCACTCGGCTTTATTTCGCAACTGGTTATCTAATGTGATCAGAGTCATGTTCCTAATTGGAGGACAACAAGTATTGAAGACAAAAATCTTGTTGTTACCAACTGCATCATCATCTACCCAATTTCTCACAAGTTTGTTAAATCTTGTCTCTATCCCTATTAGATACATCAAACTAAGCATTAGAGCTTCATTGACAATATGCGCTTTAGCAATTGATCCTTTTGGTCGTGCACAATTTCTTACATACTTCTTCAATGATCCAAGGAATTGTTCAAATAGATACATCCATCTTAAATGAATTGGATCTCCCCTAATGGCTTCTTCTAGCGAGTGCATTACTAAATGTGCCATAATATCAAAAAAGGCTGGTGGGAAAATTGTTTCTAAATTGCATAAAATAAGTACAATATCCTCTTGCGCTTTCTTTAAATCACTTATCCACAATGTCCTTGAACATATCAAATGGAAGAAGTTGCTTAATTCTATTATTTCATTAACAACTCTTTCTTCATGAATGGCCAAGTCCCAATTGGCAATAATCGCTACATTATGACATGACAATCATGTGATTTTAACCCAGTAATTGTTTTGTTCCCCTCAATCTCATTTTTCATCAAATTTGAAGCAAACCCATCAAGGAAACATATTAATTTTAAGTACTCACAAAAATTTTTACTGTCATCTGAAGTCAATGTGAGCATAGCATGTGGTTTCATCCAACAATTACCTTCCTTATACAAATGCAACTCCTTTGCACCCCCATGTTTTGCAACTCGAACATTGCCTTGCCTATATCCTTACTTTTTTTATCAATGTTCAAAATTATGCCCAACGAGCTGTCACGCACATTCTTCTCGATATGCATGACATCTAAGTTATGGCACAATGACAATGAACTCTAGAAGGTAATTCCTAAAAAACACTCTTTTTGTCCAATTAAGTTCTGTTGAATGCCTTTTTCGCTTCTTGTCCCCATCTCATGTTTACTAGGCAATCTAGGTACAACCTTTAATAGCTAAGCTAATATTTATTGAACAGATTTCTAGGACAAGGGAGGTTGTTGATCAACTCTGCCATCAAACTTTTTGTTATTCCACATCTTATGAGTAATAGGAAGCCATCGTTGACACCTAACAAAACAAGTTTTGCTTGTTATCCTCTTTGATGGGGTTGCATTGTTGCAAGGTGGACATGCCAAAAACCCTTGACCATTCCAGCCAAATAAACTACTACGAGCAGGGAAGTCGTTAACTGTCATGAGCAATACAACTTGCATCCGAAAAGACCTTTTTGAAGCAACATTGTGCACAATAATCCCTTCATCCCATAATTCTATTAACTCATCCACAAGAGGCCTTAAGAACACATCAATATCTTTCCCAGGAGCATTTGGACAAGGAATCAACAAGGTCAACATCTTGTATGGGTCCTTCGTGTATAACCACGAAGGTAAATTATAAGCAGTCATAACCACCAGCCACATACTATATAAGAGACTCATGCTCCTCAAAGGATTGAAACCATCAGCAGCTAAACCCAATCAAACATTTCTAGGTTCACGGGAAAAATCGGTGTATGTTTCATCAAATTCCTTCCTCTCTTTACCATCAACTAGATGACGCATTAAGTTTTCATCCTTTGATCACTCGCATTGGTGCCACATCATTCTCTTAGAAGTGTGATGGGAAGCATACAAACACTTCAACCGATCCTTTTAAGAAAAGTAACATAGTACTTTCCGTGAAACTTTCTTCTCCTTCTTTCTCTTCCAACAACTTGTGTTACAAATGGGACACTCTTGTAGATCAACATTTTCCTCCTAAAACAAAGCACAATCATGCATACAGACATGAATTGTCTCGTAGATTAGGCCTAGTTTACTCAATAACTTCTTCGACTCATAATGTGTTTTGGGTAACTTGTTCCCATCAGGGAATACATCTTTTAATAACTTTAGCATAGCATACATGCATTCATTAGGCCACTTATACAGCACCTTTAGGTGCATCAATTTCACTAAGAAATTTAATGATGAATACTTAGTGTAACCCAGATAAAATCCTACTTGGAGCTCAGATAAGAGATCCTTGAATTCATCATCCTGGGGATCTTCAATATTCACTTCCGTCTCACCCAACATAGCATGATCATCATTAATGCTAGCAACATCTTCAATGAATGCAAGCACCTTGTCTACCGGCTCACTTACAACTAGGCTAGTACTTAAAACCTGCTCTACCTCCTCTACTTCACCATGGTAAATCCATTTATGTGCACTTTTTCTATTTCAACTAGCCGTATGTCATGATTTTTACACTTCATACAAGGACAATTGATATTTCCAAACAAATTTGCATAATTCTTTCAAATTTCAATAAAGCAAACAACCTATTCCAATACTCATCTGACAACTAGTTCCTTAGATATATGTAACTCTTATTAATTCGTATTTCAACTATACACAATAACAGACACATTGACTAATATGAACTGGTATATGTATGCATGCAATTCTACACACCTCCTTTACTCCAAACCTATCTGGTAAGGCCCTACCCCATTTAGTATTATAATTTATGTATTGTGTCAAATTTTGGCAGCATCTCCCTTCAGTTCTCCAAAGTGCGCTATTAGGCTTACACCCGGAGAACAAAAGATGTACCCAAACCTCCACGAAGGCGCAAATGGAAATAAATAACAAATACATAAATTACAATACCAAACTGTCCAAATGGAACAATTCAAGCATCGGTGTTACTACATACCCATCCTAAAATAGGTCTAAGGTAAACTTATGCAAGCATGTGCAAAATAAAAACATAAATTTGTACTCCCGTACGTTGTTTTTTTGTGACTATAAAGTCACATATCAAAACTTGCCACATTCGAAAAAAGATACAATTTTATTAAATTTTATGCAATTTTATCAAATTTTATGACAATTTTGTGCAATTTTATCAAATTTTATGACAATTTTATTGTTCTTATTTTAAAAAAATAAAATTATAATTTTAATAAACATTATTGTTGTTATAATTAATTAATTAGTTCATTAATTGTTAATTAAGAATTATTATTTTCTTATTTTTATTTTTAATTTATAATTAAATATTTTAATTTTTTAATTTTTTATTTATTATTGTTAATAACTTTGACATTTATTCTATCAATTTTTTAATTACTATAATGCTTTAACAATAATTTTATACTATATTATCAAATTTTATGATAATTCATCCTTAACAATGATACTATAATTATTAAACTATATTGTTCACTAATTTATAATACTGATTTAGTATATTATTTTACTTTATACTCAATACATTAATTAATTAGTTCATTAATTTTTAATTAAGAATTAACATTTTCTTATTTTTAATTTTTAAATTGTAATTAAAATTTTTAATTTTTGATTTTTATAATTTATTATTGTTAATAACTTTGACATTTATTCTTTCATTTTTTTAATTATTATAGTGCATTAATAATAATTTTACAATCCCAAAATTCTAATTCTATAAAATCCTAAAAATTCAACTCTACAACAATCCACATTAAAACAATCCATAATTCCAACAAAATCACAACCACAGTTCATAATTCAACAACAAATCACAATACAAATAACATATTCATAACTCCAAAAATTCAATTTACAACACTATTCCAAATACCAAAAATTTGAAAACTTATATAATCTAAAATCCACTAAGAACAAGGGTTAAAAAATGAGGATGGAAGCGAAAACTTAACAGTGGATGGCTAGAAAACAACCAAAGCTCCAAAAACTCAACCAGGAAAAGTTTGGGGATTTCCTAATTTAGGGAGATTTCTATGGTTATTGTTTGATAATATGAGTTTTTACGATACAAAACTCATGAATCTATGAATTTCAAGAAGTTTGGGAGAGATTTGAAGTGGAATCTAGCGAAGAAAACAGAGAAAAATCACGGAGGAAGAAGAAATTGTTGAAAAAAAAGGGGAAAAGAGAGCTCTCGGGTTTGTGTATACGCAGACTTTTTTGCGATGACATTTTCTCGTCGGAAATAATAACAAGGTCATCGCAAAAGGTCATCAAAACGACGTAATTCCACTTAATCCAGGAAAAAAATATTGACGAAGTAATCTTTTGCAACGATAGTTAAAAAACATTGTCGCAAATAATTTTCATTAAAGCACCCTTTCCTTCGCCAAAATTTTTGTGAAAATTTAAATTTTCACTTTTTGCGATAGCATAAGATAACTGTTAACCATTAGTATTTGCGATGACATGTAGTTGCAAAAAAGAGAAAATTATCATCGCAAAAAACACCTCTGGAACTATGACTGAGAATGCAAGACAGTTGTAAACCATTGGTATTTGAGACGACAATGTCTTTGCAAAAAACTCTACAATTCTTGCCACATGTACAAAGTGTTATCGCCACCTGTACACAATGGTATTTGCGATGCCTTTGTTATCATAAATACCTAGCATATTTTGTGCCTGCCCTCTGGCGCCAAATATTCTTGGTGCCAAACCACTAATTGCGATGACACGTCGCTGCAAATATGAATAGTTATGTTCTTTCTTTTTTGCGATGACATGTCGACACGAATAAGTTTTATATCAGAATGTCCTTGCAAAAATGTTCCTCAATTGCGACATTTTGTCGTTGCAAAAAATAGAATACTTGCAATGACAAAAAATGTCGTTGCTATAGGGCTCGTTTGTAGTAGTACCATAGAATATTCATAATCGGCTTAAGGATAAATTCCATTTTACCTTTCTGATTATTTTTATCTTACATTTCATTATCATACCATTGGAATACTTACTATTCCTAAACAGTATACCTTTGGTTACACCTATGTATCCAAATGGTTGAGCACTCCAATCTTCCAATTATAGGATAATGCTAAGAGAGTATCGTTAACTCTACAAAAGAACTATGGATTTTCTATCTATGAATAACAAGTCTACATCAATCAAGAGCCATGTCTCCAACGTAGTGATATGCGTACCATCATTAAATCAGGATGTCATCCTTTGGTACATCAAAAAACATAAGTCAAGAATACGAGCCCATTAGTCATTTTAGGATTAAGAGACAATACATATGATTGTTTAAAGCAAATTTATTTGAACAAATGGAATTACTAACCAAATCAATTCAACTTTTTGTCACGATCTAATACATCGTCACCTATGACAATACACCAATGTTTTTATTTGTGGAGTCCTACTCCGATGACTAAGATAAGCCATCTCCTATTAAGGATGTAGACAACATAACAATCATAGCATGAATAAAGCACCCAACTTTATTCTCTCAATTACGGATCATATCATTTAGACTATCGACTATAAGATTTATGTCTTTCGCATAATCTATCCATCATATGCACGATATTAAAGGTTTAGACCAACAGTCTTAAACTTTTGTTTACTTATCATACATTCAACAGAAATGAACATAGAGAGGACAACATTTGGTGTATGAATAATAAATAAATTATTTATTGATAAAATGTCTCTAAAAACATATTACAACATTTTACTCCTTAGGGCACTATGTCTAACAATTGAGTCCATCTCTTACTTTTTAGACATTCTAGAAGATCAAATATACTAAGAGTATGACACCTACTGAGGGGTTGTCGTTTTATAACAGCGATAAAATTTTAATTTTGTTAATTATATATAAATTGATTAGTTAGTGTGCCATTAGTCTAAATCTTATAAATTAGCATGATTTTAATTTTTTATATAATTTAATTTCTTTGATTTAAAAATTAAATTGATATCCCAATTAAATAATAAAATCTCATCCTTTCCTATTTAATTTAAAACATCAAATAGAACTAGCCTTTATCCGATAACTACAAAAATGCCACCCCCTCTTTCCTAGAAATGTTTTCACATGATTCCCTCTTGACCTATTCAAACTCTCTCTTCTTTCAAGTATGAACAACAAGGACCAAAGCAGACATGCATTGGTTGTCCAATTCTTTAAAAACTCCACTACTAGAGATGTTCAAACACATTTTCCTCCACTTTCTTTCTAATGTCTTTTCTAACTCTCCATTTCAATAGTCAAAACCCAGTTTGTTCCTTGTTTAAAAACTCAGAAAAGAAACCCTATCTCTATGGCTAGCAAGCTCCAGAAGTTCAAGCTTGGTTTCTAATCAAAGTGCTTTTAGTTTTTAAAGAGGATTGAGGTAGGGTTAAAAAAAATGAATCAAAGTTCTAGTTTGCATTTACAAAGAAATTTATCTTTGATTTTTTTTTTAATCTCTTTGAGATTTCTAGGTTATGAACATGAACAAGTTTTGCATATTAATGAACAAAAACCTAGACTTCATGTTAAAACAGAAGACAAATTTTCATTTTGGTTCTATAGTGTTGTTACAAACATGTTCTAGGTTTTAAAAATCTGATTTCCATGGTTACATGTGGAGTATTTTAAATATTCACTACAACAAATTTGAGACTATAGGACCCCCATTTAACGACCTTTTCTTAAACACTATTGTAATAAGGGAAAAAAACACAGGGAGTAATGCTTGAGAAGATGAAAACCATCGCGAAAGGTCGTGGGTCTACCATGACGGTTTTTTAAGAAACCCTCATGGTAGAGAATACACCACGATGGTTTTTGAAAGAATCTATTGTGTTAAGTTACTTAAAATCCCTTTTTCTATCTCGACAATTAGACACAATCAAAAACTCACCTCTTAAATACAAACATAAAACCCTCTAAAACTACTACTGCCATCCCTCTCTGCCTCCACCCTCCTTAATCTCCTTCCTAATTGTAAGTTTTTATTGTACTTAAAATCCCTTTTCCCACCTCGACAATTAGACACAATCAAAAACTCGCGTCTTAAATACAAACATAAAACCCTCTGAAACTACTGCTGCCGTCCCTCTCTGCCTCCACCCTCCTTATGCTCCTTCCTAATTGTAAGTTTTTATTGGAAATTGATAAATTGTTGTTGATTTTGTTGTTTAATCCAGGTTTATTGTATTGTGGGTGGGTATGATTAATTTGTTTTATGATGCGTATTTGTAATTTGTTTTATAGATCATGATTAGAATATGATGGGTATGTGTAATTTGTGAAATTATTTTTAATTGAATTGCTTTTTTTTAATTTTGATTTAGGACTTGCAAAATGGATAAGAGATAGATGTGGGATTTTTGATTGTCTAGAGAATATGTGAATGGTGTGGAAGAGTTCTTAGATTTTGCCAAAACTCATGCCAATGGTGATAAAATTTGGTGTCCTTGTGTTCAATATGCAAACCATAGATTGCAACCAATTCTAGTTGTTAGAGGACATTTATTTTGAAATGGAATTATAAGTAGTTATCAAACATGACATTTTCATGGCGAATCTAAGTTTAATCCAACTTTAGCAAGTAAAGAAAAGGAAGCTAATGTGGAGGACAATATGGTTGATCATGAAAATATTGTTAACATCGTCAATGATTTGGAAAAGCACTTCTTACACTATTCGGATTTATTTGAGACAATGATGAATGATGCCGAGACACTCGTGTATGAGGGGTGTACCAATTTCACCAAATTGTCTGCTTTAGTTGGATTATGGAATCTGAAAGCATCGGGTGTGTGGTCAAATTCTAGTTTCATAAAGCTTTTGGAATGTTTAGGAAGGCTTCTACCAGAGGGTAATAAATTACCAACTAGTATGTGTAAGGCTAAGAAGACTTTGAGCACTTTGGAAATGGAGTATGAGAAAATTCATGCTTGTGGAAATAATTGTGTTCTTTATAGGAATGAGTATGAGGACGAGAATTATTGTCTAGTTTGTCAACAAGCAAGGTGGAAGAAAGAAAAGGAGCCAAAAGACGATAAAAATAGAGTGCCAAAGAAAGTGTTATGGCACATTCCATCGATACCACATTTAAGGCATTTATCTAGAAACCCAAAACATGCCAAGAATTTGACATGGCATCATGACAAATGGGTTAATGATGGTATGCTTAGACACTTGGTGGATTCACCACAATGGAAGACTTTTGAAGCCAATCATCCCGACTTTAGTGCAGATCCAAGAAATATACATTTTGCTTTGTCAACGGATAGAATGAACCCACATGGTAACATGAGTAGTAGGCATAGCACTTGGTCCATAATACTTATTAACTACAGTCTCCCTCCAAAGATGTGCATGAAGCAGAAGTTTTAATGTTATCTTTATTGATTTTGGGTCCTCATCAACTAGGCAATGACATTAATGTATGCTTGGCACCGTTAATCGATGACTTAAAAAACTTGTGGGACAATGGAGTCGAAGTTAGAGATGCTTACCGAGAAGACACGTTCACACTCCGTGCAATGTTGATATGGATAATTATCGACTTCCCCACATGTAGCAATTTTGTCTGGTTATTCAGTGAAGAGTTCTATTGATTATCTTATTTGTATGAAGGAAACGCCTCACAAACGATTGAAGAATGGTAAGAAAACTGTTTTTTTTTTTTTTTGTCATCAAAGATGGTTGCCAAGAGATCATCATTACCACAAACAAAAGAAAGCCTTTGATGGCAATAGTGAAGAAAGAGACCCTCCTCGTCCTTTGATAGGTGAACAAATATTTGAAATGGTAAAAGATATAAACGTGGCATTCGGCAAGAGAAAGCGAGGTAAGGATGAGCCGCCGATAGATGGACCATGGAAAAAATATCAATCTTTTTCAATCTTCCATACTGGAAGACACTTTTTGTTTGTCATTGCTTAGACATTATGCATATTGAGGAAAAACATTTATGAATCCATAGTCGGCAAGTTGCTTGACATTCCAGGCAAGACTAAGGATGGTGAAGAAGCAAGGTTAGATCTCATGGAAAAGGAGATTAGGCCTAATTTCTTTCCCGAGAAAAGAGGGAGCCACATTTACTTACCTCCGGCAAAGTACACGTTATCAAGAGTAGAAAAGAGAAAGCTTTGTGAATGGCTTGCTTTGTTGAAAGCGTCGGACGGCTATTCTTCGAACTTTAAAAAGTTGGTGTCGGTGAAGCATTTGAAACTCATTGGCATGAAAACACACGATTGTCTTGTGTTGGTGTAGCAATTATTACCACTTGCTTTGTAGGGAATTCTAACAAAGGATGTGAGATTTGTGATTACCAAGTTGTGTTCATTCTTAAGGTAATTGATCCACTTATACTAGATTCACTACAATCGGAGTTGGTGCAAACCTTATGCATACTTGAGAAGTATTTTCCATTGGTATTTTTTGACATTATGATTCATCTAACAGTGCACTTAGTGCATAAAGTTAAGTTATGCTGACCAGTGTATTTGAGATGATGTACCCATTTGAAAGATATATGAAGGTTTTAAAGGGCAATGTGAAGAACCGAAATAGGCCAAAGGGATGTATTGTAGAAAGTTACATAACTAAGGAATCGGTTGAATTTTGCTCCGAGTACCTGTCTAATGCATAAGCAATTGGGGTGGGAAAGACTATAAGTATTGAGGCTAGGGGACTATTTACTGGCAATCCTTCCTCAGTAAATCGAGAGTAGTAGGAGCAAGTTTGTCATTTTTTCTTGCATAATACTAAGAAAGTGGAGCCTTTCATTGAGGTGCACATGAACGAATTAAAAAAGGCAAACCCAAAAAGAGCAAGAAATGAGAAGTGGTTGCAAGATGAACACAACCGGACCTTTCGATTGTGGATTAGAGCACACATCTATGGCAAGTGCTCCACATCAAAAGATGGAGGCATGTCATTGGTAGTTACAAGGCATACGTCATATTCCATAAATGGTTACACTTTCTACACTCGCAAAAGAGATGAGAAGCATCCTATCTAAAATGGCAGTATGACTCTCCGTGCCGAAGCTATGCATTTTGCCTCTACCAAGGACAAGAATCTGGTATATGGGACCATGAACCACTTTGGTTTCATTGAAGATATTTGGGAACTTGATTATAGGGGATTGTAGATAGCACTTTTTAAGTGCAAGTGGGCCGACAATAACTATGTTAAGACCGATAAAGACGGCATGACGGTGGTTGACTTTAGAAGATTAGGATAGAAGAATGATCCCTTCATTATGGCATCACAAGCAATCTAAGTTTTTTATGCTACAAATCCCCAAGACATGGAATTGTCTCTAGTCGTCCCAATGAAGCCAAGAGTAGTTACTGATGGTGAAGAAGTTGCCGGTGAAGAAGTTGCCGAGGATTGCATGGACATTCCTTCATTCACAAAGGGATTGCCACCAGTTGAAGAGATAGATGATTTTGAAGATGATGTTTCACACTTGCTTCATGTAGATGTGGAATGGATATGTATTGAGGTACCAATAAAAAAAAGAGAAAAAAAAAGCATCTATAAACAAATTTATGTTAGTTTATTTAAATATATTTCTTTGTTTTGTTTTTCACTTTTTTTTAAGGATTTGGGATATCTATTTATAATTATATTTATGATGAAAACAAGAAAAAGTAAATATTTTAGGACATTGGATGCTTAACAAAGGGGCTGGCCACTCTGGGCAGAAGAGAAAAACTTATATAAGTGATAAATTTGACCTTTTCTATGGCAATTTTCTTAAGAAACCATCGTAAAAAAGATATTCCATGATGATTACTAAAAGAAACCGCCGTGGAAAATTAAACTTACATGACGGTTTCTTGAAAAACTGTCATGTAAGCATAATCTTACACGATGGTTTTTCAGAAAAACTGTCGTATAACCTTATACATTACATGACAGTTTTACTAAAAAATCATCATGTAAGCTTGTACATTACACGATAGTTTTTTAAAAAAACCATCATGTAATATGGGACATAGGGCTTTATATTTTTTGAAACACGCACGCCCCCTAACCATTTTCAAACTCAAATATCGCAGCAAGCCTCCTCTCCCTCTCTAAAAGTCTCTCTCTTTCTCTTGAGCTCTCTCTCCCACCTCACTGTCACCGTCGCATCACCATTGGTCATCGTTGTCGCCCATGTCATAGTTGCCCCCTTTCTATCGCCCACCTCGCCGTCATCGGTAAGTCCTCCCTCTCTCTCCCCTCCCCCATCGCTCCCCCTCTGCCCCCTCCCCCTTCCTTCCCCCTCCTCGTCACCCCCCGATGCCGCCTCCTTCGCTCCCCCTCCTTCCCCTTCCCCTTCCGTCTGCCCTCTCCCTCCGCCCCCTCCCTTTTGTCCCTCCCCTCCGCCTCCTCCCACTTCCCTCCCCCTTCCTTCCTTATCCCCCCCCTCTCCCCCTTTGCCCCCTCTTGTCTACCCCTACTTCTGCCACCCCTTCGCCCTTCCCCCTTCCCTCCCCCTCCTCTCTGTGCCCCCCCCCCCCGCCCTACCACCCCTGTCCCCTCCCCTTTTGCCCCTTACCCTCTGACTCCTCCCCCTTCCTTCCCCTTCCCTCTACCACCCCCCTCCCTCGCCTCCCCTTTTGCATTATGTTTTAATATGTGATTTAATGTTAAAATATGTGAGTTGATGTTTTAATATGTGAATTTTTAATATGTGACTTTATAATATGTGAATTGATGCTTAATATGTAAATTTATAATATGTGAATTGATGTTTTAGTATGTGAATTTATGTTTTAATATGTGAATTGATGTTTTAATATGTGAATTTATAATATATAAATTGATGTTTTGATATGTAAATTGATGTTTTAATATGTGAATTTATAATATGTGAATTGATAATGTGTTTTAATATGTACATTTATAATATGGATCATTATTGATTAGAATTAATTATTTGTTTATACTTTTTTGCATAGAATTGTAATTTAATATTAGTATGTGTGTGTTAGTTATTACTTACTTTGATAGGTAAAATGTCTCAAGAGATCGATAGTGACCACTACAAGGAGGAGTATGAAGAGTGCACTCCATCTTCCTCTCAATATAGCAAAGGAAAACAAGGTAGTAAATCATGCAGGCATGCCGAATTTGATACTGAAGTAGATTTTGAGCGAAGAGCTTCTTTGATGAAAAACTTTCATCGGATGAAGAAGAAAGGTTTTAGAATAGAAGTGACATTTGATTCAAAAGGCCAACCAGAAGGCGCACCTGACAATGAATTAAGCAGTTGGATTGGTGTCCTTAGTCGAGAACACATTCCTACATGGATTAAAGATTAGAGATCGAAGGATTTGGACCAAGTAAAAAATGTGATTTGGAGAGAGATTTACGAAGCTTTCATAGTCAAAGATTGGTATAGGAAAAAGGCTTTGAAGGTTTTTGGCGAATTAAGAAAGGGGTTTAGATCCAACCTCTACGTTACCTTTGCACAGCCATACCTTTCCATTCTGGAGGAGAATGAAAATGTATATAAGCAGCCTCCTATGGTAGTACACTACTACCTCTCCTTAAACAATGACGATTAGGAAGCTTTTGTGAGGTATCGATGTTCCACCAAATTTCAACTACTATAAACTAACACAAGAAAAATAAGAGCGAAAAATGAATACTACTTTATGGTTGGTCGAGTCAGATCTAGAGAGCTCAAACAATCATTAGTATTACATATATCAATTATTCTATCATTAATATGTTACTAACATAGCATAATATAGTTAGCTAAAATGGGCGTGCTACTAATACTAGAGGAGTTGTGGGTAAAATCAAGTCAAGGTCCCTATAAACAGTTTAAAAATCTTAAAGTAGCAAAAATTGGGAACTTGATTGTAAGTTTATTGAACTCAAACTATATTGTAATTTAATACCTATTGAAGGATATTGAGAATAAAATGGTTTTGTTGTTATTTTACAGGATGAGTACACACTGCAACAAAGTCAAGGGACTTTTCAATCCATCGGTAACAATGACATATTGATGAGGGCACTAGGGAAACTGGAACATTTAGGACGTGTTTGCAATCAATCAAAGTATATGAAGTAATCTCAATACTTCGACCTCCAACTAGATTCAAAATTAAATTCCCAAATGTCAAAGATACAGATAGAAATTGCAAAATTACGAGGTCTTGTGAGCGAGCTCATTTCCCAAGGATGTGCCAGATCGACAGATGATAGCATCTCACAACGCAATAGCTTCAAGGCTAGCTGTAACCCTCTCGGCAATGTAGCAGCAACTCCACAAGCTCCAGAAGTCCCATTATTACCTCATCGTCAAGAACCCGAACAATGTCAAGAATGTAGGCTCTTTGTTAACGACAAAATTAATGAAGTGTGTGCACTTGTTGTGCTTGGGAAGTCATGGATGGAGAGTCTTCTAACTGATACAGTCCATGGAAGATCATTAGGGGAAGAAAACATGCATGTTAGCATCACTACCATCAGAGTTAGAATAGCTGAATTGCCTGTTCTGACATTTAAAGCAACAACTATGGGTCAAGCTGCCAGAAGCTTTGTCGCTGGCCGAAGAGGTTAATTGAAGTCATCGCAATGAAAATGACAAGTTAAGTGCCTAGCCATGTTCCACAAGATCTATCAGGAAAGAAATGCCAAAAAAAGAAAACCCTTACAAGAGCAAAACAATCACAACTTAAGGTAGAACAAGAACAAGAACAACCCATTGCGAATGAACCACTACCTGCATTTAACTTCTCGTTAATACCTCTAGAATTTATGCAGTTGGCTTTATAAGCACATTCTTTCATGTGCGATGGATTGATGATTCAATGCCCAATACCGATAAATGTCACTAGCAGTGAATTGCCTATTTATGTGAGGTATGAAGACATTTACTACTTCATCAACTTTGATCAAATTAGGGTGAATTGTATCATGGTATACCTCAGATAATAACTCTATCCTTAATTCATAATTTTAAAAATATAGGTAGAGTTGTAAGGTGATTTCAAATAATTGACTGTATTGTTTTTTATTGTAGTTTTTTGATAGAATATTGTGAACTTTAAGGCAAGGCGCACAATTTTGGCTTCATATCTCTGACAATTGTTTCAAGTGCTACAAGAAACCTGTAGAGTGATTGCAAAAAGTGCATGACGTCACTCCTCCACCTATTAGCTCGAGAACCGAGGGGGAAATTATTCTTTGTGCCATATAATGTTGTAAAACATTGGATGTTGGCACTTATTTCACCATGGGAGGACCAAATATATTGGTTTGATCCCCTCGAATACCCACCATGTGATGATATCATATCTCAAGAGATTGTAAGTATTAATGTTCTCTGTTTTAAGTTTTACATAATTAGATTGTCTATTAATTCATTTAATCATGATACATTGTTAGGGCGCTTAATGATTGGAAGCTTCAAACGAGAAGCGGTGTCACATTCTGATCAAACAAAACACTATATTCCAGACGTAAGTGTCCAAGACAATAAGGAAACATAGAATATGGTTTTTTTATTCTATGTTTCATGTGATATATAATTAATAATGGTATACAAGCCCTAGGAAAAAAAGAATTTTATATACATACGGATATAAATGAAGATAGAATAGAGTGGGTATAATTTGTAAATATGTATGTCATTTTTAGATAGAGATAGTAGATAAATGATTATGCAAAATAGCTCGAATGTAAATGATCTTGTAAATACCTTGTAATTTCAATATACATCAATTTTTGTATGCAATCAGGGCCTTGTTGTAATGGATAACACATGGGACTGACCATCCCATGCAAAATAGCTCGAATGTAAATGATCTTGTAAATACCTTGTAATTTCAATATACATCAATTTTTGTATGCAATCAGGGCCTTGTTGTAATGGATAACACACGGGACTGACCATCCCATGGGAAATCAAAAATTTTGGCAATTTTTTTTATGCAATACCAATTTTCTATGACAGTTTTAGCAAAAAACCATCTTGGAAGTGTTGTACGTGGACCATCATTCCACGACGGTTTTCTAAAAAGCAATCATGGAATGTGAAGTTTGGAAACTCTAATCTTTCATGACTGTTTTCTTGAAAAACCATCGTGAAAGAGGTCCTCCCACATCCCCCAAATTGGCACCTATTCTGACGTTCCACGATGGTAAAAAAACTCTCATGAAAGCTCAATTTTTGTACCATGGTTGAAGTCTTCATGGTGGATTTATAACCGTCGTAAAATTTTTCTACGGCGGTTTTAAACCGTCATGGAATTCCCAGTCTATAGTAGTGATATAGAGCTTAGAACCATATTTGGACAAAGTTTGTTTTAGTTTTAAACAACTCATAAATTTATGGTTCTTGATGCTCATTTGGTGTAAAAATACTTGAAAGCATGTTTATATGGTTCACAAGATATTTATCTAGTGTTTTGAACTTGTTTTGATCACTAAGAACTTATTTAAGTTGAAAAAACTTGGATTTCTTTGAGTCTCGTCGTGAAGGAGCAAAATTGGGTAGACCCAGCATAGGGAAGGCATGGTTGTCCATGCCCTATGTACGGTAATCGATCGCTGGCATTAGCTTGGGCTACTACTACATCCACCTGAGCCCACTAGGCCTCTCAACTCATTCCGACTTGGCTTTTTCATGTTTTGTCATGTAAAATCAATCTTAAAACCCTATTTTGTGTTCTAAAATCCTTGGAAAAGCTAATTCATACCTTAAGACTATTTTAACATAAAAGGTGCACTAGAGAATTGATTTATACATAACGTGTAACACAGATCTATTTGTTCTTGTTTTGGTTTGTCGCTGACCATGATTAGAAGCCGTCAAGATTGGGTAGCATTGGAAGCATATGTCTAATAAGTTAGAATTTTTGAAATTTAAAGCGACCTTTGGAATATCATCACTAAGAGATAGGATTCTAATCCCTCCTTTGGTAGCCATTTTGAATTATGATGTTTTGCTTTTGGCCAAATTAAATTACTTGAGATGAGCATATTACAAAAAGTTACCTATGAAATGTGTTTAAATCATATTGCTATAAGTTTGAGAAAAGTATATTATATGTAATTATACTTATTTTCTTATTTTGGTAAAGGAATTTGAAATTATGATTTAGACTCAGAATAAGAAATTCCAAGCACCTCTCATTTTCAAACACCACTAAGGATGTGCATGGCTCCTGGTGGTCCCTTTTTAATAGCCTAGAGATCGAGTTATATAGAGTGTAGCCCTAGTGACAAAAACCTAAACCTCAATCGGGACGCTCCGCAGCAAGAGTAATGACTAAAGTACTGTAAGTTTGTTTCTATATAATATGTATTTGTTTAGAAATTGAGAAATGAATCAACTAGCTCATTTCTTTCCTTTACTTGTTCTTTTATATGCTTATGTTTTAAATATTTCATTTAATTATCCAAGCACTTTTATGCCTGTTTACCTTTTTTTATTCCTTTTAATTGCTAAATTTTCTTTAAAAAAATCCTATTGGGCCTTTCGCTCATTCTTTGTATTTTAAATTCATCCTCCAAGAGATGTTAAGGACGGTGACGAGTAGACTGTAAGATTTGCTGTTTCAAGGTAGAGTTGGACCTTGAGTGGAGATTCATTAATTTTGCTATTTATTTTCTTTTATTTTAGTCAAGGCATATAGAACTTAAATTCCTCTTTATATCCTACTTTTGGACTTTATCGGGACTATGGTAGATGTCGTTTGTATTTACATTTGACATTTCTGTTGTATGATTGAACATAGGATTGCAGTGCAATCCCAAACTGATGTCAGAGGCATTTTCTTTAATGATTATGATTTGATGTATTCTTTGGAGATTTTATTCTTCCCTAAATTTTTCGACAATCAATAATGTGTTTTCAAATTTTAAAATGCATAGACTTAGGAATATTTATGGCAAGGGCAAAATGGTCTTCTCAAATTGATTAATTAGTTATTTTATTTTGATCTATGTCTATATTTAATTTAAATAAGAGCTTTAAAATTTTACTTAACTTAGATTTTTCTTAAACGGTTTTATTTTCTTAAATTAAGCCTCCACGTCATCCCCAATTTTGGGATGTTACACGTTGAGATAGAAGCCCAAACTTGCAGATAATCATGTAATTATGCACATTCAAACACACCAACTGAAACTATATAAACGGGTATTGAGAAATGAGCAGCAACCCAATAATTAAAAAGAGCTTACCAAAGGATGAGCCTTTAAGTGAGGGGGAGATTGTAAAGAAAAAGAAAGAAAGTGTCTCCTCTGCAATATTAGAGGGAAAATCAAGAGAAGAGGCTTGTTACCATTGCTCCTTAAAGTAGCTTGCTGATGAAAAACAAGAGTCTAGTTCAAACGAGGAAGACGAATGTAGAGAAAGTTCTAAAAACGAAGAGGAACAGTCAGCTGACAAGATAGGGGCTAATTCTGTAGAAACCTCTGCTCCTACGTAGACATTTCTAGTACCTCTACTCCTATGTAGACATTTCCATTCTTGCGCAGCCTGTGTAGACAACTCTAGTTCATGATAAGAAAGCTGAAAAGCGGACCGAGGTGGTTGTAGCACCAGCCACCAGAAGATCCAAACATTTCAACTAATCTTCTCTTGTTTATTTTTTTATATTTTCCCTACTAAGACAATGTTTTGATCTTTGTTTTTTGCATTTCTTAGCTTGTTTTGTTATTTCTACGCCTAGTTCACTTAGGTTGCTTACGTTTGATTTGCTTTGATTTCTTTGTGTCAAAAAGAGGGAGAACTAACCTAGCGAAGGCCTTAGGGAGAGTTCCTTTGTTTAGGGGAAGCAGAATTTTTTTTCGTTGTTTTTGTTTGGGGGAGAACTTAACCATTTTCATCGAGGAGTTTTTATTCAATGTTATTCATGTTCTAATCAATTCCATCTTTTTCATATTTATTTTGCATAAATTAACTTTGTTTTTGCAAGAAATGCATTGAAAGTGTTTTTATCTCGAGGAAGTCAAAAGGGGAGATTGTTAGGGTAACCCTATTTGTGTGGGATTTTACATGTGAATTTTTTTACTTTCTTGAGTTCAGGAGAGAATAATTTAATTTAAATTATTCTTACATTTTCTTATAGATTTTTGTTGGATTTATCCATTTATTAGTTAAGTTTATTTTTTTAATTTGTTTATCTCAATTTGCAGTGGTTGAGTTATGTCGGATTTTACTATGTTCAAATTTTAAACTGTAGCTATCCTGTTTGTGTTGCTTGTGTGGCAAGTCATGTTTAAGTTTGTATTTAAATTCAGATTTTGTAGAGAGAAATATTCTGAGAATAATTTGAATTCTATTGGTTGGAGATTGTGGAGTTTAAATTCGAATTTGAGATTCTCTTGTCTTTTAAGTTCGAATTTTTGTTAAGCTAGTTTTGTGCTTAATTGACTTAACTTAATTTGTGAGTTTTTGTAGATATTTTTCACAATAAGATCAAATTCTACGTGAGATTTAAATGGAGAAACTAACATATCACATCCTGCAGTTTTAAATCTTTTGAATTATAGTTTTTGGCAGTGCGTAGATACAGTCCACTAAGATTGCCCACGTGAATATATTTGCAAAGATTACACACTATTAGCAAGGCCGTTTCAAAATTTCAATTCAGTGTAAATCTTGTATATTTTCAGCAACTAGATTCAAATTTCAAATGAGATTTGTTAAGCTCCGACCTTAGGATTTATGGATGCATATAGACACATCTCACGCTTAGGCTTTGCTTATATAAGAGGGTTGACTTGTGACTTCTAAGTTAGAGCTTCTAAGTGAGAGAAAACCAGAGTAAAAACTTTAGAGTTTTTAGACTTCAAAAAATTGCTCTCAACCCTATTTTACCTTAGTGTATTTTTCCAATCTAGAAAGTCAAAGGAGGAGCTGTTAGTGGATTGAAGGCTCGGAGTATGTTAGTTAGACTGAAGACAAGCAAAGACGACTTAGAGTAGGACATGAAGTCTGAAGGGAGGCGAGTCGTAGAAGGAGACATTGTGGGTTTCTGCATTAGTATAGATTCCAAGCTTTCTTGCAATCCCAATCTTTGTGATTATAATTCGATATTAGTGGATTCTTCTTATATCTGGTGTGATTAACACCTGCAAGGGTTTTTGACCACGCTAAATAACCATATTATTGTGTTCATTTTTATTTTTCCGCACTTTTATTTCACACGGAAATTACTTTTGGTTATTGTTCGAATAAGATATTTTTAACATGTTTAGTGTACATAGAACACTATTAATTCTGTCCATCACATCATAATCATAACAATTACTATTATCACTAATTTTTAACACATTGATGAAAAATCTTACTGCTAAAACCGTCTTGCCAAACCACTTTTGTTAATATATACATGAATGTATCTCTTTCTTCTACGAGCAAATAAGTTATAATCTAATCTAGTTAATTTAAATCCAATGCTGAGGTAAATGTTGGGATGCCAGACGTTATCCATATGTGAAATTGCAAATCTAGGTGACTGAAAAAATTTGCGTTCAAGAAATATGCCATATTAGGATATATTAATTTTTTATACTGTGCATTAGGGGGTGATCTTTTAATTTTTCAAGAAAGTGGGGAAGGAGATGAAAAAGAATCCACAAGGAAATACTTTAGGTGCTTAACAAATTCCTTGGGCTTTTCTAGGTTCACAGCATGTCCTGCGTTCTTAACGACCACCAATTCTGCATTTTCTCCCACATGCCTAAATATGCCAAAATTGGGAATTAAAAATAAAGCTCATGTAGAAAGAGTTGACAGAAAACATAAGAAAAAAAGAAAAATCGAAAGTTTCTTTGATTTTGTTACCGTTTCAATCGATAACCAAGTTCCAAAGGAAATATCTGATCTTGGTCTCCCCACATTATCAGTGTGCGCTGCAATAAGTTAAGTTTTCAGTTCAGCGAGTAAACGTGGTTAAATCAACACAAAACACTTTTCATCATCTGCACACTAGGAGAGTTGGGCATATTAGCTGCGCGACTTGTAGCGAGGACTGTTTTCTCACCGTACGTAACATAAAGCAAGAAAATTTCTTTGCTGGGCTCAGTCAAGGTAAGTGAGAGAGCTTTCCAAAGAAGTTGGTTGGTACGTTAGGCTTGCAGGAATGAAAAAACTTCTCACTGCAGGCTTGGGAAGAGGAGCAATCTTATTTAACTTCATAGGGATGTAACCCAGATACTAATAAAACAATGAGACCTAGTCTAAAATGCTCATTACATACTAAATTATAGCTCAGAGTTTTGTGAATAGCAAGGTTATAACACTATAGAATTAAAAATAATTTTTCGGCAGAAATCCTACGTAGAAAGGCACTTTTTTTTTACCTATGTGAGGAATTTTTCCTCGTCAGAGTTGTCACATCTCCTACACTGCTCGATACAGTGGTTGTTTAGAGGCCTTCCATGTAGTAGCATAGCAATTAATTGGAATATTAGATTTCCTCTTTTTTCCATTTTTATACTGGTGTTGAAATTACGCCCCATTTTTCTAAAGAAATTTTAAACCCTATAGCGATGACATAGGTTTTACTCCTTTTCACTGCATTTGTTGTTGCTATAGGTCTTGTAGATGAAAGAAAACCCAAAGGCCTCTATTTCCCCTTTTTTGCAAAATCCTTCCCTTTCTAACCTCTGGATTCTCTCTCTCTCTCTCTCTCTAAAATCCTCCTATCTTCACTCAAAGTCCCCTAATCCATCTATTAATTATTGTCAAAATCCTTCTGATCTCCTCCTCTTTTTCCCCCTCTTTTTCCTCACACAATCTTTTACCATCGCTAGACTGCCACCGAACTGCAGCCAAGTCGCCTCCATAAGGACGTTGTCCTCGTTCCCGCTTGTTGTTGTCTTTGCTTCCATTGTTGGTATGTTTTATAGGCTGTGATTTTTTAAAATTTGATATTAGTTTAAAAATTGTGAATTGTGGTATGTTTTGTGGAATTGGTAGTTCTGTTTAGTTGACTAGTTTAGGATTTGCTAGTTACTTCTTATTGATTTAATGAAAATAATAGATCTTAATGATTTGAAAGATTAGTTGTTATTGTGTTTTTTGAGTTTCTTTTTGTTCAAATGTACGGGAGATTTTGTTGATGTAGTTGATTTGGTTTGGTTAGGTGAGTATATGTTGTTTAGATTTTATTTTTTTTTTGGTTAGGTTTTGGTAATATATATGATGAAGGATGTTGATAGTGTGTTCTTTTTTAAAATTAATTTGATTATGTGATTGTGTGCTAATTAGCTTGGTATTAATTTGGGTTTTTCTATACACAATGGCTCATTTGATATGATTTTAGCATGAAATTTGGTTAGTTCACTTTTTCCATGTATTGTTGTTAATTACATAACGGCTTGTTTTAATAGAGATGTTATATCATTTTATAAGGGTGGGTTAATAAAGTTTGTTAGCTATGACTTACAAATGTTTGGTGAAAAAGATGCTATTGTGTTATTATTCAAATCATTTTAGGTATAAAAGATGAAAGAGAATATGTACTTAAATATCGTGAACTTATAAATTGTGAATGAACAAAATTGGATAAAATGGAAGACAATACACTAATATAGGAAAATTATATATTTAAAAAATAAATAATAAGAAATAGTTTCAGTAAATAATATCAAAGTTAATTAACTATATTATTTATTTAATAAATATCAATGAAATCTACATAATTATAAATAATTTGATATTAATCATATCTGAAAAATAAATAAAGAAAATGTCAATTCAACAAAGCTAAGTAATTGTCGATAATTAAAAATATCATTTAAATTTAACTAATTAAACTCATTAATTAGAACTAAAAAGAATGTTAAGTAATTTTTAATAATTGATAATAATTAACATTTCAGTTTAAAAATCATTTGTACGCTGCAATGGTTGAAATTCTTGATGCACGACCAGCAATTGAGGAGCAAATAGACGGAGGATCTTATCCACTACTAAGTTACCACCTTTCAGAGGAAGAAATTGTGGATCAAGTTCAAAAATCCATATCAGGATACATAAAGGGTCCAGGAAGAAAGATGGTTAATCCAAACAAATCTATGCCCAGTTGCTCTTTCTCGTCCTCTTCCTTTTCTCACCATCTTAGTGACCATACACAATCCCAAGAGTCGCATAATCTTTAAACCCAACAAATAATTGATCACCTGACTGAAATGACGCAATCCCTGTCTCCTTACATTTTTCAGCAATAGGAACAACATTTGTTGCTAAAGCAATGAATACGTTGGTTGTTCTGTACTAGTTTCATGTATCGTTGTATTTAATTTTAATTTGGAGCTACGATTTTATTGTAATGACACTTTTAGGTTAATGCTTTTTTAATTAAATTTCAATATTAGTACAACAACCGCAATATTTATAAATTCGTCTCAAATAATAGGATTTTTGAATTAAAAATATATATACTATTGCAATGAAATTTGTTATCGCCATAGTCAAAACAAACAGTTTCAATTCATACCAACAACTTTACATATAACATTGTCACTACATGTCAATATTTACGACGTCCTAGTAATGACTTAACAAGGGATAAAGCATTATTTGTAGCGACAAAAATTTTCGTTGTTAAAGTCCTTTTTTAAGTAGTAATGTGCTACTAGATTTAGAAAAAGAGTGGAGAGAAAAAAATAAATTATAGAAATACATAAAGCGGGAAATATATAAGCGTGGAAATTACCTGTGTAATTCTGGGGAGATTAGAAAGCTTTCTCCCTTTGAGTACTGTCTGGATCAGTTCTCTTTTCTCTTCGACAAACTCTGTACACATTACCTGTAAAAATCATATGATAGTTACCATGTTAGAAAAACTTAAGACACATAGTGATTGATTGAAGTTTGTAGTAGCTAAAGCTTTTCACATCGTCATCATTGCCGTTCTGATTTCTTTAATTTTTTTTTAAATTTAATCGTATGACATACTTTTCTATTTTGTGCCTAGTCTTGTAATTATAGGTCATTTCATCTTACATTAACAAGGATTTAGGTTCTGGCAACAAACCAACAAAAATTTGCAAGAAGTTAGGCGGAAACAATATACTTATTCTTGAAGTTATAAAGCTTAACTGTACTTATTGCTCCATGTTTCTAATGCTTGATACTGCTATTAGCCCATCTCCAATACAAATGTTAATGTCAATATTATATTTGTCATCAAAAAGTAAAAAAAAAAATTAACGTATTTGATGTGTTATTGTATTTCATGCTCTAATGCATAATACTATTTAAAATGTGATATTTGTCTTTTGTCATAATTATTAAACCTTGAAATTTTAAAAGTAAACTTTTAATCTTAAAATAATTAAAAAGTAAAAATGTTGTAATTATTCAAACCAAAAAAAAAAGTCAATGTATCCATCAATAGGAATCAAATCTTAAATTTGTTATATGCTAAACTTGATAACTCGGTGACAAATTTACCACCAAGTTTAGCATATTGTAAATTTTGTATTAAAAATGGCATTGTATTCGAGAGTATTTTTTTACACTCTAATAATAAATTTGTCATTAACACATCAATTTAACATTGCATTAGATACTCGTAGTCAACAACTTATCCCTGATAACGATAATCATAAGAAAGATAGGTGCCATCAATGTATCCTCCATTCTTATTGTGTACGAAATTGAAATCTCCACAAAGTATAGTTGATAGA
Organism: Artocarpus heterophyllus; assembly: GCA_025403435.1. Taxonomy (NCBI): domain Eukaryota; kingdom Viridiplantae; phylum Streptophyta; class Magnoliopsida; order Rosales; family Moraceae; genus Artocarpus; species Artocarpus heterophyllus. The sequence goes on along the minus strand of CM046335.1, from coordinate 25,771,289 downwards.
AGTGAGCATTGGTAGTTCTTAAGCTGCAACAGTAATGCAGTGTGGAGATGAGAGAGTAGCGGTTTTCAAATGGATTGATGGTGGATGTAGCTAGCAAGGAGGAAGAAGAGGGAGGAGGACCGGTATGATGGGCATCTTTGGTGTTGGGTCGGCCATTTGGATGCTACTTGTGAAAGCCGTAGGAAAATGACCAAAGTATTGTTCTAATAAATATCTAAAATTTTATTAATATACAAAAATGGTTGTTTCCTTTAAAATGGTCAACCATTTATTGGCATGGTCAATCACTGATTTACCGAAGTAAATCAGTATTCTACGTTTAACCAATAGACATAAACATTTTACTAATTTCTTGATCAATAGACAGACTGATAGGATTTGATCGACCAACATATCAACTATATTTTAATCATCATCAAGTTCTAATATTTATTGAAAGAGGCCAATTTTTTCAAATTATAACCATTGAGAAATAACATATAAATTTATTAAAAAAAAAAACACTTACAAAAAATTGGAAAGAAAAAAATCTTCAAGAATAAGAGAAACATGAAGTCTAAATATTCACAATTGATTAGAAATCTTATACTTTACGTATGAAATTGACTTTTGAGTTGCTTTCGGCCTTATCACCAAAGTTATGAAATACTTCTTGAATTGTATAAAATGACACCACAAGTAAAATAGTTGTTCCAACTCTATGTCACGAATAAGTTCCATTTGTATGACCCGCAAGCAATTTCAGGAATAAGAAGAAAAATAAAAAAAGACACGCACAAACACGTGCATGCACGCAAAATAGGAAATTAATACGTAATTAAAAAAAAAAAAAAAGCTTCTTACTTGAATGAAATCTGCGAGGAAAAAAGAGGGCATGGGTCTAAAGGGCTTAACGAAGGACAGGCGCATCAATTCCCTGAGCTTGTCCGGCGTTTGCGGAAGGAGAATGCTGGCCGCCTCGTCCAAGTCCCTGACCGCAAACAGCCCCTCCGCCATGTCCTTCTCCTCCAAGCAAACCCCCGCGCAGCACAGCACCACCATCTCCACCACCTCCGGGAACTCCGACGCCATTTCGTACGCCACGAACCCCCCGTAGCTTATCCCCACCACGCTCATCCGCCTCACCCCGTGCCCCGCATCCATCAACCTCATCACGCACCTAGCCTGGAATCCCTCCGTCCTCTCGGGCCCCGCCGTGCGGGACCTGCCGAAGAAGAGGAGGTCTGGTACGTACACGTTGAAGAGGGCGGTGAAGTGGTGAAGGTGCACGCCGTACTGCCACGTCGCGTTGGCGCCGAAGCCGTGGAGGAGGAGGAGGTCGGGCTTGGACTGGTTTCGGGTTTTAGGGGCCCAGCAGTGCATGACGGTGCCGCCACCGATGTCGGTGGTGGTAGGGCGAAGGCCGGCGGCGGAGAAGGCTTGGCGGTGGAACCAGTCGAGGGAGGCGGTGATGTTGAAGCGCCATTTGGAGAGGGTGAGAGGGAACATTGATTTTTTTTTTTTTTTAAGAGTAAATCTGCGGAAGGTATTTGCTGTTTGGATTATTATTTATTATGGTCTTCAATGGCCAAAAAGGGGCATAAAAGAAGAGGAACAGACGGGTTCGAAATATGTTTATTGGAAGGGTGCGTGTGAAGACGAAGTAATCCTTCTATTTTTGGACACCCCTCCGCATGCATTGGATATGATTACTTCAACGTACGCTCACATACATTCCGTTGGCTCCCCCGGAGCACGTTTCGTGTGGCTACAACTAATAAATTCCACCACGTGTTAACAACCCTCTGCCTCTGAACTGTATCCCCTCCCTCATGGCTCAACTGAAAAGAAGTTCCGATTAAAGTGATGGGTTTCTTTCTCCACCAAAAAAAAAAAGGTGGGTTTTGATGGTCTTGCTACAGTATACTTGTAGTATTTAAAAATATTATTTTGGTATCTAAAATTTTTAACTCACCTTTTTCATTACTAAATCTCATACTATTTTGTTAAAATTATAATAGAAAATACAATACTAAAAGAAGAATAAATCCATGATTTTTTTTATGAGATTTGTGCAATCTTTTATTTTGATTTTCTATTCATTTTTACAAAACTAATTGAATGTTCATTAATGAAAAAGTAACTAAGATATCTCACATTATGAAACACAGAGTGCCAAAATAATATTTTCAAAAACATAGAGTATTGTTTTGATACTTTTCAAATAATATGGTAGCAATATGATCTTTTGTTAAAACATAAGGTACTAAAATAATAAAAATCCAAGATGGCAATCAAGGGTCCTTGGTCAGGCATTATACTAATATTGCACAATTTTTTTATTGTAAGATCTTATTAAAAGTACATAAAATAAAAAAAAAATAAAGGAAACTAATAAGATCTTACGGCTAAAAATAATCACTTAAGGATAATTTATTTTTGCAAATCCTACCATATAAATCTCTAAAGATTAAAGTCGATGCTTTTTTATCAAGCTTTAAAAAATAGGCAAAGATACTAACAGCACCACCAGCAACATATATATATGTGTATATGTGTGTGTGTGTGTGTGTGTATCTTCCAGGGCCAAAGTTATTGAACAAAGCCCTTCAAAAAAATACTGATTAAGGGGTTATTTCTCTTCCTATGCCCTGCATGTTGCTTTAATTCATAAAATATACTTTGCATTTTGAAGTTCTGCATTAAGATGTCATCCAATTACAACACAACTCCATAACATTTCTCAATCAACGTTTGATGTTGATCTTAAAAATACCTTTAAAATGAAAAAAATAAAGAAGTTCTAAATTTGAGCAGTTGAAAGAAAAAAAATTGAGTTATTTACTTTTTATTGTTAAATCTTTTTCATTAGATTTTTTTCTCTTCTCAAGTGTATTTTCAGTATTTTTGATATTCAAATTGAGTGATGGTTGAAAAAATATATATATAAATTTGTGTATTAAATATAATCTAATGATATAAAAGAGCATGACATCAAAATAAAGATATAGTTTTTGAACAAAAATATCCAAGTCTACAATAAATTAGAAGTAAACTTAACAAAGAAAAATTTATTTTGTCCATTTAGCATCATTATGATCTAGTCCTAGGTTTTAAAGTGAACATGATGTCAGTATGCTTGAAGCAACTTAAGAGTTTGTTACTTCAATTGTGAGAGAAAATAGTACAAATGGGTTTAAACTGTGGTTCACACCTATAAATGAAATAAGAGCTTAAGATTAGGTATTCGTTTTTGAATAACTATTAGATAATGCTGAGAAAATTTTTTAATTGTCAACAATTATTATTGGAAATAGTGGAAATAAAATTGATAACTATTTACGGCATTGAACATGGGTCACATTAAGGCATATAATTTTTACAATCTGAATAAAACATGTGTAACGTCCTGAAATTAATTTAATGTTATTGTAAAGTAAAATAATGAATTAGTGTGCCATAATTAATGTTTCAACGTTAATTTGATCATTTGGATAAATTTTGAATTTTAGGTTGTTTTGTTAATTTAATAAAATCTAATGATTTCTTATTGTTTTAAAATGTTGTTTTGAGTTTTAAAACACAACAGTTTGTAAAACGTTAAAAATATTCTGTTTTACAAAACCGTAGGTGACACATGATTTTTGCACAGTAAAATCACCCACCATTTCTCTCTATTTATTCCCTCTCTTACTCTCTTCCTCTCACTCTCTCTGATCTCTCTCCTTCTCTCTCTCTCGTGTGATCTCTCTCTCACACTCTCTCTTGGTCTCTCTCTTCCTCTCTCATTTTCCTCAAAATTTTGAATCAAATCAAGCTCAAGCTTCAGGTTTTGGTGGATTGGAAGCTCGGGAGCTCGATTGAACAACCAAAAACATGAATTGAAACTTGAATTCGATGTTAGTTTTGAAATTTCTAAACTTTTTCTAAATTTTCAATTTTCATGCATTTTTAAAATCCAAGTTTGTTTGAGCTTAAAAAACCTTTGATTTGACTTAAAGGAACTTAGAACACCTTGAATCTAAGCTTGGATTTATGAAAAACAGATTAGATTCAAGATTTTTCATTTTTTTCTCATTTTCTCCCATTTTTGGATTTTTAGGATTTTTGTGTTTAAATCTTGTAATACAGTTCAAAAGTGTTCTATTATGTTTTTCTATCATCTATGATTGTTTTCTATGTCTGAAAGTTGAGAAAACAGGTTAAAATCAAGATTTGAGTTTTGGGAAACCCAAAACCCGTGGTTGGAAATTCTGGGTTTTTCCAGTTTGGCAGGCCGAATTCAAAGGATCGGCAGGCCGGACTCATCCGTTTGGCAGGCCGAACTTGGAAAATGTCCGGCCGACCGGACTTGGTTTCTGGCAGGCCGAACTGCACAGTTCGGCCGGCCGAAGCAAGGCGTCCGGCAGGCCGGCAGAGCATGGAAAAATTTTGTGATTTTTCACCCGTTTTCACTATTTTGAACCCCGATTGAAATTCCAACCTTGTAAAATGATTTTAAAGATACAAATGGCACACTAGGACATCATGAAATGGTTTAGTAACATAGAATGTCTCAAACTAGATATTGATCGACTTAGTGTGTATCTAGGATCGTTTGTGGTTCTGCGGAGCTAACGTATAGCGGACCGGGATTACGGTGTGGGGCACCAGCACGAGTATCGAGGTAGGACTTCTACCCTATCTTTGGTAACCCAGTTTCAAAATGATTTGGCTTTGAAAAGGGTTTCTATAAAAATGTTTTCAACGGTTGATTGAAAATGGAATTTATCGGTTGTATTTTTTGTAAACCATGAACTGAGATGAACTTCATAATGAACTTCATAATGAATGATAATGAAAACATCTGGTAAATGGGTTTTGAATAATGTTAGAAATGAATATAAGAGCATGATGCCATATCAGAGATCGGGTCGTGTAGCGATCGACCTTGGGGGCAGGTCCCGAAACCCAGTTGGGCCACTACGGTGGTGATATTCATGTGGTTTGCCTAGGAAATGAAAATAATGTATTTTTGGTCGACCGAATAAACTGTTTTGGGTAAGAACGGTTTTATTAAATTTATTTATTCAAGGTTTCTTTTAAATAATTCCCTAAATAGTGAGACTTTTCTTTAAATTAAATGATTTATTAAAATATAGTCCTACTGAGCGTTTCGCTCACATTTTCTCTGTTGTTTTTAAAATTTCCCCCTCTAGGTGGATTCCCACTTAGGTTCAAAGAGGACTCTACGGACAGAACTCAAGAGCTGTAGGAGAATCCATAGACTGTTTAAGTTATTAAACAAGGCATGTAACATATTTATTTTCCCTTATTTGGACTGTGTTTGTAGTGAAATATTGTCAATACTATGCGTGTGCACAAGATGTGGGTCCGTGGGATCCATCCTCGTTCATCCTATTTAATTGTTGTTTCTTATTACTTGTTTAATGAACATATTTGTTTAAATTATCAAAAATGCTTGTTTAAAAATGTTCTAGATTTTCCACCTTTTGTATTTAATTTAGCCCCTAAACTCATGTTTTTAACTAAATTCTTATTTAACTAATTCAAATAAACTGCCACAACACCTCCTGCACTCCGGAGTGTGACAGAATGGTATCAGAGCTCAAGGTTATGAACCTTGGGAATTGTGCACACATATGTATGACAATGAAATACCTCTGACAGTCCAAATTTTGTTTTCAGAAGTGAGAGGATGGCACCTAGACGTCGTTCGACAGCTGACGCCGAGTTCGGAAATGATGAGGGTATGATGAGGTCTACGTTTGCGGCTTTTCGGCAGATGGCAACTAGGGCTAGACCAGAGGATTCTGATGTTAGTTGTCAACATACATATTTTAAGAAATTTTGGCGTGCATCTATTCTGACTTTTGATGTTAATGGGGATCCGCAGTTGGCAGAATATTGGTTAGACTCGATCGTGAAGCATTTGGATACCCTTGGTGTGCCTGATGAATACCGTGCAGAATTTGCTGCATATAAGCTCGAGGGTGGTGCTAATACTTGGTGGAAACAAGCTAAGCGGTTGGAACACGGTGGCGATATCAGTTGGGATAGATTCGAGGAGCTGTTCTATAACAGGTATTTTCTGCAAGGGTATAGAGATCAGAAGGCAGTTGAGTTCTATAGGTTGCAGCAGACGATTTGTCAGTTCGAGAATATGAGGCAAGATTTAATGAGTTGGCCAGGTTTGCTCCATCAGCAGTGGCATCGGAACATGAGAGGTGCATTAAGTTTCAGGAAGGGTTCAAGGCTCCTATTCGGCAACAGGTGGTTACTCTGCGACTTAGGAGTTTTTGAGAGCTTGTGTCGTCAGCAATATCAGTGGAGAATGATTTTGCACAGTATTGTGAGGATCGAGAAAAGGCTTCAGGAGGATCACAGAGGAGTAGTAGGAAGAGCACCAGTAGCAGTCCAACTCTAGGGAAGAACAAACAGGGTGGCGCAAACAATGGTAGCAGCAGTTCGTCTAGTAGAGGGTGCAGCAATCCCTATAGCTTCCATTGTCATTTCTGTCAGCAACCCGGACACATCAAGAGGAACTGCCCAATCAGGAGTGCCCGTCTTGGATCTCAGATCGGAGAGGGTGCCAATCGTCAGTCTCAACCTCAGACCCTACCTCTGCCTCAACAGTATCCGCAGTTGCAGTTTTCTCAATTCTCTCCTCAGCAATTGGCATATCCAGCACAAGGGCAGCAGCTGCAGCATTTCTAGCGCAGCATCCCTCAATATCGAGCGTCGAGTGCAGCTAGTGTGCAGTCGTCTCTGTCTCAACAGTATCGACAGAATAATCTAGGACCTAGCAATATTGGTAGAGGAAAAGGGAAGGCACCAGTGCAGGTTCATGCAATGGCATCTGGAGGTTTAGATTCTCAGACCAGTAACGCGATTATCGATGGTACGATCTTAGTTTCTCAATCCTTAGCTCGCATTTTGTTTGATATAGGTGCCTCTCATTCTCTCATTTCGAGTTCCTTTATACATGCCTTGGGATTAGATATAGAAGAGTTTAATTAACCCCTAGTCATAGCTTCTCCCTTGGGGCGGGTGTGTGTGAATTGTGTGTGTAAATCTTGTAAAATAAAGATTAGGGATGAGATTTTGAAAAAGTGATTTGATTATACTCCCCATGAGCTCATATGATGTAATTCTAGGGATGGACTGGTTGTCGAGGTACTGCCAACTTAGAAAAGTAACCCTAATGTCTGATAGGGGGACGATGATCACTTACTAGGGTGGTGGTGATTGGTTAATGAGTAAGCGTCTCATGAAGTCGTGTCTAGGAGGGCGAAGAAATCTAGTTTGTTGTGCTTTTCTTACAAATCTAGAGTGCGAGCCCTATGCTTTGAGAGAAAGTGTAGCGATTTCGGTGGTTGATGAGTTTGAGGATATCTTCCCCGACGAGTTGCCAGGATTACCACCGTATCGGGAAATCGAGTTTGGTATTGAGTTGTTTCCAAGGACAACATCGATTTCTATAGCACCTTATCGATGGCGCTGGCAGAAATGAAAGAATTGAGGAAGCAACTTCAGGAGCTTGCTGATAAAGGGTATATTCAGAATAGCACATCTCCGTGGGGAGCACCGGTTTTGTTTGCTAAGAAACATGATGGGACTCTCAGGTTGTGTGTAGATTATTGATGAGACTGTAAAAGTGTACATTTTCTAAGGCTTAAATCATTTATTTACGCTTTTATTTCTCATTAAATTCTCTAATTAATACCAATTTTGTGTTAATAAGTATTTTTGTGTCTTAGTGTGTAAATGTGTTTAAAAATATGTTTTTAGTGTGTTTTTATGTTTAATAGAATTTTTAGTAATTTTTAGAGTCATTTCGGTGTGTTAAATAAGTGTTTAGTCTGTAAATAGTCAAAGCCGTAAAAGTAATGCAGTTATTTTATTTTGAGTTTTAGAGTGTTTGATAGTGTGTTTTAAGTTTGTAAATATGTTTTATTATATTTTTAGTAATTTCTAAAAATATTTCCAAGTCATAAAAACTATATCTGTCAAACCCTAGGAGACTGGAAATTTCAAGAGTTTTTATTTATTTTTGTGTGTTTTAATGTAAAATAAATATTTTTGCAAATATTATGTTTGTAAAATAATTAATATTAGTGTGTTTGTGATTTTTAGATTTGAAATCTGGAGGAAAAACGGAACAAAACGACACCAAAACGGATAAAATCGGACATCAAATGCATTAAGGAGATAAATAAAATTTGAATTTGAAATTTAAGGGACACGTGGCACATTTTCAACCTTTGGATCAGCTGCCGATTGAATCTCGCCCGTTGGATCGCTGCAGACGTCAGGCCACGCGTCAGCCGAGGAGAAGCGTCAGCGCTGACGCATGTCGAAGAAGCTGCGTGCTCAGTCACAAATTCCACGTGTCAACCTTTTATTGGCGCGTGCGTCACACGCGCCGACAAACTGTAGAGTGCGTCAGAGGGAATATCGGCTAGCGTGGAATCTGGTGTGGTCATGTCCACGTATATCCACTCTCTCAGCCACTGGATGGGAATACGTAGACTGATCAACGGTCCTAAAATCTCAGCCCACTGGTCCCACCTGGGCCCATTCTCACGCGTGTTTGAAGCCATTGGATCGTGAAGTTAACGGTCCAGATCTGCCCGGTCTGGTGCCTTCTCATGCTGCAAAGCACAGGATTTTGAAGCTTAAAACCCACTATCAAGACCGAACTCAGCGTGAAAAAAAAGAAGCGGAAAAAGGATCCAATAATCCGAAATTGTCAACTTTCAACAGGGAAAAACGAGAATTACATATGCCAAACAGTAACTTTTCAAAGGCTATAAATAGCCTTGCATTTCCCATGAAGAACACATCTCTTTCGGGCCTTTGGCCCTTCTTTTCCCTTCCTTTCCTTAGACTCAGCAGTATCCTCCTAGGTAATAAATAATAATAAAATAATGCTTAAATTAGAGTAGAGTGTCTAGTGAGGCAAAGAGACAATCTTGTATGCATAGTATCTTGGTATGGATTTTAACTCTATATTTATGTGGTAATGTTTATATTTTGTGGAATAAATTATATCTTTATTTTTTTCAATAATTATTGTTGATGTTGTTATGCTGCCAATTTTTACATAAATTCAGTCATGCTTTCTTTATGTAATTTAATTGTGTTGCATAGTTAATATTAATAATAATGAAATAATGTTTAATTTTATGGAATGTCTTTTACTGCAGTATGACTTGTTATATTGTCAATTCTAGATATTTCATAAGACGAAGTACTGCCAGAGTTGATGTAAAAATTTATTCCACTAAAATATATTAATTTTGATTTGTTAATATCTTTTCTATCCTATAGTTATGTTAATTATAATTGAGTGACGGCTGTTATAATTTTCATAATTAGTGCACCAAATCATTAGTGATAGATGATTATTTTGCTAGTTTTTATAGGAAAACCCTTACTGCATTATGGCTTGCTATATTGTTGATTTAGGTTGACCTATATAATTAGTAAAATGTGCTCGCAATTAATGAGATAAGATATAATAAATCAAATACTTTAGATAATTATTAATTAGAGTTGAAATTTCATATCAGTTGCAAAACATACAAAGGATTCTCCAAGCTTCACCGTTTTAAATTCATTTCTTTTGAATTAAAATTTTGAATAAAAACCACAAAAATATTCATCTCATTTTACTCTTTCCTTTGAAAAAGTGCTTGCCTTTTTTACCGTTTATTTTTAACAATTTGCCGAGGTACAAATTTTCATCTCCCTGTGGATACGACAACTTTTCTACACTACATACGTCTGTCGTTTATTACAAAGAATAAACATTTCTTGGGCGTTACCAAATTTTGGCTCCGTTGCCAAATTTTGGCGCCGTTGCCGGGGAGGTGCTGTTACTTTGTCAGATTGCTAAATTAAGCAGGAAACCAGGTAAGTACTTTATCCTTATCTTGTAAATAGTGTAAAAATTGTTATTTTAGTTTGATTATTTAATTAAGTAGGCTACTATTCACATCACTATTCACACACTGTTCACTATTCATAAAAAAAATAAAAAAAATTAAAAAAAATCATAAAAAATTTATTTTTTTTTTTCGTTTTCTTTGTAAAATATTTATTTTGTGAGTTTTAGGTTTAAATTTAGGTTTTTGCCTTAGAAATAAAACATCATAAAATTTTAGAGTTAGGTTTTTTATAAAATAAATTGTGGTTTTGCGAAGAGTATCCCTTGAGAAAGTTCTGTTTGGATGCTGGTACTGGCTCGGATACCATTCCCATAGCCAGTTAATTTGGAAACTTTCCCAACACCAGTCATTCTGGGAACGTTGCTCTGACTAGGAGATTGGTTTTTAAGGAGCCTTAGCCCCACCAATCTTTCCTGGGAACATCCTTAAGGTATATAATTCTCAAGATCTACAAAATAACTCAGGCGAGTGCTTTTCATTCACTACTTTATTCTCCCCGAATAAAGAAAAGCTTAGCATTTGTCTTTATCCTTGTAAAAAAAAAATTTAAAATCAAAAATAAAAAAATATATATATAAAAATAAAAAAAAAAACACTTAGGGTTAATGATTCAAACTTAGTCGATCTGTTAAGGCTTTAGACTTGAGAAACCCTAGTGAACAATTGCCAAACTCTTTTTCGCATTTTTCATCCTCGTCGACCACTTTGTCAAATTCGTTCGCGATGGAGAATCTGAGTGAGAATCCTCAAAGAATGCTGATGAAGGATTTCATGCATCCGACTCGCACTTTAACTCCTTCATGTATTGTGTTTCCATCAAATCTTCCACAACAAGATTTTAAGCCTGGCATGATTCAACTCTTACCAACCTTCTTTGGATTAGAAAGCAAAAATCCTTATGTTCATATTCGTGAATTTGAAGAAGTTGTTGCCACTTTTCATAGCCGCCCTGACATCGCTAATTCCATCAAATTAAAAATTTTCCCTTTCTCACTGAAAGATAAAGCTAAAAGTTGGCTTTATTCTTTAAGACCTCGATCCATTCAATCATGGAATGACATGACATCTGCTTTCTTCTACAAATACTATCCATATCAAAAGACCAACAATCTCAAGAAACAAATTCTGACTTTCTCCCAAAACGATCATGAAAATTTCTATGAAGCATGGGAAAGATTCAAAGATTTGTTGAGTCAATGTCCTCACCATGGTTACGAGAATTGGCGTCTTGTCAGGTTTTTCTACGAAGGACTCACAAGTCATGATCACCAATATCTAGAAGTGATGTGCAATGGAAAATTTTTACACAAAGATCCTGAAGAAGCCAAGGAATTTCTTGATGAATTTGCTGAAAAAGTTCATCTGTGGGCTGAATTAGATGTTTCTCATAAGCCAACTGAAGTTCATCAATTGAAGAAAGAGGATAGCTACAACCTTAGGGTTCGAGTTGAAAACCTCACAAGAGAATTAGAAATCCTCAAAGCAAAGAATGAGAAAGGAAGTCATGTAGTCACAAAAGCTGAACTACAAGGAACAAATTTTCTGAATGAAAGGTTTGACCAACAACCACTGGACTGTCATATTTATCAGGAAGTGATAGGAGAATATGAGGAACAATGTAATGCCTTAAAGACAAATCAGAAGCCTTGTACCCCTTATCCTGGAACTTTCAATCCTGATGGAAGAAACAACTTGAATTTCGACAGGAGGAATTCAAATCAGAGCAATCATTTGGAAATCAATGGAATGAAGAGGAAATGCACTCAGGAGAAAATGTTCCTCAACATGATTCACACTCGAGCAAATCTCTTGAAGAAACATTACAAGCATTCATTGAGATACAAAGTAAGTCCTGCAAGAACATTGAAGCTGCTTTAACACAAATGACAAAAGAAATTTCGAAATTGAACAAAAAATGTTCATCTCAAGCTCTGGTCATTTCTGAAGGACAAAGCATGATACAAACCTCTAACACTGAAGAGAAGGATGAAGAGGTTAGTCATGTTACTACTCGCAGTGGTAAATCATTGGAAAAATCAAACACCACAGATGCGCGTAAGGAAGAAGATGTTCCTCAAAGAGAAGAAGAAGAAGTGAATAAGTTTCCAGTAGAAGTCCCTTTTCCTCAGGCTCTTCAAACTACTAGGAAAGTGCCAGAAAATTATGAAAACATCTTGGAACATTTGAAGCAAGTTCGAATCGATCTTCCTCTTTTACAAATTCTCAAACAAGTGCCTGCTTATGCCAAAGTGATAAAAGATTTGTGCACTGTGAAAAGGAAACATCATGTCCCAAAGATTGCATTCTTAACTGAGCAACTAAGTGCAGTTCTTGAGCAAAGAGTACCGGTCAAGTACAAAGATTCTGGATGTCCCACAATCACCTGTTACATAGGATCCCATGAAATCACTCAAGCCTTGTTAGACTTAGGAGCGAGTGTCAATCTCATGCCCTATTCAATTTACTCGCAACTAGGCCTTGGAGAGATTGAGCCAACATCTGTGGTCTTGCAACTCGCAGACCGATCCATAAAGAAACCACGAGGGATAGTTGAAGATGTTTTGTTACAAGTTGATAAGTTTTATTATCCCCTGGATTTTCTCATTTTAGACACTCAAACTGAGGTAGATATAGAATCAAAAATTCCTATCATCCTTGGAAGACCTTTCTTAGCTACGGCTAATGCGCTCATCAATTGTCAAAATGGTCTCATGAAAATCCTTTTTGGAAATATGACTCTTGAAGTGAATGTTTTCCATATTGGGAAGCAATTTCAAAGCAATAATGAGTGTTCTTACACTGAAATCGTTGACGAAGCTGTTCATGAAGAATTTGAAAAGCAAACCGATGTGCTTGAAGAAATCTTCCAAAGTCCTGATCTTGAAAATCTCGATCCCATTTCTGATATTCCTAAACATTCACTGGACAAAGAAACAAAGTTTTGGCAACCATATTTTGAAAAGCTATTCCCAGAAGGAGAAAAGCCAAAACCATCCACTGAAGAAATTCCCAAAATTAAGTTAGCCCAACTTCCTGAAGGACTAAAACACGCATTCTTAGGAGCTGATGAATCTTTTCCTGTTATCATTTCATCCAAACTCGATGAATCACAAGAGCGACGGTTAATTAACATGTTGCGTGATCATAAAAAAGCATTGGGTTGGACAATAGCTGATATCAAGGGTATTAGTCCCTTGATTTGCTCCCATCATATTCAATTGGAAGAAGATGCTAATCCAAAAAGAGATCCCCAAAGGAGACTAAACCCAACAATGAAAGAAGTCGTGAGGAATGAAGTTTTGAAACTGTTAAATGCTGGTATCATTTACCCCATTGCGGACAGTAAATGGGTCAATCCAACTCAAGTTGTTCCTAAGAAATCTGGTGTAACTGTGATAACAAATGAAAAAGGAGATTTTGTCCCTACAAGAGTTGTCACTGGATGGCGAATGTGCATTGATTATCGAAAATTAAATGCCGCCACTCGAAAAGACCATTTTCCACTCCCATTCATCGATCAAATCTTAGAACGTGTAGCTGGTCATCCTTTCTATTGCTTTCTAGATGGATATTCAGGATATTATCAGATAGAGATAGCATTAGAAGATCAAGAAAAGACCACGTTTACATGTCCTTTTGGTACTTTTGCTTTCCGACGAATGTCATTCAGACTTTGTAACGCCCCAGCTATGTTTCAAAGATACATGATGAGCATTTTCAATGACATGGTTGAGAAGATTATGAAAGTTTTCATGGATGATTTGACTGTTTTTGGTAATTCATTTGATACTTGTCTGCTTAACTTGGAAGCTGTTTTGAAAAGATGTGAAGAAAAAGGCCTTGTGTTAAATTGGGAAAAATGCCATTTTATGGTTCCATCTGGCATAGTTCTTGGACATATTGTCTCTGAAAGAGGAATTGAAGTTGATCCAGCTAAGATTGAGCTTATTTCAAACTTGGCCACTCCAAAGACTGTTAGAGATGTTCGATCTTTTCTTGGGCACGCTGGATTTTATAGGAGGTTCATTCAAAATTTTTCAGCCATATCAAGACCATTGTGTAATCTCCTGTTGAAAGATGCTGTGTTTGAATGGACAAAAGAATGTGAAGAATCTTTCCGAACACTGATATCTAAGTTAACTTCTGCACCTATCATGCAATCCCCTGATTGGAGTTTACCATTTGAAGTCATGTGTGATGCAAGCAATTACGCTTTAGGAGCCGTCTTAGGCCAACGAAGGGAAGGAAAACCTTTTGTAGTGTACTATGCAAGCAAAACCTTGAACAATGCTCAAATGAATTACTCAACCACTGAAAAGGAATTACTTGCTGTAGTATTTGCACTTGATAAGTTTCGTTCATACCTAATCGGGTCACCCATCACCGTTTTCACTGATCATTCTGCCCTTAAGTATCTCTTTTCTAAAAAGGATGCTAAAGCCCGACTTATAAGGTGGATCCTTCTTCTGCAAGAGTTTGATTTGACTATCAAGGACAAGAAAGGAGTTGAGAATGTGGTAGCTGACCACTTATCAAGTTTAGAAGTCAATGATTATGTTGATGGTTCACCAATTCATGATGAATTTCCTGATGAACATCTATTCTCTGTTACCAAGTTACCTTGGTATGCACACATTGTCAATTATTTGGCAACTAGAGAAATTCCATCTGCTTGGAATTTGCAAGACAAAAGAAAGTTTTTGATTGAAGTGCGTAACTTTTACTGGGATGATCCGTACCTTTTCAAATACTGTCGTGATCAAATCATGAGACGTTGCATTCCTGAAGACGAAGTGAATAATGTCTTAAAATTTTGTCACACTGATGCATGTGGTGGTCATTTTTCTGCCAAGAAAACTGCTGCAAAGATCCTCCAATGTGGTCTTTATTGGCCCACTTTGTTCAAAGACACTTATCATTATTGTCGTTCTTGTGAAAATTGTCAAAAGTTAGGTACTCTATCTCGTCGTCACATGATGCATCTAAACCCAATTATAGCAATTGAAATATTTGATTGCTAGGGAATAGACTTTATGGGACCTTTTCCACCTTCTTCTGGGTACCTATACATCCTTCTTGCTGTGGAGTATGTTTCAAAATGGGTTGAAGCCGTAGCATGCCGTACTAATGATAATACAACTGTTATAAAGTTCTTGAAAGAAAATGTGTTATCTAGGTATGGTACGCCACGTGCTATAATCAGTGATCAAGGCACACATTTTTGCAACCGTTCTTTTGAAACTTTGATGCAAAAGTACGGCGTGATTCATAAAGTTTCGACTGCCTATCACCTACAGACAAATGGACAAGCTGAGTTAGCAAATAGAGAGATCAAACAAATTTTGGAAAAAATAGTGAATCCTGATCGAAAAGATTGGTCCTCACGTCTTCAAGATGCACTCTGGGCATACCGCACAGCTTACAGAGCTCCTTTAGGAATGTCTCCCTATAGGCTCATCTTTGGAAAAGCCTGTCATTCACCTGTAGAACTTGAACATAAAGCTTATTGGGCTATTAAAGCTCTCAACTTTGATCTTAGTGCTGCAGGTATTGAACGGAAGCTTCAACTCTCTGAACTTGAGGAATTAAGGAATGATGCTTACAACAGTTCACGGATTTACAAAGCAAACATGAAAGCATTCCATGACAAACAAATTCTGAGAAAGAACTTTGAGCCAAATCAACGGGTTCATCTTTATGAATCTCGTCTTCACCTTCATCCTGGTAAGTTAAAATCACGATGGACAGGCCCATATATTGTGAAACAGGTTTTCCCTAATGGTGTTGTTGAAATTGAAGATCCATCCGATGGAAGGATACTCAAAGTAAATGGCCAGAGATTGAAAAGCTACATAGAACGGATAACTGAACCTGAAGAAGTCACTCTTATGGCTCCAGTTTATCAACCTTGAGTAGTTTTCTGTTTATTCGCTTTTAAATATTTATTTTTGTTGTTTGTTTTCTTATTTTGTTTTGCTTATTTTCTCATATAAAAAAAAACTTTGAAAGTTGAAAATAAATATCAAAATTAATTCTTGCAGAATAGCTGAGATTAAGGAGGTTATAATCAATTGTGATTAGTAAATACTTTATATTTGCAGCCTCTTGAGACGAATTCTGAAGAATTTGTGTAAAAATATGATTTTAGACTTTCAAAAAAAAAAAAAAAAATAAAGTCTAGGGAATCTGACTTTAAAAGACCCAATTTGCAATATATTGTTGTGTGTTTTGTTAGTTTTTAGTTTTTGGTTTGTTAGTTTACCACAGATCATCTCTGCAGCTGTGCTGATTCAGGTAATATTTTTGTTGCTCTCACTATTCTTTTATACATTTAGGATAATGTATGTTCTAGGTTGGAGGGAGAAGATTGTGCTTAAAAATTGTGTTTCATTATTGTGCTATGTCAAAAAAAATTTCGATTTTGCTCAAATGATTTTTGCTCCAGATTCTTGTACCTTTTTCATTTATGTGTGTTATTTTGTGAGTCACAAAATTAAAATTAAAAAAAAAGAAGAAGAAAAAAATGTTTTGAAAATAATAGTTTCTTAGTAATTAATGTGTTATTATTTTGTTTTGATTTCTGAATTTCATATTAATGTAATATTATTTTTCTATTCTTTGAATTATTTAATTTTATACACTTTCAAAACTTTAGTTTTATTTAACATTTTTATGTGTTTATTTTTCAAAGTGTTTGTAAGCCATTCTTTTCACACACTCACTATAATGCTTAATTGTGGTGGTAAATCCAAGCTATGAATATTTGAGTTTTGTTATTTTGTGAAGATGCATAATTGAAGGCAGCAATATTTCAAAAAAAAAAAAAAAAAGAAGAAAGAAAAAAAAATGAATGTAACTAAATAAAGTGTGTAATAAATAAAGTTGGATAAGTTTGGTTTCGTAGCCTCTTTAGCTCGAGTAAGTAAGTTCTAAGGGGTGCTTCAACACCTAGTACCTTAGACCAACTGGTCTGGGAGTTACTAACCCAAAGCTCATTAAATGGGTTATGGAGAAAGCTTAAGGGAGCCAAACATTGCACTATCCACAGTTGTAAAGTTTGTAAATATTTGTATCTTATGTTTCTGCTTTTTAATTATTCTCGTAAATAAATTTGAAGTGTTGCTGTCTGCATGAGTGATTTGAAGCAAAATATCATAATAATTTTATTCTTAGTGTTGGATGAAACTTCATAATTATACATTATCTATTTTTGCACTAAGTTTGGCATATATACATTTTGTTAAATAGCATATAAATTGTTCAAATAAAATTCTGGTTTTGTTAGTCTATTTAGTTAGATAAGACAAATTATAGTTAAATGCTTTCCATTTTATGAATATTTAATAAATCATTTCACAATTATATCGCTTTAATTGCTAGAGACTAGCAATAAGCTGGTTGGGGGGTGTGATGAGACTGTAAAAGTGTACATTTTCTAAGGCGTAAATAATTTATTTACACTTTTATTTCTCATTAAATTCTCTAATTAATAGCAATTTTGTGTTAATAAGTATTTTCATTTCTTAGTGTGTAAATGTGTTTAAAAATATGTTTTTAGTGTGTTTTTATGTTTAATAGAATTTTTAGTAATTTTTAGAGTCATTTCGGTGTGTTAAATAAGTGTTTAGTCTGTAAATAGTCAAAGCCGTAAAAGTAATGTGGTTATTTTATTTTGAGTTTTAGAGTGTTTGATAGTGTGTTTTAAGTTTGTAAATATGTTTTATTATATTTCTAGTAATTTCTAAAAATATTTCCAAGTCATAAAAACTATATCTGTGTCAAACCGTAGGAGACTAGAAATTTTAGGAGTTTTTATTTATTTTTGTGTGTTTTAATGTAAAATAAATATTTTTGTAAATATTATGTTTGTAAAATAATTAATATTAGTGTGTTTGTGATTTTTAGATTTGAAATCTGGAGGAAAAACGGAGCAAAACGACACCAAAATGGATAAATTCGGACATCAAATGCATTAAGGAGATAAATAAAATTCGAATTTGAAATTTAAGGGACACGTGGCACATTTTCAACCTTTGGATCAGCTGCCGATTGAATCTCGCCCGTTGGATCGCTGCAGACGTCAGGCCATGCGTTAGCCGAGGAGAAGCGTCAACGCTGACGCATGTCGGACAAGCTGCGTGCTCAGTGCGTCAGAGGGAATCTCGGCCAGCGTGGAATCTGGTGCGGTCATGTCCACGTGCAGCCACTCTCTCAGCCACTGGATGGGAATACGTAGACTGATCAAACGGCCCTAAAATCTCAGCCCACTGGTCCCACCTGGGCCCATTCTCACGCGTGTTTGAAGCCATTGGATCGTGAAGTTAACGGTCCAGATCAGCCCGGTCTGGTGCCTTCTCATGCCGCAAAGCACAGGATTTTGAAGCTTAAAACCCACAATCAAGACCGAACTCAGCGTGAAAAAAAAGAAGCGAAAAAAGGATCCAATAATCCGAAATTGTCAACTTTCAACAGGGAAAAACGATAATTACATATGCCAAACAGTAACTTTTCAAAGGCTATAAATAGCCTTGCATTTCCCATGAAGAACACATCTCCTTCGGGCCTTTGGCCCTTCTTTCCCCTTCCTTTCCTTACTGTTGAGTTAGACTCAACAGTATCCTCTTAGGTAATAAATAATAATAAAATAATGCTTAAATTAGAGTAGAGTGTCTGGTGAGGCAAAGAGATGATCTTGTATGCATAGTATCTTGGTATGGATTTTAACTCTATATCTGTGTGGTAATGTTTATATTTTGTGGAATAAATTATATCTTTATGTTTTCAATAATTATTGTTGATGTTGTTATGCTGCCAATTTTTACATAAATTCAGTCATGCTTTCTTTATGTAATTTAATTGTGTTGCATAGTTAATATTAATAATAATGAAATAATGCTTAATTTTATGGAATGTCTTTTACTGCAGTATGACTTGTTATATTGTCGATTCTAGATATTTCATAAGACGAAGTGCTGCCAGAGTTGATGTAAAAATTTATTCCACTAAAATATATTAATTTTGATTTGTTAATATCTTTTCTATCCCATAGTTATGTTAATTATAATTGAGTGACAGCTGTTATAATTTTCATAATTAGTGCACCAAATCATTAGTGACAGATGATTATTTTGCTAGTTTTTATAGGAAAACCCTTACTGCATTATGGCTTGCTATATTGTCGATTTAGGTTGACCTATATAATTAGTAAAATGTGCTTGCAATTAATGAGATAAGATATAATAAATCAAATACTTTAGATAATTATTAATTAGAGTTGAAATTTCATATCAGTTGCAAAACATACAAAGGATTCTCCAAGCTTCACCGTTTTAATTTCATTTCTTTTGAATTAAAATTTTGAATAAAAACCACAAAAATATTCATCTCATTTTACTCTTTCCTTTGAAAAAGTGCTTGCATTTTTAACCGTTTATTTTTAACAATTTGCCGAGGTACAAATTTTCATCTCCCTGTGGATACGACAACTTTTCTACACTACATACGTCCGCCGTTTATTACAAAGAATAAACATTTCTTGGGCGTTACCAATTATCGACAGCTGAATCGTGTTACAATGAAGAATAAGTTTCCCTTGCCCTGGATCGATGAGTTGTTTGATTAGTTGGGAGGTTCGCGATACTTCTCAAAGATTGATTTGCGCTCAGGGTACCATCAGCTCAGGATTAAGGAGGAAGATATCCCTAAGGCTGCTTTTAGGACCCAGTATGGACATTTTGAGTTTCTGGTGATGCTATTTGGATTGACGAATGCTCCGGCAGCTTTCATATATTTGATGAACAGAATATTCAGGACGTATCTTGATCAGTTCATGATCGTGTTCATCGATGATATTTAGTGTATTCTAAGACTTGGGAGGAGCATGAGCAGCATCTCCGGATCGTGCTTCAGACTCTGCGGGAGCACCGGTTGTATGCCAAGAGAGAAAAGTGCGAGTTTTGGTTAACTGAGATCAAATTTCTGGGTCTTGTCATCTCTGAGCATGGTATTTTTGTGGATCCATCCAAGATTGAAGCCATAGTGGAATGGGAACGACCAAGGAATGTAGCAGAAATTTGCAGCTTCTTGGGTCTTGCTGGTTATTACAGGAAATTTGTAAAGGATTTTTCAAAGATTGCAGCTCCGTTGACGAGATTGATCAAGAAAAACGTCAGGTTTGAGTGTGATGAAAAATGTGAGCTTGCTTTTTAGGAATTGAAGAACCGGTTGACTTCAGCCCTAGTGTTGGTTATTCTTAGCAGTGACGAGCCGTATGTGGTTTACGCAGATGCTTCAGGGAGTGAACTTGGATGTGTGTTGATGCAGCAGGGACGCGTGGTTGTGTACGGATCGAGACAGCTATGACCTCACAAGCGGAATTATCCTACTCATGACTTAGAGCTCGTGGTAGTGATTCACGCGTTGAAGATTTGGAGATTTTATTTGTATGGGTCGACATTTCAAGTCTTCTCCGATCATAAGAGTTTGAGGTATCTGTTCACTCAGAGGGATCTTAATTTGAGGCAGTAGAGATGGATGGAGTATATGGAGGATTATGATTTTGCGTTGCAGTATCATCCTGGGAAAGCTAATGTGGTCACGGATGCGCTTAGCAGGAAGTCTTCAGGGATTCTCGCTTGTTTGGCTCTTGAGGACTGGAGCAGGGATGTGACAGTGAGCAAGTATGGGCTATAGTATTATGAAGACGATGATCTAGTTTCGGTATATCATATGGAGGTGACCCCAGCTCTTGTTTAGATGGTGAAGTGAAATCAATGGCAGGACCAACATTTGCAGGGGATTTGGACGCGGATTCAGAATGGAGAGCGGTTTGAAGAATGGAGTGTGCATGCAGATGGATCGTTGTATTTTTGGGAGCGTCTTGCAGTTCCAGCTATCGTAGAGGTGACAAAAGCCGTTTTGGACGAAGCTCATAGGTCTCAGTTCGCCATTCATCCGGGGAGCACAAAGATGTATCATGATTTGAAGAGGCAATATTGGTGGAGAGGCATGAAGAAAGATGTTTGAGAGTACGTGGCCAAGTGTACGACATGTCTTCAGGTGAAAGCCAAGCATCAGAAGCCTACAGGTCAGCTTCAGCCACTTCCTATTCCAGGGTGGAAATGGGAGCATGTGACGATGGATTTTCTCACAGGTTTGCCAAGGACGGAGCAGCGGCATGATGCAGTTTGGGTCGTGGTCGACAGGTTGACAAAATCGACGCATTTCATTTCGTTCAGGTCGACATGTTCGAGGAGGATTCTCAGGGATTTGTATCTGCAGAACATAGTGAGATTGCATGGAGTTCCTTTGTCCATCACTTCTGATCGAGACACCAGGTTTAATGCTAAGTACTAGAGGAGTTTTTAGGAGGCTTTAGGTACGGATTTGAACTTCAGTACGACATTTCATCCTTAGACTGATGGGCAGTCTGAGCGGGTTATTCAGATTCTCGAGGATATGTTGCATGCCTATGCGTTAGACTTTGGTAGGAATTGGGAGAAATACTTGCATCTGGCAGAGTTTGCGTACAACAACAGCTATCAAGCGAGTATTGGTATGGCACTGTTTGAGGTGTTGTATGGGCGACCGTGTCGGTCACCGGTGTGTTGGGCATAGCCGAAAGATAGGGTTATTCTTGGGGCGAATGAGATCTGTGATAGCAATGAGAAAGTCGCCATGATTCGAGATCGATTGAGGGCAGCTTAGAGTCGACAGAAGAGTTATGCAGATAGAAGACGTAGACCTTTAGAGTTTACAGTAGGAGATTTCGTTCTTCTGAGGGTATCGCCTCGTAAAGGTGTCATGCAGTTCGGAGTGAGTGGAAAGCGTTCTCCGAGATATATTAGACCGTTCGAGATCACTCAGCGTGTCGGTATGGTCGCTTATTGGCTTGACCTTCCACCCAAACTCTCTTATGTTCATGATGTGTTTCATGTGTCGATGCTTAGGAAGTCTCCGCCTGAGCAGGGTAAGATAGTTTCATTTCGCGATGTGCAGGTTCGAGAAGATACGACGTACGAAGAAGTGCCAATTCAGATCATCGATCGAAAAGCGATCAGTTTGTGTCGTTGTGAAATACCATTGGTAAAGGTCGTGTGGCAGCATCACGGTGTTGATGAAGCCACTTGGGAACTAGAGTCAAGTATGCGGGAGTTGTATCCGCATTTGTTTGTTTTTAAGTTGAGTTGTAAATTTCGAGGGCAAAATTTCTTTTAGGGGTGGAGAGTTGTAACGCCCTGAAATTAATTTAATGTTATTGTAATATAAAATGATGAATTAGTGTGCCATAATTAATGTTTCAACGTTAATTTGATCATTTGGATAAATTTTGAATTTTAGGTTGTTTTGTTAATTTAATAAATTCTAACGATGTCTTATTGTTTTAAAATATTGTTTTGAGTTTTAAAACACAACAGTTTGTAAAATTTTAAAAATATTCCGTTTTACAAAACCGTGGGTGGCACATGGTTTTCATACAGTAAAACCGCCCGCCATTTCTCTCTATTTATTCTCTCTCTCACTCTCTTCCTCTCACTCTCTCCGATCTCTCTCTCTCTCTCCCGTGTGATCCCTCTCTCTCTCTCTCTCGGTCTCTCTCTTCATCTCTCATTTTCCTCAAAATTTTGAATCAAATCAAGCTCAAGCTTCGGGTTTTGGTGGATTGGAAGCTTGGGAACTCGATTGAACAACCAAAAACGTGGATTGAAGCTTGAATTCGAGGTTAGTTTTGAAATTTCTAAACTTTTTCTAAATTTTCAATTTTCGTGCATTTTTGAAATCTAAGTTTGTTTGAGCTTAGAAAACCTTTGATTTGAGTTAAAGGAACTTAGAACACCTCGAATCTAAGCTTGGATTGAAGAAAAATGGATTAGATTCAAGATTTTTCATTTTTCCTCATTTTCTCCCATTTTTGGATTTTTGGGATTTTTGTGTTTAAATCTTGTTTAAATGAGTTCAAAAGTGTTCTATTATGTTTTTCTATCATCTATGATTGTTTTCTATGTCTGGGATTTGAGAAAAATAGGTTAAAATCAAGATTTGAGTTTTGGGAAACCCAAAACCCGTGGCTGAAAATTCTGGGTTTTTCTAGTTCGGCAGGCCGGATTCAAAGGATCGGTAGGCCAAATTCATCTATCTGGCAGGTCAAACTTGAAAAATGTCCAGCCTATCAGACTTGATTTCTGGTAGGCCAAACTGCATAGTTCGGCCGGCCGAAGCAGGGCGTCCGGCAGGCCGGCAGGGCATGGAAAAATTTTGTGATTTTTCACCCGTTTTTACTGTTTTGAACCCCGATTGAAATTCCAACCTTGTAAAATGATTTTAAAGATACAAATGGCACACTAGGACATTATGAAATGGTTTAGTAACATAGAATGTCTCAAACTAGATATTGATCGACTTAGTGTGTATCTAAGATCGTTTGTGGTTCCGCGGAGCTAACATATAGTGGACCGAGATTACGGTGTGAGGCACCGGCATGAGTATTGAGGCAGGAATTTTACCCTATCTTTGGTAACCCAGTTTCAAAATGATTTGGCTTTGAAAAGAGTTTCTATAAAATGTTTTCAACGGTTGATTGAAAATAGAATTTATCGGTTGTATTTTTTGTAAACCATGAACTGAGATGAACTTCATAATGAATGATAATGAAAACATCTGGTAAATGGGTTTTGAATAATGTTAGAAATGAATATAAGGGCATGATGCCATATCAGAGATCGGGTCGTGTAGCGATCGACCTTGGGAGCAGGTCCCGAAACCCAGCTGGGCCAGTACGGTGGTGATATTCGTGTGGTTTGCCTAGGAAAAGAAAATAATGTATTTCTGGTCGACCAAATAAACCGTTTTGGGTAAGAACAGTTTTATTAAATTTATTTATTCAAGGTTTCTTTTAAATAATTCCCTGAATAATAAGATTTTTCTTTAAATTAAATGATTTATTAAAATATAGTCCTACTGAGCCTTTCGCTCACATTTTCTCTGTTGTTTTTAAAATTCCCCCCTCTAGGTGGATTCACACTTAGGTTTAGAGAGGACTCTATGGACAAAACTCAAGAGCTGTAGGAGAATCCATAGACTGTTTAAGTTATTAAACAAGGCATGTAACATATTTATTTTCCCTTATTTAGACTGTGTATGTAATGGAATATTGTTAGTACTATGCGCGTGCACAAGATGTGGGTCCGTGGGATCCATACTCGTTCATCCTATTTAATTGTTGTTTCTTATTACTTGTTTAAAGAACATATTTGTTTAAATTATCGAAAATGCTTGTTTAAAAAGGCTCTAGATTTTCCTCCTTTTATATTTAATTTAGCCCCTAAACTCATGGTTTTAACTAAATTCTTATTTAACTAATTCAAATAAACCACCATGTCACCTCCCGTACCCGGGGCGTGACAGAATGGTATCAGAGCTCAAAGTTATGAACCTTGGGAATTGTGCACACATAAGTATGACAATGAAATACCTCTGACAGTCTAAATTTTGTTTTCAAAAGTGAGAGGATGGCACCTAGACGTCGTTTGACAGCTAACGTCGAGTTTGAAAATGATGAGGGTATGATGAGGTCTATGTTTGCGGCTTTTCGGCAGATGGTAGCCAGGGCTAGACCAGAGGATTCTGACGTCATTCATCGGCATACAAATTTTAAGGAATTCTAGCCTGCGTCTATTCTGACTTTTGATGTTAATGGGGATCCGCAGTTGGAAGAATATTGGTTAGACTCAATCGTGAAGCATTTGGATACCCTTAGTGTGCCTGATGAGTACCGTGTGGAATTTGCTACATATAAGCTCGAGGGTGGTGCTAATACTTGGTGGAAACAAGCTAAGCGATTGGAACGCGATGGCGATATCAGTTGGGACAGAGTCGAGGAGCTGTTCTATGACAAGTATTTTTCGCAGGGGTATAGAGATCAGAAGGCAGCTGAGTTCTACAGTTTACAGCAGATGATTTATCAATTCAGGAATATGAGGCAAGATTTAATGAGTTGGCCAAGTTTGCTCCATCAACAGTGGCATCAAAACGTGAGAGGTGCATTAAGTTTTAGGAAGGGCTCAAGGCTCCTATTCGGTGACAGGTGATTACTCTGCGACTTAGGAGTTTTGGAGAGCTTGTGTCGTTAGCAATATCAGTGGAGAATGATTTTGAGCAGTACTGTGAGGATCGAGAAAAGGCTTCAGGAGGATCACAGAGGAGTGGTAGGAAGAGCACCATTAGCCGTCCAACTCTGGGGAAGAACAAGCAGGGTGGCGCAAACAATGGTAGCAGCAGTTCGTCTGGTAGAGGGCACAGCAATCCCTATAGCTTCCATTGTCATTTTTGTCAGCAACCCGGACACATCAAGAGGAACTGCCCAATCAGGAGTGCCCGTCTTGGATCTCATAACGGAGAAGGTGCCAGTCATCAGTCTCAACCTCAGACCCTACCTCCGCCTCAACAGTATCCGCAGTTGTAGTTTCCTCAGTTCTCTCCTCAGCAATTGGCATATCCAGCACAAGGGCAGCAGCCGCAGCATTTCCAGCGTAGCGTCCCTCAGTATTGAGCGTTGAGTGCAGCTAGTGTGCAGTCGTCTCCATCTCAGCAGTATCGGTAGAATAATCCAGGACCTAGTAATGTTGGTAGAGGAAAAGGGAAGGCACCAGTGCAAGTTCATGTAATGGCATCTGGAAGTTCAGATTCTCAGACCAGTAACGCGATTGTCGATGGTACGATCTTAGTTTCTCAATCCTTAGCTCTCGTTTTATTTGATACATGTGCCTCTCATTCTCTCATTTCGAGTTCTTTTGTACATGCCTTGGGATTAGATATATAAGAGTTTAATGAACCCCTAGTCATAACTTCTCCCTTGGGGCAGATGTGTGTGAATTGTGTGTAAATCTTGTAAAATAAAGATTGGGGATGAGATTTTGAAAAGTGATTTGATTATACTCCCCATGAGCTCATATGATGTAATTCTAGGGATGGACTGGTTGTCCAAGTATAACGCAGCTGTAGACTGCCAACTTAGAAAAGTAACCCTAGTGTCTGATAGGGGGACGATGATCACTTACCAGGGTGGTGATGATTTGTTAATGAGTAAGCGTCTCATGAAGTCGTGTCTAGGAGGGCGAAGAAATCTGGTTTGTTGTGCTTTTCTTGCAAATCTAGTGTGCGAGCCCTATGCTTTGAGAGGAAGTGTAGCGATTCCGGTGGTTGATGAGTTTGAGGATGTCTTCCCCAACAAGTTGCCAGGATTACCACCGCATCAGGAAATCGAGTTTGGTATTGAGTTGTTTTTGGGGACAACACCGATTTCTATAGCACCTTATCAGATGGCGCCGGCCGAAATGAAAGAAATGAGGAAGCAACTTCAGGAGCTTGTTGATAAAGGGTATATTTAGAATAGCACATCTCCGTGGGGAGCACCGGTTTTGTTTGCTAAGAAACATGATGGGACTCTCAGGTTGTGTGTAGATTATCGGCAGCTGAATCGTGCTACAATGAAGAATAAGTATCCCTTGCCCAAGATCGATGAGTTGTTTGATTATTTGGGAGGTTCGTGATACTTCTCAAAGATTGATTTGCGTTCAGGGTACCATTAGCTCAGGATTAAGGAGGAAGATATCACTAAGACAGGTTTTAGGACCCGGTATAGACATTTTGAGTTTCTCGTGATGCCATTTGGATTCACGAATGCTCCGGTAGCTTTCATGGATTTGATGAACAGAATATTCAGGCCGTATCTGGATCAGTTCGTGATCGTGTTCATCGATGATATTTAGTGTATTCTAAGACTTGAGAGGAGCATGAGCAGCATCTCTGGATCGTGCTTCAGACTCTGCGGGAGCACCAGTTGTATGCCAAGAGGGAAAAGTGCGAGTTTTCGTTGACTGAGGTCAAATTTCTAGGTCATGTCATCTTTGAGCATGGTATTTCTGTGGATCCGTCCAAGATTAAAGCCATAGTGGAGTGGGAATGACCAAGGAATGTAGCGAAAATTCACAGCTTCTTGGGTCTTGCTGGTTATTACCAAAAATTTGTAAAGGATTTTTCAAAGATTGTAGCTCCGTTGACGAGATTGATCAAGAAAAACGTCAGGTTTGAGTGGGGTGAAGAATGTGAGCTTGCTTTTCAGGAATTGAAGAACCGGTTGACTTCAGCCCCTGTGTTGGTTATTCCTAGCAGTGACAAGCCGTATGAGGTTTACGCAGATGCTTCAGGGTGCAGACTTGGATGCGTATTGATGCAGCAAGGACGCGTGGTTGCATACGGATCAAGACAGCTACGACCTCACGAGTAGAATTATCCTACTTATGACTTGGAGCTCGTAGTAGTGATTCACGTGCTGAATATTTGGAGGTATTATTTGTATGGAGTGACATTTTAGGCCTTCTCCGATCATAAGAGTTTGAGGTATCTGTTCACTCAGAGGGATCTTAATTTGAGGCAGTGGAGATGGATAGAGTATATGGAGGATTATGATTTTGTGTTGCAGTATCATCCCGGGAAAGCTAATGTGGTCGCGGATGCGCTTAGCAGGAAGTCTTCAGGGATTCTTGCTTGTTTGGCTCTTGAGGACTGGAGCAGGGATGCGATAGTGAGCGAGTATGGGCTACAGTATCATGAAGACTATGATCGAGTTTCGGTATATCATATGGAGGCGACCCCAGCTCTTGTTCAGATGGTGAAGCAAAATCAGTGGCAGGACCAACATTTGCATGGGATTTGGAAGCAGATTTAGAACGGAGAGCGATTTGAAGAATAGAGTGTGCATGCAGATGGATCGTTGTATTTTTAAGAGCGTCTTGCAGTTCCAGCTATCGCCGAGGTGACAAAAACTGTTTTGGACGAAGCTCATAGGTCTCAGTTTGCCATTCATCTAGGGAACAAAAAGATGTATCATGATTTGAAGAGGCAATATTGGTGGAGAGGCATGAAGAAAAATGTTCGAGAGTACGTGGCCAAGTGTACGACGTGTCTTCAGGTGAAAGCCGAGCATCAGAAGCCTGCAGGTCAGCTTCAGCCGCTTCCTATTCCAGGGTGGAAATAGGAGCATGTGACGATGGATTTTCTCATAGGTTTGCCGAGGACGGAGCAACGGCATGATGCAGTTTGGGTCGTGGTCGACAGGTTGACGAAATCGACGCATTTCATTCCGTTCAGGTCGACATGTTCAAGGAGGATTCTCGGGGATTTGTATCTGCAGAACATAGTGAGATTGCATGGAGTTCCTTTGTCCATCACTTCTGATCGAGACACCAGGTTTAATGCTAAGTACTAGAGGAGTTTTTAGGAGGCTTTAGGTACAGATTTGAACTTCAGTACGACGTTTCATCCTCAGCCTGATGGGCAGTTTGAGCGGCTCATTCAGATTCTCAAGGATATGTTGCATGCCTGTGTGTTAGACTTCGGCGGAAATTGGGAGAAATATTTGCATCTGGAGGAGTTCGCGTACAACAATAGCTATCAAGCGAGTATTGGTATGGCACCATTAGAGGCGTTGTATGGGCGACCATGTCGGTCACCAGTCTGTTGGGCAAAGCCA
The DNA here is from genome assembly GCA_025403435.1 of Artocarpus heterophyllus. Taxonomy (NCBI): domain Eukaryota; kingdom Viridiplantae; phylum Streptophyta; class Magnoliopsida; order Rosales; family Moraceae; genus Artocarpus; species Artocarpus heterophyllus. The sequence continues at coordinate 25,742,828 of CM046335.1, read as the reverse complement.
GAAGACAGGGTTATTCTTGGGCCAGATGAGATCCGTGATAGCAATGAGAAAGTCGCTGTGATTCGAGATCGATTGAGGGTAGCTCAGAGTCGACAGAAGAGTTATGCGGATAGAAGAAGAGTTATGCGGATAGAAGACGTAGACCCTTAGAGTTTGCGGTAGGAGATTTCGTTCTTCTGAGGGTATCGCCTCGTAAAGGTGTCATGTAGTTCAGAGTGAGTGGAAAGCTTGCACCGATATATATTAGACCGTTCGAGATCACTCAGTGTGTCAGTATGGCCGCTTATCGGCTCCACCTTCCGCTCGAACTCTCTTATGTTCACGATGTGTTCCATGTGTCGATGCTTAGGAAGTGTCCGCCTGAGCAGGGTAAGATAGTTTCATTTCGCAATGTATAGGTTCGGGAAGATACGACGTACGAAGAAGTACCGATTCGGATCATCGATCAAAAAAGTGATCAGTTTGCATCGTTGTGAGATACCGTTGGTAAAGGTCGTGTGGCAGCATCACGGGGTTGATGAAGCCACTTGGGAACTAGAGTCAAGTATGCGGGAGTTTTATCCGCATTTTTTTTGTTTCTAAATTGAGTTGTAAATTTTAAGGGCGAAATTTCTTTTAGGGGTGGAGAGCTGTAACTCCCCGAGATTAATTTAATGTTATTGTAATGTAAAATGATGAATTAGTGTGCCATAATTAATGTTTCAACATTAATTTGATCATTTGGATAAATTTTGAATTTTAGGTTGTATTGTTAATTTAATAAATTCTAATGATTTCTTATTGTTTTAAAATATTGTTTTGAGTTTTAAAACCCAACCGTTTGTAAAATGTTAAAAATATTCCATTTTATAAAACCGTAGGTGGCACATGGTTTTCGCACAGGAAAACCGCCCACCATTTCTCTCTATTTATTCTCTCTCTCACTCTCTTCCTCTCACTCTCTCTAATCTCTCTCTCTCTTTCTCTCCCGTGTGATCCCTCTCTCACTCTCTCTCTTGGTCTCTCTCTTCCTCTCTCATTTTCCTCAAAATTTTGAATCAAATCAAGCTCAAGCTTCGGGTTTTGGTGGATTGGAAGCTTCGGAGCTCAATTGAACAACCAAAAACGTGAATTGAAGCTTGAATTCGAGGTTAGTTTTGAAATTTCTAAACTTTTTCTAAATTTTTAATTTTCTTGCATTTTTGAAATCTAAGTTTGTTTGAGCTTAGAAAACCTTTAATTTGAGTTAAAGGAACTTAGAACACCTCGAATCTAAGCTTGGATTGAAGAAAAACATATTAGATTCAAGATTTTTTCATTTTTCCTCATTTTCACCCATTTTTAGATTTTTGGGATTTTTGTGTTTAAATCTTGTTTAAATGAGTTCAAAAGTGTTCTATTATGTTTTTCTATCATCTATGATTGTTTTCTATGTCTGGGATTTGAGAAAAATAGGTTAAAATCAAGATTTGAGTTTTGGGAAACCCAAAACCCGTGGCTGGAAATTCTGGGTTTTTCCAGTTCGATAGGCCGAACTACGTGTTCGACAGGCCGAATTCAAAGGATCGGCAGGCTAGATTCATCTGTCCTGCAGGCCAAACCTGAAAAATGTCCGGCCAACCAGACTAGGTTTTCGGCAGGCCGAACTGCACAGTTCGGCCGGCCGAAGCAGGGCGTCCGACAGGCCAGCAGGGCATGGGAAAATTTTGTGATTTTTCACCCGTTTTCACTGTTTTGAACCCCGATTGAAATTCTAACCTTGTAAAATGATTTTAAAGATACAAATGGCACACTAGGACATCATGAAATGGTTTAGTAACATAGAATGTCTCAAACTAGATATTGATCGACTTAGTGTGTATCTAGGATCGTTCGTGGTTCCACGGGGCTAACGTATAGTAGACCGGGATTATGGTGTGGGGCACCGGCACGAGTATTGAGGTAGGACTTCTACCCTATCTTTGGTAACCCAGATTCAAAATGATTTGGCTTTGAAAAGGGTTTCTATAAAAATGTTTTCAACGGTTGATTGAAAATGGAATTTATCGGTTGTATTTTTTGTAAACCATGAACTGAGATGAACTTCATAATGAATGATAATGAAAACATCTAGTAAATGGGTTTTGAATAATGTTAGAAATGAATATAAGGGCATGATGCCATATCAGAGATCGGGTCGTGTAGCGATCGACCTTGGGGGCAGGTCCCGAAACCCAGCTGGGCCACTACGGTGGTGATATTCATGTGGTTTGCCTAGGAAAAGAAAATAATGTATTTCTGGTCGACCGAATAAACTGTTTTGGGTAAGAACGGTTTTATTAAATTTATTTATTCAAGGTTTCTTTTAAATAATTCCCTGAATAGTGAGACTTTTTTTTAAAATTAAATAATTTATTAAAATGTAGTTCTACTGAGCCTTTCGCTCACATTTTGTTTGTTTTTAAAATTTCCCCCTCTAGGTGGATTCCCATTTAGATTCAGAGAGGACTCAACGGACAGAACTCGGGAGCTGTAGGAGAATCCATAGACTGTTTAAGTTATTAAACAAGGCATGTAACATATTTATTTTCCCTTATTTGGACTGTGTATGTAATGAAATATTGTCAGTACTATGCGTGTGCACAAGATGTGGGTCCGTGGGATCCATCCTCGTTCATCCTATTTAATTGTTGTTTCTTATTACTTGTTTAATGAACATATTTGTTTAAATTATCAAAAATGCTTGTTTAAAAATGTTCTAGATTTTCCACCTTTTATATTTAATTTAGCCCTTAAACTCATGTTTTTAACTAAATTCTTATTTAACTAATTCAAATAAACCGCCACATCACCTCCCGTACTCCGGGGATTGACAACATGTTCATAAGGGGCGGAAAATCTATTTAAAAAGTGTGAGCTGAGAAAAACTCAATTCGTTATTCTTTGAGGTGAGAAAAACACACTTTTAAATAAGAAATGAATGTGTTAGATAATTGATATATTGAAAGAAGGGTAAGGAGAAAATTAGGAGAAAAATCCCTCAACCAATGATGGAAATGTTAGTATTGGTAGAATATTGACACTCGAAATTGAAGAATTTTAAGCTAAATATTATTATTAATAGAAATACGGAGAAAACTATAAATATTTATTTCAAAACTTGTATTTTTTTATATTTCAAGATACAAGAAACGTTGAGAAAATACATAATAAACAAGTTCTATATAAGAACATTTCATTGATTTTACACTTAATATTGATTTTGAGCATTTCAAGACCACACAGGCAAGGCGGCGTCAATCTTTTTTAGGAAGCAAAAACTTGGGAATGGTTGGTTCTCGTAGTTGTTTTGGTGGCATTGTGGATTTGAAAAGTACTATAGAGAGACTTTTCAACTGGAGTCTACCACTCCCGCAAGCAAAGGGGAGTCTTTTCCACTAGTTCTGCCGCTTGTTATATCATGTTCATATCCATGTGCTTCTACCAAACTCGAGGTCGAGTTCTTTTAAAAGAAGGGTGACTTAACGTTGGAGGTTTTAATTATAATAGCCGTTATTTTAATTGCATTATTGTTTATCAACTTAGCTTTAGTTTTATAATTAGTTTATCATTATTTATCTAATATGTTATTTATTTTAAAGTGTTTAATATTGTTTCGTTTTAAGGCTACAAATACACTCATTAACTGATTGTAATGGATAGACTTGAATATTGAGATATTAAGTGCCAAAGTTGAGCGTGTTCTCCAGTTTGGGGGATTCCCCCTTGAGGGTTTCTTCAGGTAGATTTGGAAACTCTTTTAAGTCTCTTCTTCTATTTAAATTAAGCGAGTAAAACTTCTGTTTTCCCAATTCTGATACACCAGATATCTTCCTATATGATTCGGAAAGTGAAGAAGAGAAACTAGAGCTAGATAAATGACCATGGGAAACCACTAGCAAAACATAATCCACGAACAGTCCTAGAACAACTTTCCATACAAATAGCCAACTTCATCCCTTCCTCTCGGGCGGCCAGTTTTCCTATTTGGGCATAACAATATCCGCTGAATACATGGGAAGGTGGTGAGTACTGTAAACTCACCAAATCCTCCTCCCTGAGAAACAATCAATACATAATACAAGGGAAAAAAAACAACATTCAAAGACTCGTTCCTGTAGACAAAAGCATGGATTTTATTGACATCTTTACAGTATTTTCTTCATCTTTTTCCTTTTCTCTTCTTTTCTTTATCCTGTGGGACTAGCTCACGCTAGTATCCATGTTCACAAAGGAAGATTTCGATGAAAGGGCAAAAAAAAAATCTTAATTGGATAAATGACTTTTTTTTTTTTGAAACCAAAAAACACGCTTTTTTTTGCAGATAAATTGTCCTAATTTTTTTCAAAAAAATAAGAAAAATGACTGTAGCAGGATAAGGAACCTCAGCATGATGGAAAAAAAAAAAAAAAAACTGAAACTGTTTTGATGTCCAAAAAGCCTTTTTTTTATGCTAAAAACTGTCCAAAAAAATTTGGACCATTTGTCCAAAAAAATTTTCCCATAAGGCCATTTTTAAAAATCCCTCGTTGACAAAAAGGGTCATGTACGACGAAAGTAGCCACTTGGCGATAAAATTACAACAAACAATATACAAAAAAATAATAAAAATAAATTACTCCATATCCACTAAAGTCCCGGTCTCGCTTCGATTTTACACTCCAAACAACTAAGAACCCAAGGTTTGATGCTGAAAACACAGCCATTTTAGCACGAACCTGGGTTGTCTATTATGTAGCCAGGGGAGTGAGAGATCAGTCATCAGTTTTAACTCATTAGCTTCCTTAGTCTTTTTTCAGCAAGATTAGCAACCTTATTGTATGGTTCAAGAACAAGAGCATGCTTGAAATCTGCAAATACAGAAAGGAAGGATTTTCAAATGGACATGCAAACCCCATTTTAGATGTCATCATAGATTTACCCTTTTGGGGGCTTTCTTTTAGGCTTAAAAAAAAAAGAAAGAAAAACACCCCACGGTCGTCATTGTTGTATATTGCACGTATTAATGCAAGAAAATTTGTTTGCTACTGATAATGTAGTGCTCAACTCAATTGTGATGATAAAAGCGAAAAACATGGTTGATGTTGATTAATCATCAAGAACCCAAAACTATATATATGATTAACAAAACATGTGAAAAGTCATCGCATTGTTCCCTAACTTCACATACAACAAAAGATCTAGAGAAATCAAGATTCTTACCTTGAACAGCATCTTTGTAACGGATAAGTGACTCTCTAGCTGTTCCACGTCTCAGATATGCCTTCACATTCTGTGCAGAGAAAATTAGAGGAGAACAGCAGGTCATTCAACTATAGATACTTCCATTTAAACATGCATTCTACTTGTTCCAACTATATAGGAAACAGAGAATCTTTGGACGACGATCTATTGAACATGAAAAGTATCTTACGTGGCCATATGTGTCAAGGCAACAAACAATACAGATAAACGATTTGAACAAATAGTTTTTATGAATATGACAGAGTATTGGGTCATTCATTAACCAACATAACAGTGTTTATTGTCCAAATCTCCCCTGTCAAGTGCAGGCCTGAACAATTCTTAAGAGGAAAGCCAAATACATACAAAATGAAAAACACTAGGCTCAAATTTTAGAAAAGGGAATAAACAAAACAAAGATCTACAAGTAACAAAGGATCTAGAGAGTGCAATTGCTGGAGGTTTGAACGCATTATCACCTGTCCTGTTACCGGAGCAATAGTTGGGCCAAGAACAGTATTCATTTTTTTAATGATAATAGCAACAATAATAAAGCAATTGAGTTTGAAATTTTTAATTGGCCTGGATTTCCATTTGGAGTACCCAACAACCAACTTATACAAGTACTACAAAAACCTAATGTGGGAAAAAGGTTAGCATTAGTATTTTAAGTTTGTTAGAAGAAAATAATTGTTCTTCCTTGATTTCATAAAGTACAAGTACATGAATTTATAGCAGAAATTAGTTACAGGTCTGTAACCAATTTAGCTATAAAATAGAGAACTTATCTGCTACACGAAAATAGGAAACCACTTGACTATAATCTGAATTATCAGCTTCAGATTTTATTCAACAGAAAAGCACAAAAATAGAAAAACAGAAAAATCTCCTAACTACTTCCTAAAACTTCGACATCCACCCTCAAGTTGATGCATAGATATCAATCATGCCCAACGTGCTGACAAAAGGTTCGAAGTTAGGTCTAAACAATCCCTTGGTGACGATAATAGCTATTTGTTGCAATGTGGGAACAAATGGCATACAAATAGTTCCATTGTCAATCTTCTTCTTTATGAAATGTCTGTCGATCTCCACATACTTTGTGCGATCATGTTGTACAAGGTTTTGTGCAATGCTAATGACAGCCTTCTTGTCACAAATACAACTTCAATGGCATAGTACCTAGCATCTTTAGCTCCTTACAACTCTGTTCAACCATAACATCTCACAAAATCCATGAGCCATAGCTCGATATTCTACTTCAACACTGCTTCTTGCAACAACATTATGTTTCTTGCTCCGCCATGTAACCAAGTTTCCCCATATATATGTGCAATACCCTGATGTAGATCTCCTATCAGTAACCGATCCTACCCAATCTGCGTCAGTGTAGGCCTCAATGTTTTGCTGTGTAGTCTTTCAGAAGACTAGCCTTTTGCCTGGTGCACTTTTTAAATACCTCAAGATTTGATAAACAGCTTAAAGTTGTTCTCATAGGGTGAGTGCATGAATTAGCTGACCCTGCTCACAACAAATGCAATATCCGGTTGTGTATGTGACAAGTAAACCAGCCTCCCTACCAGCCTTTGATAGCGGAATGTATCCACCGGATCACCATCTTTGTCATCTCCAAGCTTTTGATTAGGATCAATTGGAACATCTACTAGTCTAAAACACTTATTCTAGTGTAAGGGAGATTAAGAACATACTTATGTGGTGAAACAAAAATTCTCTTTTTTGACCGAGCAACCTCCATTCCAAGAAAGTATCTTAAAGTCCCCAAATCTTTGATATCGAATTCTGACAAGAAAGATTGCTTTAACCAATTCATCTCAAGCAAATCATCCCCCGTGAGTACCATAGACAATTAACATTGCTATATTTCCATCCGGCGAGTGTCAACATAGTAAGTTTAGCTTGTCCCCGAGTGTATCCTTGACTCGACAAAATGAGTGAATTTTTCGAACCAGGCCCTTAGTGACTGTTTCAGCCCATATAAGGATTTTTTTAGCTTACATACCTTTGAACCAAACCTTTCATCAAAACTCGGGGTTGCGTCCATATATGCCTTTTCCTCCAAGTTTCCATTACGGAAAGCATTTTTCACATCTAATTGTTGTAGAGGCCAATTGAGGTTTGCTACAAGTGACAAGAGAACCCTTGTAGCATTTAGCTTAGCCACCAATGCAAAGGTCTCTAAGTAGTCAATGCCATAGATCTGAGTGAATCCTTTGGTGACCATCATAGCCTTATACCTTTCAAGAGATCCATCTAACCTGTATTTAATTGTAAACACCCACTTGCACCCCACAACTGTCTTTCCTCTGGGCAAATCCACCATCTCCCATGTCTGGATTTTCTCAAGAGCCCTCATCTCCTCAAAGGCAGCCTCCTTCCATTCGGGAATCTTTAGAGCATCCTGCACACTTTTTGGAATCTCCATACAAGACACTTTTGAGGTAAAAACATGAAAATTAGGTGGGAGACTTTTCTAAGACACATAGTTGGAAAACGGGTGCTTCGCACATGACCTTACACCTTTACAAATAGTAATGGGAACATTAGAATCGGTGGGCTCAATACTCTGACCTAGTACTTGTTTACTCGGGATTAAGACCTAAAGAGGGTTGAATCAATTGTACAGGCTCAAAGAGTTTGTTACCTAGAGAATCCATGGACTCATGGCAGTGCATGAGATCAGCTGATTCTTTCCGTTGAACACTATTCCTCTTCGAGTAGACCACAGTCAAAAGGTATTAACCCTGTGTTCTTAGTACCTGTTTCTTTTCTATTTGTTATATTGGAATCGTGATTTTTTTTTTTTTTTTTTTGAGATGGCACTAAGGTTGGACCCTTGCCTGCATTTCCGTTATTTAAAGAACTTTCACTCAAATCTGAAACATCTGAAGCAATAATGTTCGGACTCTCAAATTGAACTAAGGGGTCGGGGAAAAACAACTCGTAATTTTGGTACTTCTCAAGTTTAAAATATTCCAAGTGATTGGAATCTTCACTTTTCCTCCCCTCTGAAGATGAGCATTAAAAAGCTAGTGTGAATTCAAAAAATGTTACAACAATGGTGATAAACATTTTTTTAGAAACAAGGTCAAAAAATTTTATATCCCTTTTTATTGGAAGCATATCCAACAAACACACATTTCCTAGCTCGGGGTTCTAGTTTTCCGCGGTTGTGATCATGAATGTGAACAAAAGCAGTACACCCAAATATTTTAGAGGTAGATTAGACGAAAGCCTATTAGCAAGATAAAACTTATAGAAAATATTAAAGGAAGTTTCAAAATTCAAAACACCTTACTAGGCATTCGATTTATGAGATATGTTGCAGTAAGAATTGCTTCACCCCAAAGATAATTTAGGTACTGTACTTGAAAAATGTAATAACTGAGCTACCTCTAATAGGTGTTTTTTTTTTCTTTCAACGACCCCGTTTTGTTGGAAAGTGTCGGTGCAAGAGCTTTGATGAACAATCCCTGTCTCCAAGAAAAAACTCCCCAAATATTTGTTAAAACACTCGTTGCAGTTATCACTCCAAAGGATTTGATTTTTTTTTTTTTTTTTTTTTTGTGAAACCGTGTTTGCACCATGTTGTAAAATGTTTTGAAAACTTTTTCCACCTTAGATTCTTTTTCATCAAATAAACCCAAATCAACCGAGTATGATTATCAATAAATGTAACAAACCATCTTTTTCCAAAATTTGTAGAAATCCTAGTAGGTCCCCAAACATCACTGTGAATTAAAGTGAATAATTTAGAGGGCTTGCAAGGTTGTGGAGGAAAAGATGCACGGTGATGCTTAGCCAATTGACAAATCTCACAATGAAAAAAAAATGGATTTTTATTTTGGTAGAAACGTGGAAACAAGTACTTCAAATACTGAAAACTTGGATGGCCTAGCCTATAATGCCATAACATTATTTCACTATCCTTAGAAACAAAAACGGAATTGTAACAGGTACGTTGGTCTTAGCCTACTCGAGTTGGTTCCACATTCAAAGAAATATAGTCCAACATACTCTCTAGCACTGCCAATCGTCCTCCTGAATTCAATTCTTGAGACTCAATATTAAAGAAAAAAATTAACATGACACTTAAGATCAAGTCATTTTACTAATGGACAGTAGGTTGCAAGATAAGTTAGGAACATGAAGCACATCATGAAGTGTTAAGGAGAGATTTGGAATGGATCCGGTTCCTGCTATGGCAAAGAGGGAACCATCTGCAATTTTGACTTTTTTATTGCCTGCACAAGGACTGTATGGAGAAAATTTTTGAACTTGTCATGTGGTCAGTTGCTTCAGAATTGATGACCCAAGAATATACTGAATTTGGAAGACACTAAAAAAGGCAGTAGTGAAAGAATCAACTTATCGAGCCAAAGAACAAGACAAGTTTACAGGCAATTTTGGAGACCGAAAAAGTTTGTATAAATGCTCTAATTGCTCCTTTGTGAATGGGACTGTTTCTGAATTGACTTGGTACTCCTGACACCTTCAATTGTGGCCTAGAAAGCACGTCCATCTCCACCAGACTTCTTTTGCCAATTGCTGGTTTTCCATGAAGCTTCCAACAATTCTCCTTTGTAAGCAATGGTCGTTTGTGGTGCTCACACCACGGCTTTTTTCGCTTCTCTCTCAGCGTTGAGTCCTCTAGATACAAGGACCGAGATTTCTAGTTCTTGGTACGGATTGGGCTCTGGATTCCGCAGCATGATTTTCCTTCGGGACTCTTCACGCCTTACTTCAGAGAACCTTCACGGATCAAGGGCAGCGGTTTCGGGCCTTGAATCCGTCCCCTAACCTCATCTAAATTTCGATTGAGACCAGTGACAAACATGTAGACCCGATCACTCTCCTCCCTCTTCTTATGGCGAGCACAATTCTCCCAATCTTTATCATAACACTGGTCTAGTTCTTGCCATAAAGCCACCATCTCATTGTAATAGGTGATGACTTCACGTTCACCCTTTTTTGATTGCTAGAGCCGTGTCATCAAATCAAAGATTTGAGTGAATTCCCAAAATTAGAATAACAATCTCTTACAGCCTCCCACACATCATTGGCTATTGGTAAAAAAAAAGGTAAGGCGTCCCAATTGCTGGCTCCATGGAATTAATGAGCCATGCCATGATAAGAGAATTTTCAGATCGCCATTTTTCAGGGATGGATCTTCTGCTGCAGGTTGTGTCAGTTCTGTCAGAAATCCAAATTTCCCTCTGCTATCAATCGCCAACTTCACGGACTGTGCCCACTCAAGTAGTTCTTACCACTGAGCTTGTGAACCATGAGTTGCACAGTTGGAAAGCTGGGAAAGAGTCACCATTCAAGGCTGAAATGGCAGATTGGGTATTCTCAGACGATTCTGCAGGTGCAAGGTTTTGTTGAGATACCAGTCGATGCCGTTTTCATCATGAGGAAGAAACTGGATCAAGTGCACGAGGCTTCGAGACCATGTAAGTTTTTTAGAAAAAAATAATTGTTCTTCCTTGATTTCATAAAGTATGAGTACATGAATTTATAGCAGAAATTAGTTATAGGTCTGTAACCAATTTAGCTATAAAATAGAGAACTTATCTACAGCACGAACATAGGAAACCACCTAACTATAATCCGAATTATCAGCTTCAGATTTTATTCAACAGAAATGCACAAAAATAGAAAAAACAGAAAAATCTCCTAGCTGCTTCCCAAAACTTTGACAAGTATCTAGAGCCCATTAAAAGTGGGTAGCTCAAATTCGTAGCCATTTCAAGACTAGCCATGCATTTATTATTTCTTACGAAATTGCAGCCAAATAAGCTTTTGTCCGTTATAGAAATAGGCTACATGTTTAATAGTGCTCATTATAAAACCAGATCAGAAAATAAAGGGGACCTAATTCACAATTAGTTGTTCTTCAATTAAGAACTAATTTTAAATCAATTCATTAACATATGCAGTCCTACATGTTGTACAACACGTGCATGGTCATGCAAGTCTGTCCATGTGACAATGTTCTTCTGTGTATAGAGCCCGTTGAGTGATGTCCACAATTACCCGCATTAATCATTACACAAAGCATATGTTACTATATAAGACTACGAAAACCCGCTAAAAGACTAAAGAAGGAAACAACACATCTGTAGTAAAAGAATGCACTAAATAGAGCAATCAAGATCGGAATCGTTATTGCTTACCTTCTTGTCAAGTTCTAACGCCTTGCTGCAGTCTTCTTCTGCTTGCTGAAAGCTGCATGTTGAGATCATTTCATAAAGGAACTGCTTAGAGAGGGGGAGAACAAAACAAAAACAAAATAATAATAGTAATGATGATAACAATGATAGAAATAGTAGGTTTTTTGGCTGGAATAATAATAGAAAATAGCAGTTGATTGATCTGGTGAACATTGTACCAGCCTAACTCTAAGTAAGCAGCTGCCCGGTTGCTATAGTACGTTGCATTAGCCCTATTTAATTTGATAGCTTCAGTGTAGTAATTCACAGCCTTATTCCATTGCTTTCCCTTGAATGCGGCATTCCCCTGCACGAGATTTGAACATATATGAGGACTACTTTTTCATATATAACTAGATAAAGAACACCATCCAAAAGACAGGATTAAGAACAAATGCAACTAATGCATGCAGAAAAAGTAACTTGTTCACCACAGGTAGGTTAATTTTGCAACACAGAAAAAAAAGGCTGAGAAAGCCTGTCTCTAAACAAGAACCGATCAAAATAGAAGAGAAGGAAGAAAAGAACGGAAATCTGAGTTCTTTTATTGGAATTGAATCTGAGAAAAGTGCAGACAATGAACAAGTCGACGTTCAAGACTCGACCAGATCTCTCAACTTTAGAAAACACCAGAAATACACTTTCACATCCGCCTAACTAATTACCCATACAAACCTTTTAAATCCTACACAAGCTACAAGCTCACTAACTGACTCTTAACAACTTCTTTAACCACTGAATAATTCATTTCACCACACAATTCACCAGTCAATTACAGACACGTCAGCAAGAAATAACCAAATCACTAACTTCAGACCTGGGACAAATATTCACCCCTCCTCTTACATAAGTGTAGCAAATAGGAGGTCCATCACCACTCCCCCAAAGAAGTCACCTTGTCCTCAAGGTGAAAATCAGGAAAATGCTCTTGGATAGAGGAAAAAGATTCCCTAGAAGCTTCAAAGTCTGGAAGCTGTTTCCATTTGATTAATACACCAGGAAAAGGACTTTCGCGGTCGACAGAAGGACGCACACCCAGAACCTGCTCAGGCTCCACTTGCCATTCCAATTCGGCTGAAAGCATTGAAGGGAGAGGCTGGCCAACCTCAGTAGGACCACTGATTGAATGGCAGCGGAGGGAGGAAGCTTGAGACGGTAAGCGATAGCACCAACACACTCCAAAATTTCAAAGGGACCAAAAAACCGAGGTGACAACTTTTCATTAAGAAATTTGGCCAACAACTTCAAATGATAGGGCAGGAGCTTCAAATAAACCATATCTCCTATGGAACATGTGATGTCCCTTCGCTTGCCATCAGCCACTTTCTTCATGGATTGTTGAGCTTGAGCCAAGTGATTCTTCAATTCTTCATGAATGAGGTAATGGTTCATCAACTGCCTCTCCACTCTAGAAACATTAGAAGAACCAAAAGGAGTTGTACCTGTGGACACATGGTAGGAAGTATTATACCAATATTCCACCCATGGAAGCCACTGACTCTACAAACGAGGTTTGATGGAGACAAAGCAGCAAAAAAAAGTTTCAAGGCAACGGTTAACCACCTCGGATTGGCCATCGTTTGGGAATGATAAGCCGTGCTCCAAGCCAAATGTGTTCCTTGTAATCGCATTTATTTGGACCAGAAATGACTCACAAAAATGCAATCTCGGTCGGAAACAATTGAAGTAAGAATGCCATGTAGTCAAACAATTTCCTTCAGAAAAAGTCGAGCTACTGTGACTGCCATAAAGGGGTGCTTGAGCGGAATAAAATGTGCATATTTACTCAATGTGGAAATCCAGTTCATATCCCTCTTCTTAGGGATCTTAATTGAAGAATATTTTTCTTTTAATGTAGATTATCCTGATTGTTAGTTGATTCCTGATTTTTAGTCAATCACCTAATTTAGCTAATCACCTGATTTAGCTCCCTGATCATAGGAATTAGTTCTGATTTTATGCTGATGTAATTAGGCTGATTAGGCTGATTAATAGGCAGATGTAAATTACCTTTTTTTTTCCTTAGGTCCAACCTATATATAATGTACTCTCCTCTCATTTTCTGAATGAAGAAAATTACACATTCTTCAACCTTTTTCTTCATGGTATCAAAGCGTACCTGATATCTTCCATGGCCGCTGAAATTCCTCCCTCCTCCTCTTCCACTTCCGATGTTATTCCTGTCCAGGAAATAGTTCCTTCTAGCAGCCACCCATTAACCGAAAATTCACCCATTACCGTGCATAAACTCACAGGCCAAAATTATATTCAATGGTCTCAGTCAGTTTTGATGTTTATATACGGAAAGGGAAAGGATGAATACATTTTCAGAGAGGCAGCCCCTCCAAAGAAGGAAGACCCTGGTTTCAGAAAATGGATTGCTGAAAATAACATTGTCATGTCATGGCTCATAAACTCCATGACTGTTGAAATTGGTGAGAACTTCATGTTTTATGAGACGGCAAAGGAGATATGGAATGCAGCAAAGGAGTCCTACTCTGACAAGGAAAACACGTCAGAAATTTTTGAGATTGAAGGAGCTCTACATGAATTTCGTCAAGGTGATCTCTCTGTCACCCAATACTTCAACGCTCTCATTCGGAGATGGCAGCAACTTGATCGGTTTGAGTCCTACGAGTGGGCCTGCCCCACTGATGCAGTGAAATACAAGGCAATCCTAGAAAAGAAAAGAATCTTCAAGTTCTTACTAGGGTTAGACAAAAGCCTTGATGAAGTCCGTGGTCGAATCTTGGGAATGAAACCACTTCCATCCATCCGAGAAGCCTTTTCTGAAGTCCGACGTGAAGAAAGCAGGAGGAAGGTAATGCTCGGCTCATCAACAGTTGAAACTTTAGCACTAGCCGTTCACAGGAATCCGAACTTCAACCAAGAAAGAAAGGAAAGGCCTAAATGTGAACACTGCAGAAAGATGGGACATACAAAAGACAAGTGCTAGGATCTTCACGGCAAACCACCAGATTACAAACCCAAACCAAGGCGTGGAAACAGTGCTACCACTTCAAACGAGAATCAGTCCACCAATACCGAAGGCAGCCCATTCACTAAGGAACAATTAGAGGCTCTTCAGACAATCCTAGCCCAAGCCAACCAGTCTCAAAACTCAGTCATAGGAACCGGTTCTCTTGCACAGAAAGGTAAGGCACTAAAAGTCATTACATTTCACAAAGAACAATCCAGTTCTTAGATTATTGACTCAGGCGCCTCAAACCATATGACGGGAGATGCAAACTTACTTCAGAATTTCATTCCTTGTTCACATACTACATCTATCCGAATAGCTGATGGATCTCTATCAAAAGTTGCTGGCTATGGATCAGTGGCTCTTACCAAAGAGATTGTTCTCAACTCTGTGCTACTTGTGCCAAAGCTTGATTGTAACCTTTTATCCATTAGCAAGCTAACTAAGGACTTAAACTGTATTGCTAATTTTTCTTCTAAATCTTGCAAATTTCAGGACTTGGTTTAGGGGAGGATGATTGGCAATGCTGATGTATGTGACGGTCTCTACCTTCTCAAGAATAAAAGGAGTCATGAAGGGCTTCATCAACCAACCAATTGTGTCTCTAAAAGTATTGTGTCTACATCTGTCTCAACTTTAAATAAAGATGATGCAATCATGTTATGGCATTTTCGTTTGGGTCACCCAAATTTCATTTATCTTTCAAAATTGTTCCCGTCATTGTTTGTTAATAAAAATCCAAAATTGCTGAATTGTGAAGTCTGTCAATTTTCAAAGCATGTTCGAAATTCATATCCAATTTCTCCATACATATCATCTAGACCATTTGCAACTATTCATAGTGATGTGTGGGGTCCCTCAAGGGTAAAAAACATAACCGGATCACGATGGTTTGTTTTATTTGTTGATGATCATACTCGAGCCAGTTGGGTATTTCTGATGAAAGATAAATCAGTAGGACAAATTTTCCAAAATTTTGCAAGAATGATCCAAACACAATTTAATTCAAAAATCCAAATCTTTAGAACAGATAATGCCAGGGAATACTTTGCATCACATCTTGGAAATTACCTCCTTGACTTAGGAATAGTTCATCAAAGTTCTTCTGTAGATACACCCCAACAAAATGGAATTGCTGAGAGAAAAAACCGTCATCTACTTGAAGTAACTCAATCTCTCCTTTTCACATATAATGTGCCCAAGCATTTTTGGGGGGAAGCCGTGTTAACAACAGCCTATCTTATAAACCGAATGCCTTCTAGAATATTGTCCTTTAAAACACCATGTGAAAAACTCCTTGAGTCCTTTCCAACAACTCCTTTGATCTCAACAATTCCTATAAAAATTTTTGGGTGTTCAGCATTTGTCCACATTCATCAAAACCATCGAAGTAAACTAGATCCTAAATCCGAAAAATGCATCTTCCTTGGTTATTCACCAACCCAAAAGGGGTACAGATGTTTTTCCACTACAAAGGGACGATTCTATACTACTATGGATGTTACTTTTCATGAGGATCGACCATTCTTTCCAAAATCCACCATTCAGGGGGAGAATAACCAGAGTGAATGGCAGATTTGGGAAACAAGCTTTGAGTCCCAACCGAGTCTTCCAAGTCAACCAAGTCTTTTGAGTCCATCTTCTTTCGAGTCAAACTCACCTCTTATTCCTCAACCAGTTTCAGATAATTCAGTCCCACTACCAACATCAGGTGAAGTCCGATCAGAAACTCCTCTTATTCACGAAGAAGAAGAACTGAACACACAACAGATGCAAAGTCAAGAATCTGAACCTAATACCGAAGCCCGAAATGAGCCAGGTAATAGCAATACTGTTTCTGAACCTGATGTTTCGATTAATGATCTTGGTTGGCCAATTGCTATACGGAAGGGGGTGCGTTCATGCACTCAACATCCTATATCTAAATATGTTTCTTATGCAAGTTTGTCCTCTAGTTTTCGGGCCTTTACTACTAATCTAGTAGCAACTGAAATTCCAAAGGACATCCACGAAGCTTTGAAACATCCAAAGTGGAAAGCTGCAGTTGAAGAAGAAATCAAGGCCTTGGAGAAGAATGGCACATGGGAGATAATTAGCCTGCTAAAGGATCAAAAAACGGTAGGGTGTAAATGGATTTTCACCATCAAGTATACCGCAGATGGCAGTATAGATAGGCACAAAGCAAGACTTGTAGCAAAGGGATTCACACAGTCCTATGGAATCGACTATCAAGAGACTTTTGCACCTGTTGCGAAGCTCAACACTGTCAGAGTTCTTCTGTCCACTGCCGCCAACCTTGACTGGCCATTATACCAACTAGATGTCAAGAATGCTTTTCTCAACGGTAACCTAGAGGAAGAGGTCTACATGGAGATACCTCCTGGTCTACTGATAAAGAATCCACCAGAAGCAGTCTGTAAACTCAAGAAGTCTCTCTATGGACTCAAACAATCCCCAAGGGCTTGGTTTGACAGATTTACCGGAGCAATGAAGAAGTTTGGATATTACCAATGTCAATCAGATCACTATGTTCCAAAGAAACACTCCCAAAGGAAAAAAGGTAATCCTTATAGTGTATGTTGATGACATTGTAGTAACAGGAGATGACAGAAAAGGGATACAAGAGCTAAAGAAGTTCCTAGCAAAGGAATTCGAGATCAAAGACTTAGGGTTTCTAAAATACTTTCTTGGGATGGAAGTGGCTCGCTCCAGCAAAGGTATTTGTGTCACTCAACATAAATATATATTGGATCTCCTCAAGGAAACAGGAATGCTAGGATGCAAGCCTATCGATACACCCATGGACTCTATAAAGAAGCTAGGAATCGAGCAAGAACAACCTCCAGTAGATAAAGGGAGATATCAACGTCTGGTTGGAAAGCTGATATATCTCTCACACACCCGACCTGATATTGGCTTTTCTGTAAGTGTTGTTAGTCAATTTATGAACAATCCCAAAGAAGATCATCTTGAAGTCATTCTTAGAATTATCAGATATTTAAAAATGACTCCAGGAAAGGGACTCTTCTTCAAAAGAAACAATGACAGACATGTCAAAGTTTACACGGATGCAGATTGGGCAGGTTCACCAACCGATAGAAGACCAACCTCTAGATACTGCACGTATGTATGGGGAAACTTGGTAACTTGGAGGAGTAAAAAGCAGTCAGTTGTTGTTAGGAGTAGTGCTGAAGCCGAATTCAGAGCTCTTGCACTTGGAATTTGTGAAGTTATGTGGATCCAACGACTACTTGCAGAACTAAACCTATCCAGAGAAGAACCACTGACAGTGTTGTGACAATCAAGCAGCCATCAGTATTGCAAGGAATCCTATCCACCATGATTGCACAGAACACATTGAGATTGATCGGCATTTCATCAAAGAGAAGATTGAGACTGATGTCATTTCATTGTCCTATATTCCTACTCGTCTTCAAATAGCCGACATTCTTACAAAAGCTCTTCCAAGAACCAGTTTCGATGAATTGAGTTCCAAGTTGGGAATGATAAACATCTACTACCCAACTTGAGGGGGAGTGTGGAAATCCAGTTCATATCCCTCTTCTTAGGGATCTTAATTGAAGAATATTTTTCTTTTAATGTAGATTATCCTGATTGTTAGTTGATTCCTGATTTTTAGTCAATCACCTAATTTAGCTAATCACCTGATTTAGCTCCCTGATCATAGGAATTAGTTATGATTTTATGCTGATGTAATTAGGCTGATTAGGCTGATTAATAGGCAGATGTAAATTACCTTTTTTTTTTCCTTAGGTCCATCCTATATATAATGTACTCTCCTCTCATTTTCTGAATGAAGAAAATTACACATTCTTCAGCCTTTTTCTTCACTCAATCTGTCCACCACCACAAGGATTGAAGAAAACCCATCAGACTTGGGAAGGTCTTCAATGAAGTCCATGGTCAGATCATCCCAAACTCTGTTTGGAAGTGGCAATGGCTGCAGCAAACCAGCTAGAGAAGGCGTTTCATACTTACTTTGCTGACAAATGTTGCATTCAACCACAAAGATCTGCATAGCCTGCACCACGCCACTCCAAAAAACTTCAGCCGCCAACCTCTTATGAGTCTTAAGTACACTGGAATGCCCGCCAATATTGCTCCCATGAAATTCCTTTAACCGTAAAGGAATAAAGAAGAGTTTTTTGACAGCGCTAACCTGCCTTTATAGAACAAATTATCTTGAAGCAAAGAAAACCCAGGTCGCGTTGGATGGCCATCCAAAAAAGCCAAATGAATAGGCTGCAATGTCAGGTCTGCCAATAGTTCCTGATGCAGGACATTTATGTCCACCAATTGGGGAACAGACATCAAAGCTAAATCAGCCCCTGTTACAGCTCTAGACAAAGCATTGGCAACCATATTTTCAAAGCCAGGCTTGTAGTCAATCTCAAAGTCAAAACCCCACAATTTAGACACAAATGCTGATGTTTACCATGCATTGTTCCAATAAAAACTTAAAACTCTTCTGGTCCGTACACCAAGCAAATAATGCCGCCATTTCTCAAGAGCCATTGCAATGGCCATCAATTCACAATAATATGTGACTTCAAACAGGCTCGTTGAGCAAGAGCTTGGCTAAAGAAGCCACCGGACGATCTTCTTGCATTATAACTACCCCAATTCCCATGCCAAAAGCATCGGTTTCTGTTAGAATCTGCAAATTTTGTAGTTCCCTGTAAATTAGCTGATTTCATTCTAGGCTAATTGATGGCTGATTATTAGGTGATTGACACCTCATTACTAGGCTAAATGATGGCTGATTATTAGGTGATTGACAGCTGATTATAGGCAAATTTTAGGTGTTAATATCAGGGCTTATTTTACTTTTTAGGTAATCCTCAACTGTATAAATTGTAGCCCTTGTAAAACGTTTGTAGACAGTCAATAATAAACTAAAATAGTTTTTCCTCGCTATTTGTATATGGTACCAAAGCATTAAAGCTCTGCAACCCAAATTTCTAAGTTGGAATTCTTTCAGCAGTCCTGCAACTTTTTTGTCTAGTTGACTTTTCAATCCAACAACCATGAGTTCAGAGAAGGAAAATGTTTCGTCATCAGTCACCACCAATACCTCTGCCCCATCTGTGATCGCGCAACGCTTCCGAGAGGGTTCTTCACTGCAGATCGCTAATCACAAGTTGGATGGAAAAAATTTCCTCCAATGGTCGTAGTCCGTTGTGCTCATAATTAAAGGAAGAGGGAAACTTGGTTACATCAATGGCGAGGTCAAGCGTCCGAATGTCTTGGATCCAACCTATGCCAATTGGCAACTCAACAATTCTCTCGTTATGGCTTGGCTCATCAATTCGATGGAGCCACACATCAGTTGCACCTATTTATTTCTCTGAACTGCCAAAGCTACTTGGGATGCCGTGAAGAAGAATTATTTTGATCTTGAAAACGCTTCAAGTTTTTGAGATAAAGAATAAAATCAAGGCATTCCAACAGGGCATCATGGACATTACAGAGTACTATAACTCTCTACAAACATTATGGCAAGAGTTGGATATGCATTATGAAGCAGATGGGGGAGATCTTGAGGAGAACACAAAGTTTCGGAGGCACCTTGAGAAGGAGCGTTTATACGAGTTTCTAGCAAGCCTCAACAAGGAGTGAGATGAAGTTCATGGCTGAATTTTTGGTCGAAGGCCGCTGCCAACAATTGGAGAAGCCTTTGCAGAGGTCCAGCAGGTCCAGCGTGAAGCTAGGAAAGACAATCCCACCATAGACTTGATTGAAAGCTCCACCATCTCCCTGAAATTCACAACATGTTCTTCGGAAGGAGAATCTGCAAGAAGTAGTTCTTTCTCTGCCTTTGCATGATCATCAACAAGCATTACTCTCAATTCCTTTTTCTTATATCGGTGACCAAGAGTATACTTGTTATCACATTGGAAGCAAGGACCACGATCTTTCTTATCTTGAAATTCTGATTCCAACAATTCCTTTAAAGGAAGTTTCATTTTGGAGGTGGTGGTTCGTCCACCACTTGAACGGTGTGAGATAAAGACTAAACCTACACTTGAATCTTCATTGTATTGCCCAAAAACCTAATGTCCTCTTTGCTCAAAGCTATGTACTTGTCTTCAATTCTACGCTCAAGATTCATCATTTTACCCAATACTTTTAGATTAAGAACCCACAACTCGGTTCAAATCTTTGATTTAAGCCCATTCATAAAAATCCCTTCCAAAATCTAGTCCTAAACATCCCAAAGCGGAGCAGCCAAAATCTCAACTTCAACAATAGTCAAAAACCACCCCCTCCTATTTGATTGCCAAAACAAACGTTCACAAAGATTCCCCTCTTGAGAAACACAAAATCATTGAAGAATGATAACCTTGAACTCCTCATAAGTGGCAAAAGCTCGACGGCCCTCTTCCCATTAAAACCAAGAAAGAGCATCTCCCTCTAATGCCATACTTGCCTTTACCAATTTATCCCTCTTTAAGAATCGACGCACAAAAAAATACCTCTCGATCTTGAATATCCACCCATCCGTATCAATACCATCAAAGCTCAGAAATTCCAGTTGTTGTCGACGAGCTTGGGTGCCTTCAACCACCAAGCGAAATTCATCGTGTTCCCCATAAGATGCCCTGAAATCGAAAGACCTTAATCTTTGAGGAACACCCGACCTCCATTGGGGAATCCTCCTCCATTAGAAACCCTAGCCTCTCTCACACAGTCCCTAAGATGAATTCCCACTCCGTCGCCATAATCATTCAAACTCAAACCCCCACCCTTCGTTGCCGGCGCTCCGTTCGCTTCCCCCACTAGTGCTTTCTTCGCTTCGTTGCTATGAGGATTCGAATCTGCTCATCCATAAGCCAATGAATCTCTGCCCTATCATGGGAAAGCGCCTCCTTCAACTCAGCTCAAAACTCTACCCTAACCCCTTCGAACCCTTTCTCTATAGACTCCCGCATCTCACTAAGTTCTTTTTCCATGGACTCCTGTCTTACTTCCAAACGCTTTCCCACCATTCTCCAAGTTCAAGTATGCTCTGATACAGAAATTGATAAATTATTGTCTCTAATCGAGAACTAATCATAATAGCAAAGAAGAAAAGAACAGAAATTTGAGTTCTTTTATTGGAATTGAATCTGAGAAAAGTACAGTTAATGAACAAGTCGACCTTTCGAGACTCGACCAGATCTCCCAACTTTAGAAAACACCAGAAATACACTTAATCACTGCCTAACTAATTACCCATACAAACCTTTTAAATCCTACATGAGCTACAATCTCACTAACCTATTGACAACTTCTTTAACCACTATTTCATTACACCACATAATTCACCACTCAATTACAGACATGTTAAAAAGATATAACCAAAACGCTAACTTCAGACCTGGGACAAATCCTTACTCTTCCTCTTCCTTACCTAAGTGTAGCGAATAGGAGGTCAATCACGTGTGACCAAGGCTTCCTATACAATGTAAAACCGTGTAATAGTAAACAGTTTTAAAATAGCCTATTTCAAACCCACTTCAATATATATCTCCACTCATCGGCATGGCTAGTAGTTTAAGATTAAATCATACGCATAAACACCAAAAGTAAAAATAAAATTATACATATTTGAAACTTTTTTCACAAGAAACATCCTTTAAATGATGATAAAAATCAATTACTAAGGAAAACAATATGTCCGAAAGA
The DNA here is from genome assembly GCA_025403435.1 of Artocarpus heterophyllus. Taxonomy (NCBI): domain Eukaryota; kingdom Viridiplantae; phylum Streptophyta; class Magnoliopsida; order Rosales; family Moraceae; genus Artocarpus; species Artocarpus heterophyllus. The sequence goes on along the minus strand of CM046335.1, from coordinate 25,720,709 downwards.
AAAATAATAAACAAAAAAGCGAAAACATACAGTCAAAAGGAGAACACACAGATTAAAAGGAAAAAGAAAAAAAGGCATGACATTTGGAGCTAAATCATGTGCAACGAAAATTGACCATTAATACATTTCCATAAGGAAACAATCTCATGAAGTGGAAACAAAATACCCTTCCATAGACAATAATAATAACTTTTAATGCAAATACCATCAATAACAATCCTAATACTGTGGAATTAGTTTATCCTACTGAAACAATTAAGGTCATGTTTACTTCACATGAAAGGGAAAGGGAAATGAGAAGTAATTCCCTTTCCCTTCGAATGATATGATTATTAAATTGTGGATTTTTTGTCAATTACAATGATAAGACTACTATTTAAGTTTAGTAAACATTAAAAGAGTAATTGGATTATTTTCCATTACACCATCTAACAGACAAATAAAGGCTAGAAATGGAATCAATGATTCTCATTCTCATTACTTTACTTTTCTTTCAAATTTCTTTACAGTTTGGTAAACAAGCCCTAAAAGTTTGTTACCCCATAAGCAATGCACTCCTACAGCCATTTTCAAAAGCAAGCAATATATGCTTTTTCAAAAGTTATCAGCACAAAAACCATCAAAGCAATGTCAAAAGATAAAAGCAATCCAATCCAGCCGTACAATTGTTACAATAAGAAGATTTTCACAGCACACTTTCTGTTCTAATATTAGGTAAACAGTAGACCAATCAGATAGTAAGGATGAGCAAACCTTCTCCTTTAAAAGTTCAGAAGCATCCAAGTTACCGTTGGTATCTGGCAATGGCAATAAGTCGGATGCGACACTAACTTGCTCTTGAATACACAAGTACATGTCCAAGACTGTATCAAGAAGAAACTTATCCGCACCATGAAACGACATAAATGAAATAGATGCAGGACTATCATTCTGCTTTCCCATTGGAATCGTAACCTGGCAACACAAAAGTACCCTTATAAAATTAATAATTATGCCTAGAAACTAACAGGGAAAAATAACGCTGAAGCCCAAAACATTTACCTGACAGCAGCCAGACATGCTTGCAATGCTTGTTAGTGCGAAAACCCGGTCAAGAAACTCGGACAAAAATCCTTTCTTTGTACAAAGCTTCAGTGGAGGATCTGCTGTGGTGGGAACTACCAATATTCCATCATCCTGAGACAACAAGAATGTGTTGTTAAAGGCATAATATCCAGCAATTTACATAAAAAGCCATCCATCAGAAATGCGTTGAACATAGAACACTAAAAGACAAACAATAAACAATCAAGGAACCTAATAAGCCGATAAAAGATTGTTTAGAACACATTCCTCTAGTTGTTGAGCACAAATTGTAGGCCAATGGCTGATAGGTTACCCGCACCCACCAAAAAACAATTAAATGTTTAATGTGGAACTATTAATGTGGCTAGAAAAAGGAGAGAAAAGGCTAAAGTATGGCCACGCGAAGAGTGCCCCTTTGGAAGCACTTAGGTCCTTTGTCCTTTCCGCCCATGGTGAGAATGAAAGGTCAATGACCTTTGAAATTGTATAAGGACGATTTGGCCTTTTGGCTATCCACTAAAGCCAGTACTTACGGCTATAAATAGCCTTGCACTTGAACTTTAGAAGCACTCGCAAGTGAAGGAAATCAAAGCATAGCCAAGAGATCGATAAAAATCCTTAGGCCACACATCGAGTGTTATACTCAACGGGTTTCAGTGGAAAAGGTAAGGAACTTGGGTGTAAAGGGATTTCAGATAAAAGTATTCTCTAGTATACGTGGGCGCTTTGTGCAAGCATACGAGTAGAAGACACTGGTTTTTTGTACTATTTAGCTTTCACATAAGTAGAAATTTTCATATTGCTCTTTGACGGTGGAGAAAGGCTTATAGCCAAAGCATGTTAAATCTCTACTTGCTTTTTTGTGTCTATTTTAAACATAATTTTATTGTCCATTTATTTTTTCCACATTGGAATTTTGCATCAACAAACTGACATCAAAGCTATAGCTACAACAAAATTTGATGTGGAGAAATTTAATGGGGAAAATGATTTTAGTCTATGGTAGGTTAAGATGCAGGCCCTGCTCGTACATAAAGGTTTAAGAAAAGCCTTAAAAGGTAGGGCAGTTCTGTTGGAATCTCTATCAGACAGACAAAGGATGAGATTATGGAAAAAAGAAAACAGCATTGTCCTGTTATGCATGGGAGATGAGAATCTGCAAGAAGTCTGACAAGGATTCAACACCAAACTATGGTTGAAGCTGGAAAGCTCGTACATGACTAGATATATTTGAAGAAAAAATAATACCCTAAAAAATGCACAAAGGTAAGCCAACAAAAGAACACTTAAATGATTTTAATAGAATTACCCTCAATTTGGAAAATATTGATGTTAGAAGTGACGATGAAGACCGGGCCATTAATTTGTTGTGTTCTTTACCAAGTTCTTATGAGCATTTCATTGACACAATAATGTACAGTCGAGGTACTCTTACTATGAAAAAGGCTAAAGTTGCCTTGAACTCCAAGGAGTTGAAAAGAAGTGTCTGAAATAAAAATGATGGCTCGGGTGAGAATTGGGGGCAAGAGGAAGAATGGAAAAAAGAGGTTCTGGTGTGGGTAAAGGGTAATCTAGATCAACATCCAAATCTATCACAGAGGACACCTTAAAAGAGATTATCCGGAGCACAAGGGAAAGGGAAAAGGAAACGTTCAGACTCTGGACACGCAGCAATCATGGCTAGGATAGTGCCAATGTTCTTTTTAGTTTCCATTAGCAACTCCAGTGATTAGTGGATTCTTGATTCTATATGCTCACATCATGTGTCCCAATAAAAATTGGTTCACTTCTTACCAATCCATGGATGGGGGTAAGGTCCTCATGAAAATAACATGGCTTATAAGGTGGTTGGTATAGGCATAATAAGAATCAAAATATTCAACGGGATTGTGAGAATATCGACCAATGTCAGGCATGTTCCAAAATTGAGGAAGAACTTGACCTCCTTGAATATACTTGACTCCACTGGTTGTTCTTCAAAGCTAAAGGTGAAGCAATGTAATTCACAAAAGATGTGTCAGTTGTGATGGAAGGTAAGTGTAGAAATCAGAAAATAATTCTCCTTAATTCTTTATTGGATAAATCAAATACATATAGGCAGGCTGCTGATTTGCAAGCCACAAAAACAGGGGCTGATTAACTAACGGAGGATATTCCTCCACTAATTAAGGAAAGAAATTATCTTTATTACAGCATAGCAAAAAATAAGGGATAAGATCCCTATAATCCTTAATTGATTAAGGATGAGAATAAGGGATAAGATCCCTATAATCCTTAATTGATTAAGGATGAGAATAAGGGATAAGATCCCTATAATCCCTAATTGATTAAGGATGAGAATTCCACACTCCCCCTCAAGCTGGATTGTAAATGTTGTACATACACAGCTTGTGAGTCAGTTCTTCAAAATTAGTTCGTGGAAGAGCTTTGGTGAGAATGTCTGCCGTTTGAGACCTAGTAGGTGTGTATATGAGTTGCACAACTGAGTTTTCAATTTTCTCAGAGATGAAGTGTCAATCTATCTCGATGTGTTTTGTCCGATCATGGTGCACAGGATTCTTTGCAATGCTAATGGTCGCTTGATTATCACAAAACATCTTGATAGGTTTCTTGCTAGTAACTCCCAGTTCACTGAGCAATCTCTATATCCACATCCCTTCACAAATACCTAGGGCTAGAGCTCTGAATTCCGCCTCTGCACTGCTTCTTGAAACCACAGGTTGCTTTTTGCTTCTCCAGGTCACAAGGTTTCCCCACACAAAGGAGCAGTACCCTGATGTGGAACGCCTATCTGACACATCTCCTGCCCAGTCAGCATCTGAGAAGACTTCAATTTCTCTATTGTCATTCTTTTTGTACAACAATCCTTTTCCTGGGGTCATCTTAAGATACCTCAGAATTCTGTTCACTGCCTCCGTATGTTCTTCGGTCGGGTTGTTCATGAATTGACTTACAACACTCACAGGGAATCCAATGTCAGGTCGAGTGTGTGAGAGGTAAATAAGGCGACCAACCAGTCTTTGATATCTCCCCCTGTCCACTGGTGCACCATCCTTCTTAGTTCCAATCTTCTTGGTTGAATCCATGGGAGTATCAGCTGGTTTGCATCCTAGCATACCTGTTTCCTTTAGTAAATCTAGAACATATTTACGTTGGGAGACAAATATGCCCTTCTTAGACCGAGCCACTTCCATGCCAAGAAAGTACCTGAGATAGCCAAGGTCTTTGATTTCAAATTCCCTGGCTAATAGTTTCTTCATTTTCACTAGTTCATCCTCATAATCACCTGTTAAAATAATGTCATCAACATATACTATTAGAACTGCAACTTTTCTTTCAGAGGAGAACTTCACGAACAGGGTGTGATCTGCCTGACATTGAGTATATCCGTACCCTATTATTGAGCTTGCAAACCTGCCAAACCAAGCACGAGGGGACTGTTTTAGACCATACAAAGATTTCTTAAGTTTGCAAACCTTGTTGTGATTTGAAGTAGTTTCCAATCCTGGTGGAATCTCCATATACACTTCTTCTTCCAAATCACCATTTAGGAATGCATTTTTGACATCCATTTGATGCAAGGGCCAATCTCTGTTAGCTGCAAGAGAGAGTAGAATTCTAATAGTGTTAAGTTTGGCAACTGGTGCAAATGTTTCTTGGTAGTCTATTCCGTAAGACTGAGTGAAGCCCTTAGCAACAAGACGAGCTTTCAACTTCTCAATGCTTCCATCAGCTTTGTGTTTGACAGTGAAAATCCATTTACACCCGACTGGTTTCTTTCCATTAGGAAGATCAGAGATTACCCACGTACCATTTTTCTCCAAAGCTCTAATTTCTTCATTTACAGCCATTCTCCATGCAGGATTACTAAGAGCTTCCTGAATAGAGTGAGGTACCTGCACACTGTCGAGAGAGGAGACAAAGGCCTGATATGATGGTGATAGTCCTTCATATGATACAAACTTACAGATAGGATGATTGGTGCAAGACCTAACACCTTTTCTCAGAGCAATTGGTACATCCAGATCACCAAGGATAGGTACAGTGTCCTCAAGACTAGAATCTCCCTTACCTGAGTGAATTTGGACAGGAGAATTTGAACTTGGTTCAGTGTCTTGGTCAAGCGTGAGAGGTATTGAGTGCACTACATGTCTCTCGGGCCTCATCCTTCTAGCATAGACACGGAACTCTTTGCTTGCAAATTGAGGAGGACTTGACGTGTTACTGACAGGAGTGTGGAAGTTATTTGTAGAAGGAAGACTCTCAGTTTGAATTGTGTTTGTAGGAGGAAGACTTTCAAGGGTGAGACTCTCGGGGATTTGAATGTCATTTGGTTGGTCTGATTGTGAAGGTGAGTAATTTGTGGACAACTGAGGAAGGTGAGGTTCATTGCCATGATAATCATCCCAAAATTGATATTCACTCATGTTCTCCCCCTGAATTGAAGGTTTGGGATAATATGCCTGATGTTCAAAGAATGTGACATCCATGGAGTTGTATATTTTCTTGGTGATGGGAGAGTAACATTTGTAGCCCTTTTGGTGCGAAGAATACCCAAGGAATATACATTTAATGGATTTGGGATCCAATTTGCTGCGGTATTTTTGATGGACATGGACAAATGCCGTGCATCCGAATATTTTAGGTTCCAGGAAGGTGACTATTTTGGTGTGTGGAAATATTTGACGAAAAGTTTGGCAAGGGGTTTGGAATTTAAGAATTCTAGAAGGCATTCTATTAATGAGATATGTTGCTATAAGTACTGCCTCTCCCCAAAAATGTTTCGGGACATGTGTGGAAAACATGAGTGATCGGGCTACTTCCAATAAGTGTGTTTTTTCTCTCTGCAACTCCATTTTGTTGGGGTGTGTCAATACAAGAACTTAAGTGAACTATCCCTTGACTTAGGAGATATGAGCCCAGGATATTTTTGAAATATTCTTTGGCATTGTCGGTTTTCAGGACTTGAATCTTGGTGTGGAATTGGGTTTGTATCATGGTGTTGAAATGTTCGAATATTTGACCCACTTCGGATTTTTCTTTCATTAGAAATATCCATGTCAACCTAGTGTGATCGTCGACAAATGACACGAACCATCATGTTCCTGTTAAATTTTTTATTCTTGATGGGCCCCACACATCACTATGTATCATGGCAAATGGTTGACATGGCTTGTATGGGAGACTGGGATAATTGGTACGAGTATGTTTGGCTAATTGGCAAATTTCACAACTGAACAACTTTGGGCTTTTATTGATAAACATAGAAGGAAACAGTTTTTCAAGATACATAAAATTTGGATGTCCAAGACGAAAATGCCATAACATAATCTCACTTTCTTTATTGACAAGGGAATTTGAAATTGACCGACTCTTAAAGGACACACAATTTGCATTTTGAGTTTGTCTTCCAAAAAATGAATGGCCTTTGAGGAGATAAGAGTCCAGAACACATCTCAGCACTGCCAATCGTCTTCCCCGAATCCAAATCCTGAAATTCACACACATTTGGGAAAAATTTAGTCACACAATTGAGATCACGAGTTAATTTACTAATAGAAAGCAAATTACAGTCCAACTTAGGAACGTGGAGAACAGAGTTTAGAGTTAGGTCCTTTGAAATGGTAATAGAACCTATTCCCTCAACTTTTGATAGGGACCCATCTGCAATTCGAACTGTATAGCTTTCTTTACATGGACTGTACTTGTGAAATAAATTAGTATTACCCGTCATATGGTCTGATGCTCCAGAGTCAATGATCCATGGGCTTGTGTGTTGTTTATTTACAGTATAGGCATTTGAGTGTTTACCTTTTTGTGCTAACATGCCAGTTCCAAAACCCGAGGTACCAGTCTGAGTTATAGAGTTCTGGCTGAACATTTTCTGTAGCATCTCGAGTTGTTCTTTGGTGAACGTACTGGGCTCCGAGGGTGGAGGATTTTCGTCAGTGGTAGCAGCAGTATTGGCATGGCTTTCCCTCTCATTTGCAGGTCGTGAGGGCTTAAAGTCGGCTGGTTTGCCATGGATTTTCCAACAATTTTCTCTGAGGTGCCCGAGTTTGCGACAATGGTCACACCAAGGTCTCCCTTTCTTTTGTCGATTGTCACTGTTGTTGCACTGGTGGTTATGAGCAGCAAGAGCAGAACCTTCTAGGGTTGGAATAGAGTTTTGGGATCCCAACATCACCTTCTTTCTACTTTCTTCACGGCGAACTTCAGAAAACGCCTCTCGGGGACTTGGAAGAGGCTTGATTCCCATCACTCTCCCTCTAACCTCGTCAAGATTTTTTGAGGCCGAGTAAGAACTTGAACGTTGGTTTCTGCTCCAAAATTTTCCGATATAATGTTGTCTTCAAAACACTTCCAGTTGTGGATTTCGAACATGTCAAGTTGCTGCCAGAGACGAGTCAGATGGTTGAAGTACTGGGTTATCGTGAGATCTCCTTGGCGTAAATCGTGCAGGTTTGCTTCAATTTCGAACAGTTCTGCGGTGTTTTCAGTGCTTGAATATGTCTCCCTTACGGCGTCCCAGATTTCCTTTGCAGTCCCATAGAGAAGAAAGTTCTCCCCAATGTCGTCGTTCATTGAATTAATTAACCACGACATTACCATATGATTTTCAGCCTTCCAACTCCTGAATCTGGGGTCATCCTTCTTTGGAATTGCGACCTCACCTGTGAGGTAGTCATCCTTGCCTTTTCCGCAGATATACATCATTATGGACTGGGACCACTGAAGGTAGTTGTGCCCGTTGAGTTTGTGGCTGGTGATAAGGATAGAAGTGGATTCTGTTCCTCCATGATTGTTCCCAGTGGGTGGCGGTTCTGGGTTAGAGGTCACTTCAGACGAGGAGCTTTGTCTCTCAGCAGCCATGCCGTATTTTGTCATGGGGAATTAAGTTTTCAGAGAGAGGGGCTCTGATGCCATGTAGAAATCAGAAAATAATTCTCCTTAATTCTTTATTGGATAAATCAGATACATATAGGCAGGCTGCTGATTTGCAAGCCACAAAAACAGGGGCTGATTAACTAACGGAGGATATTCCTCCACTAATTAAGGAAAGAAATTATCTTTATTACAGCATCGCAAAAAATAAGGGATAAGATCCCTATAATCCTTAATTGATTAAGGATGAAAATAAGGGATAAGATCCCTATAATCCCTAATTGATTAAGGATGAGAATTCCACAATAAGAAAACCAATAGCCTTTACACGTTGTAGGGAAGCACGGTTACAAGTGCGGCAACAATATCATCAATGTCTAACCTTAACATCACAAGGTTGTGGCACGTGCGCTTGGGCATATCAGCAAGAGAGGTTTATTTGAATTAAGCAACCTACTTTGTGGCCAAAGAACTGAGAAATTAAACGTGAACGCTGTGTATTCAGCAAAATGTTGAATAAAGTTTAACAATGCTCGTCAAACCACCAAAGGTATAATCAATTATATCCATTGACCTGTGGGGACCGTATCGAATCACTTACTCAAGGAAGGTTTGGATATTCATCTTGAAACACAAGGATGATGTATTTTTCAAGTTCAACCAGTAGAAACGCTTCATTGAAAAGCACAATGGGAATCACTTCAAGCAACTGAAAACTGACAACGGCTTGGAACACTGTGGGGAGATGTTGACAAGTTCTATAAGGATTTTAGTATTATCAAACATCACACAGTGAGACACTCCGAAACAAAACGGGCTTGTAGAACGAATAAATAGAACTCTGCTGGAGAGAGCAAGATGCATGCTTTCTAAATTTGGTCTACTGACAATTCTAGGGTGAAGCTCTTAACACAGCTTGTTACTTGGTTAACAGACGTCCACCTACTACTATTGGTTTCAAGACTCCTATAGAAGTTTGGACAAGTTCTTTGGTTGACTATGATAACCTAAATATCTTTGGTTGTCCTACTTATACTCATGTAAATGATGGCAAAGTTGCGCCAAGAGCACGAGATGTATTTTCCTTGGATACCCTGAGAGGGTAAAAGGGTACAAATTATGGTGCCAAGATCAACGCGAATCATTAATAGGAATGTGACCTTTAACAAAGCTAAGATGTTGGGTTCTAGTTAGGTAGTGACAAAAAAGGAGTCATAGACAAGGTAGAACTTGAGGTGGAGCCTTCAAATAAAACCTCAAAAAATGAAGTGCGACTTCGAAACGAGGAAATTTATTACACAACAGTTGCAAAATTACACATTGGCTGGAGATAGGGAGAGAAGGGAAATAGGCCTCCTCAAAGGTATGGCTATGCAGATCTTGTCTCTTATGCACTCAGTATAGCTAATGATAACAATGAGCCACAATCGTATCAAGAAGCTATCACTAGTCAAGAATCCGATCGATGGATTGTTGCAATGAGTAAAGATATGAATCGCTTTACAAGAATCATTCTTGGGAACTATCGTGAAAAATAAGAGAATGAGAACTTCTTCTCATTGAATCAGAATAATTGGTACACAATTATATAGGCCATTCTATGAGAGGAAAAATAGGAAACTAATCTAATAAAAATCAGTAAAGAAAGTCAAGCCTTATAAATCCCATGATTGAAGGGATCAAGATAATTCTCCTAACTAAATACATGTATACATGCTGATTTGTTTCCTAATAATTTCGCTATGATATCTGTACAATTCAACACTCCCCCTCAAGGTGGAGAATAGATGTCTTCCATTCCCAGCTTGGAAACAATTCCATAAAATGTAGCATTGTTGAGTCCCTTGGTTAAAACATCTGCCAGTTGACTCCCTGAGGGCACACAAGACATGCAAATCAAACTTCCTTCTAGCTACCATGATGAAGTGTCTGTCAATTTCAATATGCTTCGTTCTGTTGGTTGCATTGGATTATGAGCAATGTTTATTGTTGATTTATTGTCACAGCGCAGCTTCATAGGTCCTTCCCACTTGATTCTTAGGTCGTCCAGGATGATCTTCATCCACAATAATTCACTCCTTGTGCCATTGCTCTAAAATCTGATTTTGCATTGAATCTGGCTACAACATTCTGTTTTCTTACTCCATGTTACCAGATTGCCTCCAAAGAACGTGCAATAACCAAAAGTGGATCTTCTATCTACTGCTGACCCTGCATAATCTGCATCCGTATAGGCTTCTAGTGTGAGATAAGCATTTCTTCTAAACAAAACTCCTTAACCTGGACTGCATTTCAAGTAATGTAATACTTGGTATGCAGCTTGCAAGTGTGCTTCCCTTGGATCGTGCATAAATTTGTTGATCACACTTACCGAGTATGCCATGTCTGGTCAAGTATGAGCAAGGTACATGAGCGATTAGCATCAATAGGAATGGTTGCTAGTTTGCAGGCAAACATCTCTGTTTCCTTTAGGAGATCAGTCATATTTTTGCCGTGATATAAAGATGCCTTGTCTTGAATGTGCAACTTCAATTTTGAGGAAATACTTCACTCTTCCAAGTTCTTTTATTTCAAATTCTCTGATTAGGCACTGCTTCAATGCTTGTTTCTCTGTCTCATCATTTCCAATAACAATTATGTCATAAACAAGCACCAAAAGAGCTATACCTCCCCCTGATGCAGAATGTTTGATAGAGTGTGTGATCTCCCTGACTCTGTTTGTAACCAGTGTTCTTCATTACTTTAGCAAATCTCCCAAACCAGGCTCTAGGGGATTGCTTGAGTCCGTACAGAGCCTTCCTTTGTTTACACACTGTGTTAGCTGTCTCCTTTCCTTCAAATCCTAGTGGAATGCACATTTATATTTCTTCCTCCAAGTCTCCATGCAAGAAGGCGTTCTTTACATCATATTGTTGCAATTCCTAGTTGTAATTAGCAGCTAAAGATAGTGTTGACAAATCTACATGATTTGTGACTCGGATTTTAAAGGAATTTGTTCCCTAATTTTCTGAGTCAATGCAAGCTAGACAAATATGCAAGCTGGACAAATCTTGTAATTAGGCCTTAATTTGTGTAATTGGCGCTATATATTTTGTTACCATAAATAGCTCCTAGGTAGACTATTCTTGTAATCTATATATATAGGTTGTACAGTTTATCCTTGAAGATATAAAATAACAATTCGTTCATGGTATCGGAGCGTTTGTGGGCTTATTCTTCCTGCCCCTTTCTGCTAAAAACTCCCCCCAATATCTATTTCCTTCCTGCCTCTTTTTTTTTCTGATCAAAAAATGTCTGAAACTTCCAGCATTAGCACTGCCAGCACTGAGCCCATTTTAAACCATTCCTCTCAACAATCCTCTGGTGAATACCAGATGTTACAGCCCTTGTTTAGGCTCAATGGCCGTAATTATCTCGTATGGTCACAAATCGTGAGGACTTTTCTAAAGGGTAAGGGAAAACTAAGTCATTTGACGGGTCCAATTTCGGAAGAGTGATCCAAAATTTGTTGCTTGGGACATAGAAGACTCATCGATCATGTCATGGCTTTGGAACTCAATGGTGCCGAAAATCAGCGGGACGTGCATGTTTCTTACAACCGCGAAGGACATATGGGATACGGTGAAACAAACTTATTCAAAGGTTCATGATGCAGCCCTTATTTTTGAAATCAAAAGAAAGATTCACTCAACCAAACAAGGTAGTCTCTCCGTCACTGATTACTATACAAAATGAAAGGCCTTTGGTTAGAACTCGATTACTATCAAAATATTAAGATGAAGTGCAGTGAGGACGCAGCCATGATGCTAAGATTTGTTGAAGGAGAAAGAGTACAAGTTTCTCGCCGGACTAAATGTCGAATTCGACCAAGTACGTATCCAAATACTTGGGAAAGAGTCTCTACCGATCCTAAGTGAAGTCTTTTCCACCATTCGAAGTGAAGAAGGAAGGAGGGGAGTCATGCTTGAGACACCACAGAATGAAGTAACAGCGCTAAACACCATGGCCTCAGCAATAATTACTGGAGCTTCTATCAAAACCGAGACTCCAAGGGCCCCAAAGAACATGACCAGACCTTCAAACAACAGTAGAGAGAATCTGTTTTGTAACTATTGCAAGAAAACAGGCCATACCAAGGATATTTGCTGGAAACTTCAGAGAAAAAACAACCAGCAGCAGCAAAACAACCAACAGCAGCAGTCTCTGACGCGTAACCGAGTCGCCAACGTCGCCTGCACTGAAGAAGATGCCACTGCTGCCGAAGTGAATGGACTGAACAAGGAAGAGATTGAAAAACTCCGAAGCTTCCTTACTGCAATTGAAAAACCAGTAGGTTCATGCTCTGTCGAACAGGACTAGTTTCACAGACAGGACTAGACGGGGTTGTTTCTCCTTGGCTGGGTGGACTTACTGTGAGCCCAGTGAAATTCATCCACAGTCCACTGTTCCACTACAAGTGTACTCAAGGAGAAGGCCAAATCCTGAACCCGTGCAAAACCAATCATCTGAATCAAATCCAGGTAATAAATCTAACTCATCTTCACTGCCTGAGATTCATGATCTTTACATTCCTATTGCTTTAAGGAAAGGAACACGGAAATGTACCCAACACCCAATAGCCAACTTCATTTCATACGACCATCTCTCCCCGTCCCATAGAACCTTTCTCACCAAATTAAATACCATTGAGATTCCAAAAACTGTTCAAGAAGCACTTGGGAATGGGGAGTGGAAAAAGGCCATGATTGAGGAAATGAGAGCACTTGAGAAAAATAATACTTGGGAAATTGTGGAGTTGCCTAAAGGGAAGAAAGTGATTGGGTGTAAGTGGGTATTCATAGTGAAAGATAATGCGGATGGGACTCTTGACAGATATAAGGCCAGGCTTGTTGCCAAGGGTTACACTCAAACATATGGGGTAGATTACATGGAGACATTTGCCCTTGTAGCCAAAATAAACACCATTCGAATCTTGCTATCACTGGCAGCTAACCTAAACTGGACTTTGCAGCAATTTGATGTAAAGAATGCTTTTCAACATGAGGACCTGGAGAAGGAAGCCTAGATGGAGGCCCCACCAGGATTCAACCAGAGCTTTGGAACTAACCATGTTTGCAGGTTAAAAAGGCTTTATATGGCTTAAAGCAGTCCCCAAGAGCATGGTTTGGAAGATTTGCAAAGGCCATGGAGAAAATGAATTATAAACAATCTCAAGGAGATCACACTCTCTTTGTCAGAAGATCAACAACTGGGAAAGTCACTGCTCTAATTGTATACGTCGATGACATAATTGTGACAGGTGATGACACAGGAGAAATTGAGAAGCTGAAGACTCATCTCTCAAGGGAGTTTGAAGTAAAAGACCTAGGAAAACTCAAGTATTTCCTAGGAATAGAAGTCGCTCACTCAAAGCTTGGGATTTTCATCTCTCACCAAAAATATATTCTAGATCTACTCAAAGAAACTAGCATGCTTGTATGCAAGCCATCTGAAGTCCCCATTGACTACACTCACAAGTTGGAAGAAGCCATTGATAGTCCAGAAGTGGACAAAGGAAGGTACCAAGGACTGTTTGATAAACTCATCTATCTATCACATACCAGGCCAGACATTGCTTATGCTATGAGTGTTCTAAGTCAATTCATGCATGCTCTACGTGAAACCCACCTAGAAGCTGCATATAAGATTGTCCAGTACTTAAAGGCCACTCCAGGAAAAGTAATCCTATTCAAGAGAAATAATAGACTTCACTTAGAAGCATACACAGATGCAGATTGGGCAGGATCAATCATTGATAGAAGATATACCACAGGCTACTGTACTTTCCTAGGAGGAAACCTAATAACTTGGAGGAGCAAGAAGCAAACAGTAGTCTCCAGATCAAGTGCAGAGGTCGAATTCCATGCAATGGCTCAAGGCATATGTGAATTGCTTTGGATAAAAATTGTCCTTAGTGATTTGGGGATCAAGTGGGAAGGACCAATGAAGCTATACTATGACAACAAGTCTGCCATCAGCATTGCACATAATCCGGTCCAACATGACCGAACTAAGCATGTGGAAATCGACCGACATTTCATCAAGGAAAAACTTGAAAGTGGTCTAATTTGCACTCCCTATGTGCCTACAAACAGGCAACTGGCAGACATCCTGACCAAGGGTCTATCTATCACCGCATTTCAAAGCATCACCAGCAAGTTAGGAATGGAAAACATCCACTCACCAGCTTGAGGAGGGGTGTTGACAAATCTGCATGATTTGTGACTCGGATTTTAAGGGAATTTGTTCCCTAATTTTCTAAGTCAATGCAAGCTTGACAAATATGCAAGCTGGACAAATCTTGTAATTAGGCCTTAATTTGTGTAATTGGTGCTATATATTTTGTTACCATAAATAGCTCCTAGGTAGACTATTCTTGTAATCTATATATATAGGTTGTACAGTTTATCCTTGAAGATATAATATAACAATTCGTTCAGATAGAAAAATTCTTACTGTGTTCATTTTAGCCACTAGAGCAAAAGTCTCCTGCTGGTCAACCCCATAAGTTTGAGCGTATCCCTTAACAACCAATCTCGCCTTGTACCTCTCAAGAGATCCATCAACTTTGTATTTTAAAGTGAAGACCCATTTGCAACCCACTAGGTTCTTTCCCTTCGGTCGCTCAACAACCTCCCATGTATTGTTCCTCTAATGCATCCATCCCCTCTCTTGTAGCATTTCTCCATTCATGTTTAGTGAATGCCTCGGATAAAGTGTAAGGAACAAACACAGTGCTTAGGCTCACAATAAAGTTCTTATGAGATGTTGAAAAATGGTTGAGTGACAAAGTGGGATAATGGATATAAAGACCTTTTTGTGCATTCTCTAGACCTTTTTCTATAGCAATAGGCAAATCAGAATCCTCTGTGTTTCAGTAGGTGATGAATCCAAAGGAAAAATTGGGTTCAAGGGAGAAGCAAGAGTTACATGTTTTCACTATCACACTGCAGGTTAGAATCTTGAACTTGCGCAAGAGTAGGATCATCTTTACTTCTTGAGAACACTTCTTCAAATCGAAATGTCATAAATAGAAGCTTTTGACACAGGAGCAGAAGTCACAGGGTCTAGTTCAAGAACTGGTTTAGACATAAGGGCAAGAGTCACAAGGTCTGGTTTCAAGAATGGTTTAGACATAGGAGATGGTTTAACAATGACACTTGCAAATGGCACTAATGATGATGCAGGTTGATCAAGAGGAACAAAGTCTTTACCTTCCATTAACAATGTCTCCCCCTGAAGATAAGACTCTGAGAAGTATAGCTTGTTTTCGACAAAGGTGATGTTAGCAAATATGTAAAACTTTTTCAAGTATTATAACACTTGTATCCGTTTTGTGTAGATGAGTAGCCAATAAATGCACATTTAATTGCTCTAGCATCCAATTTCTCTATATTTTGACTGTAGAAGTGAACAAAGGCAATACACCCCAAAATTCTAGGGATTAGGCCATTTGAGACTCTACATACAAGTAAAATTTTGCAAGGACTTCCATGGGAGTTTTAAAATCAAGTACTCTTGAGGGCAATCAATTGATCATCTATGTGGCAGTAAGGACAGCTTCCCCCCAATAGGACTTGGGAACATTCCCTTGAAATAAGAAATCATGAGTAGTGTTCAAGTAAATGCCCATTTTTTCCCTCAACGACCCATTTTGTTGTGGTGTATTAAAATAATCTCTTCCATTGTCAGACCTAGAGCTTTTAATCTTTACCCCAAATTGATTCTGAACTATAGCATGAAAATTAGGGACACCACTACTCAAATCTGATTTGTTTTAGAGAAGGAATAACCACAACTCTAATACAATCATCAATTAAAAAAACAAACCATCGTGAACCTAAAATGTATGGAATTGTGGAAGGCCCAAATATCACTATGAATTAAATCAAAAGGATGAGAAATTCTTGTGTTAAATTCTGGTGTTACTAATAGGAAAAGGCACACAGGTATGTTTTGCAAGTTCGTAAACATGACAATGAAAATCTGTAATATCTAATCCCATAAACAAGGTAGGAAACATGATACTCAAACTCTAAATGATGGATGACCAAGATGGAAATGGTGAAGCCAGAGAGCATTTTTATTTGAAGCACTAAGAAAAGGCAAATACGAATCATTTATGACTTCCCTCGAATTGATTGGTGTATCAAGATAGTAAAGCCTGTCCTTTACCTTAACAAATCCAATCCTCCTTAAAACCTAATCGTGAAAAACACAAGAGGAATGGAAAACAGTGACAATTCAAATTTTTTGTAAATTTTTGGATTGAGATAAGATTAGCTGACAACTTAGGGATATGAAGGACATCTTTAAGAATAATAGATGGTGTTACTTGAATATCCCCTAAGCCTGCGACTGTAGCGAGAGAATGATTTGCTATGACAATTTTCCTATTGCTTGGACACTGAGTATATGAACTAAAACATTTTGAGGAATAGGTCATGTGCTCGATGGCCCTAAATCAACTATCCAAGAATTGGCAGAACACTTTTCTGAGACATAAACCAACGGTGAATGGTGACTTAGCTGAGAGTACTAATGAACAAATACCTAAAGTTGAAGGTTTCTCAAGGCTTCTCACTTCCTTAGCACGAGCAACTATAGCGACAGGAATCTCTCGTATCTTTGCCATCTTTTTCTTTACTTTTCCCTTTTTTTCAAAAAATAATGGTTCCAGAAAAAAGGAAAACAAAAACTGATAAAAGGCACAATAAATTGAGCTTAAAGGCTACAATTTAGAAATCAAAGGCCCGATAACTTATCTTGTACAAGCGCAACTTGTTGGCAATGAAGACCAGGCTAGTGGGAACCCTAGATGACGCTAGCAAGAAGACCTTGGCAGCAAGAGATCGTTGACGTTGATGGTGGCAGAGGTCTGCGCGAACAGAGAAAGAATGAAAGCGGCAGGAGATTCAATCAGACAACGACGATGATGGCCGCGATAGTGACAGACGGCAATGGTGACAGCGGTAATGGTAGCGGGGACTAAAACAGAGCCCAAAAGTTGCGTGAAAGGAGGCACTCTAAACCCTAGTCGCACGACTCTGACTACAATAGTGGTGGTCCACCATGAAGATTGCCAAAAAAGTGGGTTCCCGATGACAATGAAGGTATGCCCCAAAAAAAAGTAAAAAATCAAAAAATTAAAAAAAAAAAGGGCGGGAATGGCAGAAACCCAAAAAAGAACTCAGCAATGAAGGCTGAGAAAAGAGGAAGGAACCCAGCAATGAAGGCTGGTAAAAGAACTGTAAAATATTTGTTTTGGGTTTAGCAAAAAGAGAAAAAAGGCAAGAGTTCGATGTTTTCAATGATGTTAGGATATGGTATTTCAACTATTCTTCTTTATTCATGTCAGCATTTTGTATAGAAGTTGGTATGTTAGCAATAGTGTCTTTACTCATAAGAAACTAAGATATTTGTTGTCCCCAAATTTTCATATAATCAACATGCTTTTTTTTTCTCAATTATTATGGAGAAATGGCTATAAAGGCCAATTTTGTGATTCCCAAAAAAGAGCCTAGGGCTCTAATACCACATCATGAAAAATAAGAGTGATAACTTTTTCTCTATGAATCAGAATAACTGGTACACAATTAAGTAGGCTATTCTAGGAGAGAAATAGGAAACTATTGACAAATCTGCATGATTTGTGACTCAGATTTTAAGGGAATTTGTTCCCTAATTTTCGGAGTCAATGCAAGCTGGACAAATATGCAAGCTAGAAAAATCTTGTAATTAGGCCTCAATTTGTGTAATTGGTGCTATATATTTTGTCACCATAAATAGCTCCTAGGTAGACTATTCTTGTAATCTATATATATAGGCTGTACAGTTTATCCTTTAAGACATAATATAACAATTTGTTCATGGTATCGAAGCGTTTGTGGGCTTATTCTTCTTGCCCCTTGCTGCTAAAAACTCCCCCCAATATCTATTTCCTTCTTGCCTCTCTTTTTTTCTGATTAAAAAAAAAAAAAAAAAAAGTCTGAAACTTCCAACATTAGCACTCCCAGCACTGAGCCCATTTTAAACCATTCCTTTCAACAATCCTCTGGTGAATACCATATTTTATAGCCCTCGTTTAGGCTCAACGGCCGTAATTATCTCGTATGGTCACAAATCGTGAGGACTTTTCTAAAGGGTAAGGGAAAACTGAGTCATTTGACGGGTCCAATTCCGGAAGAGAGTGATCCAAAATTTGCTGCTTGGGACATAGAAGACCCATCGATCATGTCATGGCTTTGGAACTCAATGGTGCCGGAAATCAGTGGGACGTGCATGTTTCTCACAACCGCGAAGAACATATAGGATACGGTAAAACAAACTTATTCAAAGGTTCGTGATACAGCCCTTATTTTTGAAATCAAAACAAAGATTCACTCAACCAAACAAGGTAGTCTCTCCGTCACTGATTACTACAACAAAATGAAAGGCCTTTGGTTAGAACTCGATTACTATCAAAATATTAAGATGAAGTGCAGTGAGGACGCAGCCATGATGCTAAGATTTGTTGAAGGAGAAAGAGTCTACGAGTTTCTAGCCGGACTAAATGTCGAATTCGACCAAGTACGTGTCCAGATACTTGGGAAAGAGTCTCTACCGAGCCTGAGTCAAGTCTTTTCCACCATTCGAAGTGAAGAAGGGAGGGGAGTCATGCTTGAGACACCACTGAATGAAGTAGCAGCGCTAAACACCATGGCCTCAGCAATAACTACTGGAGATTCCACCAAAACCGAGACTCCAAGGGCCCCAAAGAACATGATCAGACCTTCAAACAACAGTAGAGAGAATCTGTTTTGTAACTATTGCAAGAAAACAGGCCATACCAAAGATATTTGCTGGAAACTTCAGAGAAAAAACAACCAGCAGCAGCAAAACAACCAACAGCCGCAGTCTCTGACGCGTAACCGAGTCGCCAACGTCGCCTGCACTGAAGAAGGCACCACTACTGCCGAAGTGAATGGACTAAACAAGGAAGAGATTGAAAAACTCCGAAGCTTCCTTACTGCAATTGAAAAACCTGTAGGTTCATGCTCTGTCGCCCAATCAGGTAAGTTTTCCTCAACTCATTCCTCAAGTATTTCGAAGAACAGTTTTCTTGGATCTGGGTAGTTGACTCAGGAGCCGCTGACCATATGACTAATTCTTCCAATATTTTTTCATCATATACACCGTGTTCTGGCAGTCAAAAAATAAAAGTCGCCGCTAGAACCTTAGCTACCATTGCTGGAAAAGGGACCATAAATCTCATGCCTTCTCTTTCCTTAAAATTCGTTCTTCACACTCCCAAATTGTCCATCAATTTATTATCAATTCAAAAACTTACCTCTGACCTGAATTGTAAAGTGATTTTTTATCCCATATATTGTGAAATTCAGGACCAGGACACGGGGAAGATGATTGGGCATGCTAAGGAACGGGAAGGGCTTTACTACTTGGACACTAGTGGTGGCAATGGTGAAATCAGTTACATCCCGCAGTCATACGTGTCAAGAACCCGGTCTGCTCGAAAGGCTTAAATTTGGCTACATCATATTAGAATGGGTCATCCATCTTTTTCTTTGTTAAAAACTATCTTTCCTTTGTTATTCCATAAGATTGAAGTTAAAGATTTCAATTGTGAGGTGTGTCAAATGGCTAAACACCATAGAGTTTCATATCCTTTAAGCAATTCAATAACATCTTTACCTTTCTCTTTAATTCATACTGATGTGTGGGGACCCTCTAGAATTTCAAACATTAATGGGGCTTGTTGGTTTGTTTCATTCATAGATGATTTTTCAAGGACTACTTGATTGTTTTTGATGAAAAACAAATCTGATGCGAGTATGATTTTTCCTATGTTTCATAAAATGGTTCTCACTCAATTTGGTGGGATTGCGGAGAGAAAAAATCGTCACCTTCTTGATATCACTCGTGCCTTGTTATTCGAAAAAAATGTGCCTAAATTCTATTGGAGAGAAGCCGTTCTAACAGCCACATATTTGATTAATCGTTTGCCCAGTAGAGTGTTAGGAAACAGGTCACCTATAGATGTTCTCTCCACTCACTTTCCAGAAGTTAAGAGAACCCAACTTCCGTTAAAAACCTTTGGTTGCACAGCATATGTCCATATCTCGCAAAAAAACCAAAATAGCAAACTCAATCCAAGAGCTCTCAAGTGTATCTTCCTAGGATACTCATCAACACAAAAGGGGTATAAATGTTATCACCCGGCTTCAAAAAATTTTTTTGTATGTAAAGATGTCACTTTCGCCGAAAACCAAAGTTTTTATGATCCAAGTTGTCCTCCGGGGAACATGAGGACTAAAGTCAACCTTGATTTCCTTAATTTTGATCTATCCAGTTCGGTTCTTACAACACCAAACCAATTTAGTCTTGATCATGAGCATCCAGTAAGTCCACCCAGTCAAGGAGAAACAACCCCGTCTAGTCCTGTCTGTGAAACTAGTCCTGTTCAAGAGTCTTTTCCAAATCAGTCGAGTCCTACTTGTGAGCCCAGTGAAATTCGTCCACAGTCCATTGTTCCACTGCAAGTGTACTCAAGGAGAAGGCCAAATCCTGAACCTGTGCAAAACCAATCATCTGAATCAAATCTAGGTAATAAATCTAACTCATCTTCACTGCCTAAGATTCATGATCTTTATATTCCTATTGCTTTAAGGAAAGGAACACGGAAATGTACCCAACACCCAATAGCCAACTTCATTTCATACGACCATCTCTCCCCGTCCCATAGAACCTTTCTCATCAAATTAAACACAATTGAGATTCCAAAAACTGTTCAAGAAGCACTTGGGAATGGGGAGTGGAAAAAGGCCATGATTGAGGAAATGAGTGCACTTGAGAAAAATAATACTTGGGAAATTGTGGAGTTGCCTAAAGGAAAAGAAGTGATCGGGTGTAAGTGGGTGCTCACAGTGAAATATAATGCGGATGGGACTCTTGAGAGATATAAGGCCAGGCTCATTGCCAAGGGTTACACTCAAACATATGGGGTAGATTACATGGAGACATTTGCCCCTGTAGCCAAAATAAACACCATTTGAATCTTGTTATCACTGGCAGCTAACCTGAGCTGGACTTTGTAGCAATTTGATGTAAAGAATGCATTTCTACATGGGGACCTGGAGGAGGAAGCCTACATGGAGGCCCCACCTGGATTCAATCAAAACTTTGGAACTAATCATGTTTGCAGGTTAAAAAAGGCTTTATATGGCTTAAAGCAGTCCCCAAGAGCATGGTTTGGAAGATTTGCAAAGGCCATGGAGAAAATGAATTATAAACAATCTCAAGGAGATCACACTCTCTTTGTCAAAAGATCAACAACTGGGAAAGTCACTGCTCTAATTGTATACGTCGATGACATAATTGTGACAGGCGATGACATAGGAGAAATTGAGAAGCTGAAGACTCATCTCTCAAGGGAGTTTGAAGTAAAAGACCTAGGAAAGCTTAAGTATTTCCTAGGAATAGAAGTCGCTCACTCGAAGCTTGGGATTTTCATCTCTCAGCAAAAATATATTATGGATCTACTCAAAGAAACTAGCATGCTCGGATGCAAGCCATCTGAAGTTCCCATTGACTACACGCACAAGTTGGGAGAAGCCATTGATAGTCCAGAAGTGGACAAAGGAAGGTACCAAAGACTGATTGGTAAACTCATCTATCTGTCACATACCAGGCCAAACATTGCTTATGCTGTGAGTGTTCTGAGTCAGTTCATGCATGCTCCATGTGAAACCCACCAAGAAGCTGCATACAAGACTCTCCAGTACTTGAAGGCCACTCCAGGAAAAGGAATCCTATTCAGGAGAAATAACAGACTTGACTTAGAAGCATACACAGATGCAGATTGGGCAGGATCAATCATTGACAGAAGATCTATCACAGGCTACTGCACTTTCCTAGGAGGAAACTTGATAACTTGGAGAAGCAAGAAGCAAACAGTTGTCTCCAGATCAAGTGCAGAGGTTGAATTCCGTGCAATGGCTCAAGGCATATGTGAATTACGTTGGATAAAAATTGTCCTTAGTGATTTAGGGATCAAGTGGGAAGGACCAATGAAGCTGTATTGTGACAACAAGTCTGCCATCAGCATTGCACATAATCCGGTCCAACATAACCGAACTAAGCATGTGGAAATCGACCGACATTTCATCAAGGAAAAACTCGAAAGTGGTCTAATTTGCACTCCCTATGTTTCTACAAACAGGTAACTGGCAGACATCCTAACCAAGGGTCTATCTATCACCGCATTTCAAAGCATCACCAGCAAGTTAGGAATGGAAAACATCCACTCACCAGCCTAAGGAGGGGTGTTGACAAATCTGCATGATTTGTGGCTCGGATTTTAAGGGAATTTGTTCCCTATTTTTCCGAGTCAATGCAAGCTGGAAAAATCTTGTAATTAGGCGTTAATTTGTGTAATTGGTGCTATATATTTTGTCACCATAAATAGCTCCTAGGTAGACTATTCTTGTAATCTATATATATAGGCTGTACAGTTTATCCTTTAAGACATAATATAACAATTTGTTCAGAAACTAATCTAACAAAATTGGGAAAGAAAGTCAAACCCTATAAAACTATTGAAGGGAACAAGATAATTTTTCCTAACTAGATACATATATACATGCTGATTTGTTTTCCTAATAATTTGGCTATGGTATGGTATCTGTATAATTCAATGGAAACTTTTTTTTTTTTTTTGGAAAAGAAACTGGAAATTTTATTAAAAAAAAGAGGGAGAATACAAACAGAAAGAGGATGAGAAATCCTCAAAAAAAAAAAAAAGGGAGGCCACAAAAAAGGAGGCCAACTTGTAACTAAATTGGAGAACAAAGGATTGCCAAAATCTTTATCCCCATAAACCCACAATAAAACCCAGTGTCTTAACTCTATCCCACACAACAAAACTATCATCCCTACAGCCTGCAAAAATTCTGTTCTTCCTCTCCAGCCAAATGGCCCAAAAATCGCTAAGATAGCATATTTCCACAAAATTTTTCCTTTAGGACTAAATTTGTGCAGAGAATGAAGCTGAAGTAAGTCCTTAGCACTCCTAGGAATGACCCAAGAATAACCAAACTCTTTTAGAAGTAAAACCAAATCAACCGAGAGTAGGCACAATGTAAAAACAAGTGATCTGCGGTCTCCTCTTGATTCATGCATAAGAAGCGGCAACCTCGTGAGATAGAAATAAACGGGTTCTGTCGCTGCATCAAGTCATGAGCGCTAACTTGTTAAAGAGGTTAGATAATCAAAAGATTGTCGAAAGCAGACGAGTCTTCAAGAAGAAGGAATTCCTAGAACTAAAAGCACAAGGTTTAAGGCATGGCTTGCGGCAAAAGGATTTACATAGAGAAAAGATATTGACTTCAACGAAGTTTCCTCTTTAGTGGTGAAGCCTGGTTCTATCCATGTTCTACTTGAGCAGTTGGGCAATTGGACGTCAAGACATGGTGAATTAGACGAACAAATCCGTATGAAGCAGCCAAAGAAATTTAAAGTCCAAAAAGGAAGACCCTGTTTAATTGTTGGAGAAACCTTTATACAACCTAAAGCAGTCTACTAGGCAGCCGTACAAGCGATTTCACACCTTTATGCTTGGAAAGGGCTATTGTAGGAGTATGATAGTTGTGTGTATTGCAAGAAACTCATGGATGGGTTATTAATTATGTGCTCTTATATGTTGATGACATGTTGATTGTTTGTAAGAACATACGGAAGATCAACAGTTTAAAAGCATGGTTGAGTGGAGAGTTTGAAATCAAAGATTTAGGAGCTTAAAAGAAAATTTTGGGGATGGAGACCTATGGGGATAGAAAAGCGGGCACAATATTTCTATTACTTGCATTGTAAATTAGGTGAACAAATCCATATGAAGCAGCTAGAGAAATTTGAAGTTCAAAAAAGACCATGTTTAATTCTTGGAGAAATCTTTATACAACCTAAAGGAGCATACTAGACAATGGGACAAGCAATTTTACACCTTTATGCTTGGAAAAGGCTACTGTAGGGAGTGAGTTTGATAGGTGTGTATTGTAAGAAACTCATGGATGGGTTACTCATTTATGTGCTCTTCTATGTTGATGATATGTTGATTGCTTATAAGAACATATCCAAGATCAATAGTTTAAAAGCTTGGTAGAGTGGAGAGTTAGAAATGAAAGATTTAGGAGCTAAAAAGAAAATTTTGGGAATAGAGATCTATAGGGACAAAAAACTGGGCACAATATTTCTATTACAAAAGAAATACATAGAGAAGGTGCTCGAGCGCTTTGGAATAGAAAATTCAAAGCCTGTTAGCACTCCATTGGCAATGCACTTCAAACTCTTAGCAACCTTGTCACCACTGACTAAAGGGGAGGTTGAGCACATGTCGTGTTCCCTATGCTCGTGCAATTGGCAGCATCATGTATGCCATGGTTTGCTGCATTAGACCAAATATTGCACACTCAAGTGTAAGGCTATATATAGCCACAAGTAATGGCGTCAACAGATAGCCAAAAAAGCCAAATTGGCCTTATACAATTCCAACGATCACTGACCTTTTAGTCTCGCCAAGGGCTAAAAGGGCACCCTAAGTGCTTCCAAAGAGGCACTCTTCACGTGACCATACTTTGGACTTTTCTCTCTAACCGTGTAGTAAGCTTATAGCCAAACCACGTTAAATATTTGTCTATGTTAAATCACTTTGGTATACTGTCCATTTATTTTCTCCTAAGGCACTTGGGAATGCAGCTAGAATTACAACCAACTTTAGCTATAATGTTTTTTCTCACAAAATTTGAATCAAAAGCTAGCTGGAATGCACCCTATCCATATCGGCCTTCCGCATCAATTGGAACTAATTGAAATAGTATACACCTTAAAAGATCGGGTTTTAATGGGCGTTGGCTCGCCTTCCACATCTAAATTTGACCAAAGTTAGGATTTGAGAAATTGGATAAAACGCATAGGACCAATTTTAACTACTTTATGAGCTAAAGGTAACAAGGGCAACCAAGTAAAGACTTGGTTGTACAAAAAATAAATAAATAATAAAGTAGAAAGAACTTGGTTGTCACATTTTGACCCCACAAGTAAAGGCATCATGGCAACAATTTTTCAAGCGGGTAGCATAAGAAGAGAAAAAAGATAATAGCTTCTCTAGTGGTCATCAAAAACAATATGATTTTTGGGATGTTCTTAATTTTCTTGAGGTTAATTATAACTTTACCTCCTAGTTTTAATTATCTATCAATCAATCTCAACTTGGTTGTCACATTTTGACCCCAGCAAGCAAAGGCATCGTAGCAATAATTTTTCAAGCAGGTAGCATAAGAAGAGAAAAAGAGATGATAGCTTCTCCAATGGTCGTCAAAAACAATATGATTTTTGGGATGTACTCAATTTTCTTAAGGTTAATTATAACTATACCTCCTAGTTTTAATTATCTATCAATCAATCTCTTTGTTTTAAGAAACTGCAAATGTATTAATGAATTTGAAAAACTTGATTCAATTTTATCCCTTGCAAACCTTTTGGACCCCAAAAAAAAATAGAGATAAGACAAAGATATCCTTAATAAAACCAAATTTGTTTCTAAAATATATTTTTCTTGAGAAATTTTTAAAAAATATTTCAACCTTCAAAAAGCCATTAAACTTAAGATTTTTTTTTTTAATTTGATGCTTTATTTTAGGAGTTTTTATGTTTTAAAATCTATAAATATTTTTTACAACTATTTAAAGGTAATTACGTCCTTTTGTCCAATTTTTTCTATTTATAGGGATGAAATCGAAATAAGGTTTTTAAATTCAAAGGAAACTTTTATAGTTTCTATAAATAAAAGGACAAATTAAGAAATAGTTAAAACTATGTATAATTGTGTAATTAACCCTTGACCCTAATTTGTTATTGAGAAGATGCTACATCTAAGCAGACTTAATTCACAATTTCTTCCAAACGGTCAAAAAAATTGGTCAGAAATTATTTGCTACACAATCTTAAACAGCTTTTTGTCCTCCAAAGCCAAGAGTTGATTTAGTATGATTTTATAATAGCTCCCAGAAAATCATTAAATTGGTTCAGGTGATAGACGTAGGGGTTTCCACCGAGAAGTGAAGTGTTGAGGGTTTCTTTTTTCCCCATCAGACTAATGCTTAACCAAGTTTCAAAATTCACTCACATACATACTGGGTTAACAAATTTGAGACAGTTAAATTGGCATCTAGAAAATGCCGTATTATTGACCAATCTTACAAAAAGAATATTCACGAAAACGTGATACTTGCGCTTTAACCATGAAGTCTTATACAAACTACATGGTACCAAAACCATTTAGACAACAAACCAAGGAGACTAATTTTGGGGGGAAAAAAAACAGAGATTTATTTAGGAAAATATGAAAAAAAAAAAAAAGTAAATAAATATACATATATGGATAACTATCATAAGCAAATTAAAAAAAAAAAAAAAAACAAACAAACAAACAAACAAAAACAAAACAATACAAAACAAAAACAAAAAACAAAAAACAAAAAACAAAAAACAAAAACCAAAAACCAAGAACAAAAACAAAAAACAAAAATGAAGAAGAAGAATAAGGAGAATGTGGAGAAGAAGAATATAATCTAGTATTGATTATGTTAAAGATTAAAAATATATATATATATATATATTAAGATAATAACAATAATGTTCATTTTGAAGAAGAAAAGAATACCTTCAATAGATTTTGAAGGGAAGCTCGCATCTCAGTCCTAACTTTATATAGGATCTTTATATTTTCATGTGTTGTCTTAATGGCTGCATCAACACGTCCTGATACATCAGGTCCTAGCTTTGGTTTCACTGATTTAATCCAATCTTCGTGGTTTAATTTAAATTCATATCTGAAACAAGTTACAGAATTACAATGTTAGAAAAAATAAATAAATAAATAAATCCAAAGAGCAAAGTCCAAGGAACAGGATATTAATTTTCATTTTGGCAACAGAAAAGGGGTATTATTACTACGTTAGACAGCCAAAACTAGGTGCTTCTGCTTTTGCTTCAAGCAAAAATTGGTGCTTCTCTTAAAAGCAGATCAATCCCAAACTGAGCCATTAATTTTCTTTTTTGGCAAAAGATAACTGGTATATTAGTACGTTAGGCAGTTATATTTATCTGCATGACGAGGATGTTCCACCACGTACAACATGCAAGAGAGCTAATATCTGCAGCACAGTACAGCATTCAGTCCTGACATTTTAAGAAAACCTTTCCGTATAAGAATATGACCAATTTGAACCAGTGGCTTCACATTACATGGATGGATTATAAGATTCACATTTTCAAGTAACTTTTTCCTAAACCATTCAAGTTGCTATATGTTGAAAATCCCGATTTTTATTATTCCCCAGCAGTAGTTTAGCTGTGCTGTAATTAGTCAACTATTCCTTATTTAGTTTCTTGAGAAAATCAGGTAATTTCATGATATTCTCTTGATCTGAATAGCCTAGGAACTAGCTTTTATTTTCTGAAAATAAGGACAAAGATCTGCAGCACTCATGGATATATATTTGGCCCTTGTATCATTCTAAATCAATGAAAAGAATTCCTATTCTTCATTCAAAATCAATATGGTACCAAAGCTAGGCCTCTGAAGCCGTCCAGCAACATCCCCCAATTCATTCTTTTTTAGTCATCTCTTCTATTGTTCCCTATCCTATGATGAAGTATGGCATGGCAACAGAACAAGAAAGCTCCACCTCCGAAGTCACCTCCAATCAAGAAATTCCAGTGGCAGGAAACAAGGGAGGGACGGACAGCAGTGGGTTTCTACCAATCACAAGTCACAAGTTGAATGGGCACAACAACTTACAGTGGTCTCAATCCGTTCTCATATTCATTCGAGGAAAAGGCAAGGATGACCATCTCACAAGCCTGTTGGCTTCACTAGAAGAAAAAGACCCCAAGTACCGAACCTAGAGAGCTGAGGACAACATGGTGATGTCTTGGTTGATTAACTCTATGATCAATGACATCGGTGAAAACTTTCTCCTCTACAGTACTGCCAAAGAGATTTGGGATGCTACAAAAGAAACGTACTCCAACAACGAAAATACCTGTAAACTAATTGGTATGGAAACCATTCTCCATGATCTCCGACAAGGTGAATCTTATGTTACCCAATACTATAATCCTCTCACCCGTTATTGACAACAGTTAGACATGTTTGAAGAGCGCATTTGGGAAAGCCCAAATGATGGAATCCGGTATAGGCAGATTATTGAGAAAAAACGGGTGTTCAAGTTCCTAATGGGACTTAACAAAGATCTAGATGAAGTTTGTGGGAGAATTTTAGGCACAAAGCCTTAGCCAAGTCTAAGAAAAGCCTTCTCGGAGGTGAGAAGAGAAGAAAGCCGGAAGAAAGTAATGCTGGGGATGCCAAACAACCTGCCGACCACCACTGAAGGATCAGCCCTTGCTGTACGTGGACCTCAACCAAGCAACATCGATAGCAAGACGAGAAAAGGCAGGTCCTCATGTGATCATTGCTGAAAACAAGGCCATTCCAGAGACATGTTGGAAGATTCACACGCCCTCATGCTCATCTCATGAAAGCCGTGGCAACATCGCATCCTCAACCAATGAAAATAGCACCACTAAACCAGTTCTCTTCAGCAAAGAGCAACTTGAACTTCTCCAAAAGATGATCAGTCAATCCATTGGTTCCTCCATTGTTGCTACGGGGTCCCTAGCTCAAAAAGGTCATTTCTCAAAAGCCTTAACCATTAACAGGGAAAGAAATAATATTTGGATTGTTGACTCAGGTGCCTCAGGTCACATGGGTGATAAGTCTCTACTTACCAAATTAATGCCTTCCAACGAAAATCACTCGGTTGAGATCGTAGACAGGTCCATCTCAGAAGTTGCAGGTTATGGATCAGTTACAATTTCTAAGACTTTGCCTCTCCGTTATGTCTTACTTGCACCGAATCTTCAGTTGTAATTTACTATCAATCAGTAAACTGACCCGAGATAAGAATTGTGTTGCTAAATTCTTCTAGAATATGTGTGAATTTCAGAATTGGATTTAGGGAAAATGATTGGTAGTGCTAAGGCATGCTCAGGACTCTATCTCCTCAAGAGCGACCACCTTTTGGAAGAACAAGCTCACAAGGCAGTCTCTCCGAGTCAGTTTCACAAAAGTTGTTTTTCTATTTCTTCAAATAAAGATAGTGAAATTATGTTCTGACACTATCGTCTAGGACATCCTAATTTCTCTTATCTTGAAAAACTGTTTCGTTTCATTATTTAGAAACAAAAGATCAAAGAATTTTCAATGTGAAGTGTGCCAGTTTTCAAAACATGTTCGTAATTCTTAGCCTAGTCGTCCATATAGTTGAGCAAATCTTCAAAAATTTCAATACCATGATCCAAACACAATTCAAAACAAAAATCTAAGTTTTCAAAACAGATAATGCAAAGAATAGTTCAAAACTGTTTTGGGTGATTATCTGAATAGCCAAGGCATAATCCACCAAAGTTCTTATGTTGACCACCATGAACAGAATGGGATTGCTAAGAGAAAGAATAGGCATCTCCTTCAGGTTGCTAGGTCCTTAATGTTCACTTCTCATGCTCCAAAACACGTCTAGGGAGAAGCTGTCCTTACGACAGCCATCCCATGTTCTAAACTTCCAAACTCCAAGACAAGTCCTTCTCAAAGCCTATCCCAAAAGTCTTATAATCTCCACCATTTCCCCAAAGTTGTTTGGATGCCCAACCTTTGTTCATGTTTATCCCAATAATCGGAGCAAACTCAATCCTTAAGCAATCAAATGCATTTTTCTTGGGTACTCACCAAATCAAAAAGGGTATAGATGTTATTCACCCATCACAATGGATATCACCTTCTTCGAGGAACAGTCCTACTACCCCAAAACTAACATTTAGGGGGAGAGTACGTCAAAAGAACATTAGTTTTGGGACATCATTGAAACTCAACCCTATCACGACCTTCGTACACTTGATTCTCCGAGTACTCCTAATCTTATCACCCAATCTCTCGAGTCTCTTGTTGAAGTTCTTCGTCAGAATCCTTCTCAAGAGTCACTAAACAAATCTTTATCCCCTTCAAACCACCCTCATGCTAAAAATAGTGAGCTCCATGTTTATTCCGGGAAGAAATGGCATCTAAAGGAGATGGGAAAACAAGCAGTTCCTGAGCAATTCCAAGAGTCAAAACCAAATCCAAGTCCTCCAAAAATATCACAAGGTAACTCCCAACCTGATTCTTTTACTCACGCGCTTCATGATAATCGACCCATTGCCTCTTAAGGAGTGAGATCCTACACAGATCATGTTGTTTATAACTTCTTGTCTTACAAAAGATTATCCACAGAATATCGCGCTTTTGTCTCCAATCTTGATAAGATAACAAGTTCCCAACGACATTCATGAAGCCATTGAAATACCACACTGGAAGACAGCTATTATGGAAGAAGTTCAGGCCTTAGAAAAGAACAATACTTGGGAGATAGTTAACTTGCCACAAGGAAAACGACCAGCGGGCTGCAAATGGATATTCACTATAAAACATAAGTCTAATAGAAGTATGCAACGATTCAAAGCCCGACTAGTTGCGAAGGGATTCAAGCAATCTTATGGTATTGATTATCAGGAAATATTGCTCCAGTTGCCAAACTCAACATTGTTAGAGTTCTCCAATCCCTTGTAGCTAACCTAGACTGGCCATTATTCCAGCTTGATGTCAGGGATTGCCTTCCTCAACGATGATCTTAAAGAAGAAGAATACATGGAGATTCCTCCAGGTCTTAAAACTCAAGCAACAAATAATAAAGCATGCAAACTCAAGAAGTCGTTGTATGGATTAAAACAGTCACCTCGAACTTGGTTCGACTGATTTTCTAAGGCCGTAAAGAGATTTGGGTATATACAGTGTCAAGCAGACCATACTCTTTATTAAGCGATCAGTACGAGGGGAGTCATCCATTCTCATTGTCTATTTCGACGACGTCATTCTTACAGGGGACTTCTTAGAAGAAATGGAAAGACTGAAGAACTTTCTTGCTAAAGAGTTCAGGATCAAAGACCTAGGAACACTCAAATACTTCCTAGGAATGGAAGTAGCTCGAACAAAAGATGGAATATCAATATCATAGTGAAAATATGTTCCAGATCTCCTAAAAGAAACCAGAATGCTCGAATGTAAGCATGCAAATACGCCTATGGATCCAAACATCAAACTAGGACTTGGGGAAAACAATACACCAACTGATAAAGGGAGATATCAAAGACTCGTTGGGAAACTCATCTACCTCTCACACACTAGGCCTGGCGTTGGTTTTTCCGTAAGTGTTGTGAGCCAATTCATGAATAATCCGATGGAAGAACATATGGCAACTATTTACCGAATCCTAAGGTATCTCAAGATGACCCCATGCCAAGGCTTGTACTTCAAGAACACAAACAGGGGGATAGAAATCTTTACTGATGCATACTGGGCAGGCTCAATCACCGATCATAGATCCACATGACGGTATTGCACCTTTTATGGGGAAACTTGGTCACTTGGAGGAGTAAGAAACAGACAGTGACTTCGAGAAGCAGTGCAGAGGTTGAGTTCAGAGCTATGGCACATGGAATTTGTGAGGGAATGCGGCTTAACAGACTTGAAGGAACTCAAAATTCAAGATGAAGAGCCTCTAACACTTGTTATGTGACAATCAAGCTACCATAAGCATTGCCAAGAATCCAATTCATCACGACAGGACCAAACATATGGAAATTGATCACCATTTCATCAAAGCGAAGATAGAAGATGGGGTAATTCTACTACAGTACACCCCAACAAGATGCAGATAACCGACATTCTGACCAAGACTCTTCCAAGATCCAACTTTGAGGATTTAAACACCACGCTGGGTATGATGAACATCTATTACCCAGCTTGAGGGGGAGTATTGAAAATCCAGATTTTTATTATTTTCCCGCTACAGTTTAGCTGTGCTGTAATTAGTCAACTATTCCTTATTTAGTTGATTGAGAAAATCAGCTAATATATTTCTGATATTCTCTTGTTCAAATGAGCCTAGGAATTAGCTTTTATTTCTGAAAATAAGGACAAAGATCTGCAGCACTCATGTATATATATTTGGCCCTTGTATCATTCTAAATCAATGAAAAGAATTCCTATTTTTCATTCAAAAATCAATACTACATCAATAACTGATGTAAAAGCAAGAATCCTATAACATGTAATGTTGTGTACCATGTTTCACAAGATGACATCCTCTTACTCATTAATTCCTATGTTAATTTATTAAAGGCAGTGTAATGCATCAGCTACACTGAACAACTAAATCCGAGCAGTAATGCAGCATGATTATGAAACGTGAATTCTGCACTATCAGCTAGATTTGTGTAGTTTTAGATCTAAATAAAGCATAAAACCAAATACTTGAATACCTTTGCAATGAAAGCATTGCAGACGATAGAGCTTTCAAACTAAATGTTCCATCTTGAAGGTTTGTAGAAGCATCACAGAATCCTTTCAGACTAGGTACGTTTGAAGCAATATACTTACCAAAATTCACATGCTTTGGTGCTTGGTCTGCAGAACCAACAGGAGAAGAGCCGCCAAAAAGGGTTATTGTTACTTTCACTTTTATCAATGACTAGATCAATGTAACATTACAAAGATGAACATATCATGGAAAACTGCAACAGTTTTCATTCATTTATTTTTTAATTCCAACATGGATGGAAAAAAATCAAGTAAATAAAGAAACTAAATATCAAATCATGATTGGAAATTTGGTATGATTTAAAAGTGCTTCAACTTACATCCAGATAGACTTTCAATTACTTTGCTAACAATATGTACCATCCTATGTGCAGAAATATTAGAAATCTGAAAAAGATCATCAGCAAAAATAACGCGTCTTGTCCTTTTAGGTTCCACTGTATTTATTTGAAGCAAGACATGTCCAACACGATGCAGAACAGATGGATCACAGGCAAAAATTCCTACAAAATCAAAATATAATGAAACAAGTCAAAGAGAAGAAAAACTTAAAATCAATAACAAAAAATTGAGAAGCCAAGTAGAGATGGGGAAAAAAGCTATGTTTTTGACGTACCAACAGCATCCAAACTTTGTGAATTAGGCAAAACTCCAATTGTAGATACAGCCCCATGAGATGGTCGAAATCCAATAACATTACAAAATGATGCTGGGATTCTCACACATCCAGTTGTATCAATACCTAAAAAAATCACTTTAAACGGTTGCATACATACAAATGACAGTTCCATTATGAAAAGATCTTTTGTGGCTGGAACAGTAAGGGCAATAATAGCAGCTGACACCGATACAACGTGATACACGACTATGTTTGTGCATGAGCAAAAGCCTTTTCCATAATTGGGAAAGTAAACGAAGAAAACATGACTTAGCCATTTGGAACACAAATGATCCATATGAAAGAAGAAATGAAGAATGGTAATGGGAATCAACGATATGGCTCAAACTGAAAACTCAATCATGATTTTTGTTGGAATTAAACCAACATCCTTACGAAGCATAAACAGAGATTTGATCAAACATAATTCTAGAAAACTTTATAAAAACTTCTCCCCTCAAGAACAAATGATAATTCGGAAACAATCAAAACCATTACACTCAATACGTTAACCTTACATCATCACATTGAAATAGCCATTCGTTAAGCTTCAAAAAAAAAACGGAATGTGATCTTACCGAGAGCAAAGTCAACAAGACCAGCTGCAACAGCCACAGCAGATCCACTCGATGACCCACCCGGAATGCAAGACGGTATTTGCGGATTAATAGGCATACCATAATGCACATTCTCTCCAGTTATCCTAACCGACAAGCCCCAAAACAATAACAACTAAGCACTTCAAAAGTGATAGGAGCTTTCTTCGGTATTTGCATTTTATTTTATTTTTTTTGGAATTTTAAATCTGGCCAAAATCACATCAAATATGCAGAGTATGCCTATGCAAAACTGACGGATCAACCTACGGTTCCAAACAATGACGTAATTTTTAATACAAAATTGATAATAAAAGCAAGAAAGAAGTGTGTGTCAGTCTTACCCAAATGCAAGCTCGTCAGTGACAGTCCTGCCAACACATTTAGCCCCTTTCCTCAACAGAGCCGTCACTACCAACGCAGTCTTCTCAGCCGGCTCGTGAGTCCTCTTCCAATCCCGATTTCCAAATCCAGTCAGATAATCTTTCACTTCGAATCTATACACACCAAAAAAAAAAAAAACACCTCAAAGCAAATTACATCGATAAATAATTTAGAAAAAAAAAAAAAGATGCAGTGAGTTTAGGAGAAGACGGACACGTCGCTGATGGCGAAGGTGAGGTTGGCAAGGGAGAGCCTGGCGGCAGGGGGAGGAGGCTGCGGGAAGGGGAGGAGCTCGAACCGCTCAACGAAAGCACTGAAATCCTCCTTCTTGATCGATTCCGCATTTCTTCTTCTCCGGCGGCGAGTCTCGGTGAGAATTACGATCCCAGCGAGGCCGATTCCGACGGCAATCCAAGCCCTTGGGTGGGAAGAGATGTTGGCCTTGGCGAGCTGGATCGGTTTCCACATGATCGGAGCTCACTCGAATGAGGAAGAGAAGACCAACACTGAGGAGGAAAGAGGAAGGGAATGAAGGGTTTGTGAGGGTTTTAGGAATAATTAATTAATGGAAATGATCGGAATATTTTTATTTTTATTAATATTTTTATAATAATTCATTTGAGCGATGACTTGCTTGAGGTTTTGTACTAGTGTGCACTGGGAATGCGTAGATTAAAAGTTGCTTCTACTTCTCTCTGGACGACGAAGACGATCTTCCCTTCCGGCTTGACGCGCGAATCCCTCCACCCTTTTTTTTTTTTGCGTAGCTTCTCAGTGGCTCCTTTTGGAATTTCAATTGCATCGTGGCTTTTGCCCTTGTGAGGCAAGTGCATTTTCAATGTCATGCTGAATTAAAATGTCAATAACAAATTTGACATGTGAGCATAATAAACAATTTCTGATGTAATTTTATTTTTACCATATGTTAAACATTATGAATAATTTATCACTAAATATTAAATACGGCAAAAGCTTACTTTAATAAGCTTCAAGATTTTATAATTATGACAAAAAATTGATATATGGAAATTATATTAAAATGATAACTTGGCTGAATGACTGATTTCATATATCTTAGGGGTATAAATATAGGATACATGTGGCTATTTTTAGATAGTCAACTATACAATTTGTACAATCAATTAAAAAATAAATCAGACAACTAATTCTAACTAATAAAGGAAACAAAATCAATTAGAATAATATTGAATATGTGCTTATTTTATACCAATTCTTCCCATCAAGTTTGTGCATAGATACCACTCATGCCCAACTTGGATAATGAAGCATAAAAGGGACCGCTAGCAACAGCATGGGTCATTATGTCTGCCAATTGAACTGCACTCTTGATGTAGGGAATCTTTATTTTGCCAGAATCTAAGTTCTCCTTGATGTAGTTCCTGTCGAGCTCAATATGCTTAGTTCTATCATGCTGTACCGGATTGTTTGCAATCTCAATAGCCGCTGTGTTATCACAAAAGAGTACCATTGGCTTCTTAGGACCAAATCCAATCTGGCTTAAAAGAATTCTTAGCCAAGTAAGTTCCGTGATTGCATGATGAAGAGCACGATATTCAGCTTCTGCCCTACTCAATGAGACCACAATTTGTTTCTTGCTCCTCCAGGTCACCAAATTGCCTCCTACAAATGACACATATCCAGACATGGACTTCCTATCCAATTTGGACCCTGCAAAGTCAGAGTCTGTGTATCCCTCAATGTCTAGATGTCCATGTTTGGAGAACATAATTCCTTTACCTGGGGAAGACTTCAGGTAGGCTAGGATACGAGTCACTACACTCATGTGTTGATTGCTCAAGTTATGCATGAATTGACTCACAACGCTAATTGCATAAGATATATTAGGTCTTGTGTGGGTTAGATAGATCAACTTCCCCACTAGTCTCTGATATCTTTCTTTATTTGTTGGAATCTGATTGGGATAGATTGACAGGCCGTGGTTTACTTCAATAGGAGTATTTACAGGTTCACAAGCAGAGTTACCAGTCTCAATCAAGAGGTCCAATGTATACTTCCGTTGTGAGAGGAAAAGTCTGTGCTTGGACCGAGAAACCTCAATGCCCAAAAAATATTTCAGAGTTCCCAAGTCCTTCATTTCAAATTCTTTGGCCAAATGTCTTTGGAGGTTCTCCATTTCTTTAGGGCTGCTACCTGTAACAATCATGTCATCAACATAAACAATAAGCAAAGTAATATCATCACCATCTCTCTTATAGAAAAGAGTGTGATCTGCCATAGCCTGTTTATAGCTGAACTCCTTCATAGTATAACTCAACCTGCCAAACCATGCTCTTGGTGACTGCTTTAATCCATACAAGGCCTTTTTTAGTCTACATACTTTGCCTATTTTTGGAGTAAATCCTAGAGGAGGATCCATATGCACCTCTTCTAACAGATCACCATGAAGAAAGGCATTTTTTACATCAAATTGTTTTATTGACCAGTCTAGATTGACTGCAAGAGAGAGTATGACTCTAACCTTGTTCATCTTGGCCACAGGAGCAAAGGTCTCTTGGTAGTCAATTCCATAAGTCTGAGTGTATCCCTTGGCAACCAACCTAGCTTTGTATCTGTCAATTGTCCCATTTGGCTTGTATTTCACTGAAAAAACCCACTTACATCCTATTGTCTTCTTTCCTAGGGGAAGTTCAACCATCTTCCAAGTAGAGTTCTTCTGGAGAGCCTTCATTTCTTCTACTATAGCAGATTTCCACTTAGGATCTTCAAGGGCTTCTTGAACATGACTAGGAATAGACACAGAAGACAATTGAAGTGCAAAAGCAAGATGAGCCTTAGACAAACGATGATAAGAAAAAAAATCAGAAATGGGATAGACAACATTAAAGGATGCTTTCGAGAAGCCAAACCTGTCCGATTCCTTACGACTACGAAGGGGATATCTCCTACCTTGTTCAACTTGAGGATTCAAGGCAACAGTTTCAGGTGTTAAAGGTGAGGATGTTTGTACCTCAGAATTAATCTCGAAAGAGTCATCCGATGGCATGGTAATATCATTGAAAGGAGTGTTGGGACCTAGAGGAGGTACACCAGCTGCATCTGTGTTCTTCCTTGTATAACATTGCTGAAAAAATCTGTCCGGTCTTTCCCTCCTTTCTTCAAGTTCGAACTCAGCCTTTTGCAAATCTGAATCATCCAAATCCTCTCCAACATTTGGAATATGTAACTTCCCATTATTCGGCTTAGGTGAATCGATTGTGTTCTCCCCCTTACTTGAAATCCACCACCTCTTTTCTTCTAGCCACAATCTTTCCTCTTCCTTACTATTAATCTCCCCTTGAAGAGGAACCATGGACACATCCCTAGAAAAGTAAGACTCACGCTCATAGAATTGAACATAGAGACATAGCATTTTCCTAAAGGAGGGTGGAAACATTTATAGCCCTTTTTGGAATTAGAGTAACCAAGGAAGACACATTTAAGAGCACGAGGATCAAGATTGTCTCTTAGATAAGAATGGTTATGAACATAACAAACACAACCAAAAACTTTTGGACATATATTCAAAGCAGAAGGAATAGAGTGAAACCGGGATAACATTCGCAAAGGTGTTTGATAGTCAATAACACATGCAGGCATTCGGTTTATGAGGAAGACAACAGTCATGACAGCATCAGCCCAGAAACGTTTGGGAACACGCATAGTAAAGCATAAAGCCCGAGCCACTTCTAGAATGTGGCGGTTTTTACGCTCTGCTATGCCGTTCTGTTGTGGTGTGTATGTACACGTTGTTTGGTGGAGGATTCCATTTTCTTGGAATAGATTAGCGAGAGACTGATTTACAAACTCACGACCATTGTCAGAATGAAAAACCTTAACTTGCGCATTAAATTGTGTGGCAACCATTTTTGAGAATTGAGGAATAACATGCAAAACGTCATGCTTAGATTTCAGCAAATATACCCAACTCACTCTAGTACAGTCATCAATAAAAGACACAAAATATTTGTGACCCAAAGCAGAAGGAATAGAAAAGGACCCCAAACATCTATAAAAACATGAACAAAAGGAACTGGACTTTTATTGAGACTTATTTTGAAAGTTACATGATGATTTTTAGCATAAATGCATTGTTCACATCGTAAACTAGAAACTGGAACACTTTTAAATAACTGAGGAAACAAGAGTTCTAAATAGACAAAAGAAGGATGACCCAACCGACAATGCCATAACAGGATTTTTTCTCTATCAAATGTTTTCCTTGCTACTTGAACAATGTGATCCGTTTTCGGTTGCAATTCCTTTGCCCCTTCTAGGTAGTGAAGACCCCTTCTCTCCTTACCAATGCCAATCGTCGTCTTCGTAAGATTGTCCTGAAATACATAATGTGTAGAATGAAAGGTTACAAAACAATTAAGATTTTTGGTAATCTTGCTAATGGAAAGGAGATTATTAGAAAGGTTAGGTGCAAGTAGGACAGAGGACATGGGAAGTGTGGAGGAAAATGAGACATTCCCAGCCCCTGAGATTGACATAGGAGTCCCATTAGCAACCTAGACAAACTTAACAGGAGAAGGAATTAGAGAGTCAAGCAAAGAAGAATTACTAGTCATGTGATCCATAGCTCCTGAATCAATAACCCAAGTGTCATTGGCAGCAAAAATGAAAGCCAAACCAGATTTACCTTCCTCAGGAGATACTCGAGTTACATGAGAAGCAGAAGATGGAGAAGTATCTGTGATAGCAACCTATGCAGATTTCTTATTTTTCCTTTCAGCTTGCTTGAGTTTGTACCACTCCGGATAGCCATGCGTCTTCCAACAAGTATCTTCTATATGCCTTGTGTCGTTACAGTAAGTGCAAAAATGAGAAGAGGAGGTAGAAGAAGGAACAAGAGTTGCTAGCCTAGAGTTGTTCTTTTAGACAGCTAGGGCTGAAGCTTCCGATCGATCTTTCGTTCCCATGGTGAGTTGTCTTTGCTCTTCACAATGAACTTGCGAATAGGCTTCCTCCAGGCTTGGTAAAGGAGAGATGGCCAACACACGGCCACTGACCTAATCTAGATTGTGATCAAGACTTGTAAGAAATATATAAACCCGTTCAGCCGTACGCTTTCTTTGTTTCTCAATATCAGTGGGACACATCATATCATTAGGCCTTCGATAATCAAGCTCTAAGAATATAGAGTTTAATTTGTTGTAATATTCTGTAAGAGACCGACCAGCTTGCCGTGATTGAAAAGATTTCTTCATCAATTCGTAGACTTGAGAAGAATCTGAGACATCAAGATAACTCCTCTTGACTGCACCCCAAACTTGTTTGGTTGTTCCACATTGCACAAAATGTGACATTAGTTTATCACTCATGGAGTTAATGAGCCAAGACTTAACCTGAGAGTCTTCGGCCTCCCATTCGTCAAAACTTGGATCATCTTCTATAGGTGCAGCCTTTTTTCCTATGATGTATCCCTTCTTTTTTCTGCCAGCAATATGCATCTCCATAACTTGAGACCAGACACGATAATTTCCACCATCTAATTTAATAGAAATTGTTGGAAAGGATGTTTCATGAATGGTCACCGTGGGTGGCTTCTTGCTATCAGTTTTCTCAGACATGGTGTGAAAGAAAAAAAGGGTTTCAACCAGAAAACAAAGAGGGTTTCAGCCAGAAAACAAAAAGGGCAGCAGCAGATATTTTGCCTACCTGGCTCTGGTACCAAAATGATAACTTGGCTGAATGACTGATTTCATATATCTTAGGGGTATAAATACAGGATACATGTGGCTATTTTTAGATAGTCAACTATACAATTTGTACAATCAATTAAAAAATAAATCAGACAACTAATTCTAGCTAATAAAGGAAACAAAATCAATTAGAATAATATTGAATATGTGCTGATTTTATGCCAATTTATTATATGTTGACGGGTGAAACTCATCAAACAAGAATATCTCTAAATTCATCGCTAAGATAAATTACTCATAAATAGAATAAATAAACAGTAAGGAAAAATAACAAAAACACATAAAGATTTATAGTGGTTGCCTAAATTGAAGGCTACGTCCAATTTAGGTTTTTTGAAGTATGAGTATTTCACTATGAGAAAACTATGCACAAATCTAAAGCTATAAATTTGTCAAGAATTGGAGGCTACCCCTTAGAGCTGGTTTCTATTTATAGTTTCTAGGATCGTTCATGAGGTAACCCTTTAGTTATAATTTAATATTTTAATATATGATAATCTCCTGTCTAATTGGCTTGATGATATCTCTGTGATTTCTTGTAGATCTTATCCCTTTTAGTATCTGGTATTCTGTAGATTCTAATAAGATCAAGTGCTTATTGCCATCTTATAGATGTTTAATTTAAACTATAGACGTGGTTTCACCCTTCTTATGTATTATCCGATAGACACATTTTCTCGAATATCACTGAGGCTACGCAGGTCGAGATCCCTCTCGAGCCTTTATGGGCCTAATAACTGATTTAAGCTTTTCTTGGTGACCTGATAGCATTTGCCCCCAGCTCGAGTGCTTCGATATTTAGTAGTCGAACTGCCTCGAGGTTATCTATGGTCGAGAGTCCTTGACACTTAAGCAAGGAAAAATAAGATAGTTAGCTTAGTATAATATGTTAGAAAACAAGTACGCAGCGGAATTTTAAAATTTTTTAAAATCAGAGTATTTTTCAAAACACAAGTTAAACATGCTATATATATAAATTAATAACAGATCTTACTAACCTTTGTAAGTTGAAGAGCACAAGCAATCAATGTAGAGAAGAACTTCCCAGAAGAGCCTTAACCAACTGGTCTTCTTTGCTATTCTCTATCCACGATCGGAGCGTGAGTGGACACACGTCGTACAGCTCTTCCTCAAGTGACTCTCCTTCCAAACCACTTGAAAAGACCTAGAGTTAAAGTTTGTGATGTTAAATAGTAGCTCCTAGGGAGTTCCAGAGTTTCTCAGACAAGAGTACTCACTTTATACTTCTTAACTGATCTAAATAACTGAGAAAACTCACCCCTATTTATAGAGGTCATATCTAGGGTTAAGCCTTATCAGATCAGCCCTGAAATTCGAATCTAGTTCAATTTGTGATGAAAATCGCATCTAAAACGCGTAAACAAATTATCATAGGATTGGCAAGCCGAACTTTCCCATCGGCCTGCCGAACTTACTCCATCGTTAGTTCGGCCTGCCGAACTTGTGATAATTTGATCCCTAAGAATATCTTATTTCCCACCTGAGATTCTTAGATAGAGCCTCAGTTTTAATTCAAATAACCTAATAGAAAAGTTATCTTATCAAAACAGTCATATCTGGATAATCTTATAGAAAATAAAATATTATCCAAATAATTCAACATGTTTACCTTGAATTAATTTACAACCGATAAATTGACATGAATTATTAAATTTGATCCTATTGAATTTCAGCCAATCTAATAATTTAACATAAGTTACCAATATGTAAGAAAAGTACGCCGTATCGTTATAGGATTTATGATGAGCTAGCAAATGGGACCCAATAGACCTATATAGTTCAAGCTCCTATAATTATAAAATACAATATCCCAGATATATATTTTATAATTATTAACTTTAACGTTACTCACTAAAAGCTTAGAGCTGCACTCTCGAACTATATAAAATTACGAAGCTTCAAGTAAGCTAACCGTCCATGACATATCATGATGTGTCACATACTCATAGGATATTCATAATTGGCTTAAGGATAAATTCTGTTTTACCTCCTTGATTATTTTTATCGTACATTTTATTATCTCACTATTAGAAAACTTACTATCCAAAGACAGTATATCATTCGGTTACACCTATATATCCAAATTGTTGAGCGCTCTAGTCTTCCAATTACAGGATAACGCATATAAAAGAATATCATCAACACTACAAAAAGAGCTTTACATTCCATATCTATGAATAACAAGTCTACGCAATCAAGAGTCATGTCTCCAATGTACCGGTATGCGTAACATCATAAAGTTAGGATATCACCTTTTGGCACATCAAAAAACATAAGTCAAGAATAGGAGCCCTTTAGTTATTTCAGGATTTAGACACAACACATATGATTGTCTAAAATGAATTGATTTGCACAAAACAGAATTATTAATCCAAATCAATTCTTTATGTCCCGACCCAATGCATTGCCACATATGACAATGCACCAATGTGTCTACTCATGAAGTCCCACTCCGATAACTAAGACAAGCCATCTCCTGTAGGGATGTAGACAACATAACAATCTTAGCATGAATAAAGTGCCCAACTTTATTCCCTTCATTGCGGATCTTATGATTTAGACCATCTCCTTTAAGATTCATATCTTTACATAATCTGTCCATCATATGCATGATTCTTAAAGGTTTAGACCGACAGTCTCAGCTTTTTATTTGCTTATTATATATTCAATAAATATGAACATAAAGAGGACAACATTTGGTTAAATAAACTCTTTGTTGATAAAATGTCTTCAAAAACAAATTACAACATTTTACTCTTGAGGGCATCATGTCTAATAATCTTCCACTTACACTAACTGAGTAAATATGACATGTCTCGCCTCCCCATAGCCTCCACATGCCTCTCGAAAACCAAGTCTCAATCTCCTCAAATCCAAACAGGATTGAAAATCCGAATCAGTGTATCCTAAAGGTATGAGATCCTTACCTGAATACACAAATATATACCAACGAGTCCTTCTTAGATACTTGAAAATATGCTTGACCGTAATCCAGTGGTTCGATTATAGATCCGACTGAAATCGGCTTACTATCCCAACCGCATAACAAATGTCCGGTTGTATGCAAAGCATAGCATACATGAGACTACCCACTACCAAAGCATAAGGCACCTTCTTCATGTATTCTCTTTCTTCATCAGACTTTGGTGAGTCTTTCTTAAAAAGAGTAATTTTAGAACTAGATAGTTGCCCACCTTTCTTGGAATTCTACGTTGTATATCTCTCGAGAATTTTATCTATGTAGCCCACTTGGGATAAAGCTATCGTTTTGTTATTCCTATCCCGAAAGGTCTAGATACTGAGAACATAATTAACTTCACTCAAGTCTTTTATGTCAAACTGCTTAGTCAACTATAATTTGATTAATGACAATGCCCCGACGTCATTGCCAATTAGCATAATGTCATCTACATAAATCAGTAGAAAAACCACCTTCCCATCCTTAATGTGTTTGTAAACACAAGGTTCGTCCATGTTTTGTTCGAACCTATAAGTCTTGATCACCTGATCGAATCTTATATTCCAAGAATGGGAAGCCTGCTTAAATCCATAAATTGAGTTTAGCAGCTTACAAACCTTACCCTCTTGACCCTTAGCCTTGAACCCGTCTGGTTGTACCATATATATGGACTCATCAAGATAGCCATTTAGAAAGGCCATCTTGACATCCATCTGCCAAATCTCATAGTTGAGAGCGGCAGCTATAGATAAGAGAATGCTGATGGACTTAAGCAGGACTACAAGCGAAAAGGTTTCCCTGTAATCGATTCCTTCCTTTTGTGTGTATCCCTTAGCTACCAATCTAGCCTTATAGGTTTCAACTATCCCATCTGCTCCACTCTTTCTTTTATAGATCCACTTACACCCTATGGGTTTTACCCCTTCGGGAAGATCCACAAGTTCCCAAACCCGATTGGTCTCCTTAGACTTCATCTCAGTGTTCATGGCTTTTGTCTAGAGCTTTGAATCAACATCCTCCATAGCCTTTGCATAAGTGCAAGGATCTCTATGATATTCAACCGGTTCAGCCAAGTAGGCTTCACCATTAAACATATACCTCTCAGGTAGACGTCTAATCCTTACACTACACCAAAGCCCCTTAGGTTGTTGCTCGGTTGATTTTTCTACATCGATTGGATTGGTTTCAACCGAAACCCTCAAAGTGATCGAATCACTTGCCAACTCCTTGAGTAACACTTTATTTCGAGGCTTAAGGTCGTTCATGTAACTTTCCTTAAGGAATGTTGCATTCATTGAAACCACGACTTCATTTTCTTCTAGGTTATAGAAATAACCCCCTTCAGTCCCTTTTGGATATCCTACGAACACACAAACTTTCGAACATGCTTCTAACTTATTTGATTCCTTATACAGGACATGAGCCGAACATCCCCATACGCGAATATGGTTTAAGGATGTCTTCCTACCCATCCACAACTTGTGAGGAGTTTTAGAAACCGATTTTGAAGGCACATTGTTCAAAAGCTAACATATAGTTTGTAGTGCATATCCCTAAAAGGATAAAGGTGATGTCGAATAACTCATCATAGACCTAACCATGTCCAACAAAGTCCTATTTCGTCTTTCAGCTATGCCATTCTATTACGGAGTGTCTGGCACAGTCAAATGGAATAAAATCCCATTCTCTAAGAAGTGTTCTAAGAACTCATCGAAAGAGGTATTCACCACCTCGATCGGATCGAAGTACTTTTATAGGTTTGCCTAATTGCTTTTTCCGCATCAGCCTGAAACTCTTTGAACTTATCATAAGTTTCTGCTTTTATGATGCATTAGGTAGACAAACCCATACCTTGATTAATCATCAATAAAAGTGACGAAGTACTCATACCTTTCTGGTACCCAGATATTCATGGGACCACAA
Source organism: Artocarpus heterophyllus (assembly GCA_025403435.1). NCBI lineage: Eukaryota > Viridiplantae > Streptophyta > Magnoliopsida > Rosales > Moraceae > Artocarpus > Artocarpus heterophyllus. The sequence goes on along the minus strand of CM046335.1, from coordinate 25,675,927 downwards.
ACATCACTATGCACAAGTTCTAGAACCCTTTCAGCCCTATTGCCTGTAGACCTAAATGGTCTTCTGGTCATTTTGTCCTCCAAATAAGATTCACATTGTGGTATAGATTCTACCTCTAAGTGACTTAAAGGTCCACTCCTTACCAACCTTTGAATCCTATTCAGGCTAATTTGACCTAATGGCAAATGCCAAAGGATAAGTCTTATTAGAGTGAGAAGTCTTAAGTCTTTTAAAGTTATTATCATTAGCCTCAGGTTAAGCAGTATGTTTATCTTAGGTTTGATATAAAAAATAGATTGTTCTGCATCCATCTATCATAGATAAAAAATTTATTTTTACGAGTCACCACTTTATTATTAAAAGATACTAAATAAGAGTTTTTAAATAAACAAGCTATAGATATCAAATTCCTTTAAGTCTAAGAACATAAAAACAATCTTTCAAAACTAAAATCCTATAATTATCAAAGTAAATATGGACATCTCCCACTGCTTCAGCCAACACCAAGGATCCATCGCCCATCCAAAGCGTGAAGTCCTTATGTAGTAGACTTTTCGTGTCTTTAAACCCCTATAAAGACACAAACATGATTAGTTACGGACGTCATAATAATCGTTACTCTTATCGTTATTATTTTTATTATTTAGAGATAAATAGTTCAAATAAAATACTTACACCTAAACAGATATCCCAGGAAAGCATGCATAATTTTTTTTAACTACTTACTAGGTTTGCTTCTCTCACCTCAATTAGCCTAACAAAACACTTATAGTGTTCGGCTAATCGATCGCTTGTAGAAATGGTTAGTTCACAAATACAATCATTTACTAAATTATAGACAAACAAAACTTCAAATAATATTTAAATCTCTCGAGAAAAATACTTATATATCTAAATAGTTTAACCATACCAACATAAAGAAACATGGTATAGTCCTTAAGAAACCACAATTAAAGAAATATTAAACAATCTCAAAAGTCTATAGAAAAATAAATCAAGTCTTAATTCAAAATCAATGCAGAAAGTAACATTAATAATAAAATCATTGATCAAATCATTACTTCTTTTCATGGCGTGGTTCCGTTTTCAATCCAACACTCCTAGCGCACACACCCGTCTCCGTCCTCCACCTATTCCATATGCCTTTTACCTTTGTCTACAATATGATATAAAACTAAGTAAGCATAAGCTTATTAAGTATACTTTCTTATCTCACAACATAAAACATTTCATAAAAATCATTACATAATATCGTAATCATAATCATAGTAGTGCACGAGGCATAAGTTTATATAGAACATATCTTTTCATTTAAACTTTCATATTAAAACATTATTCATTTTATCTTTGGGGGCCCAAGCGTTGCACCATAAATATAAACATCATAGGCGCGTCGTCATGAGAGGAGTAGGGTAACTAGTCCCAAACCAAACATGACAAGTCCAACCTTTGGGACATCATAAACATAAACATAGGGTGTGAAATGCTTAATTAAGTTATACATATATATATAAACTTTCTTTGAAAAACTATCATAAACCATAAAAAACATGAACATAAAAAATCCTCAGAAAAATTCATCGTAAAAAGGTCTTGAAATCAGAACATTAGATCACAAACCTTTACTTATAAACATTGCTTAGCATTTTCATAAATTTTATCATGTTATAGGTGAGAATGTACTTACTTGTCTTGCTTGTTTAATAAACCTTAACTTGGGTGACGTTGCCGCGGTTCTTGGTGTGCTCACCTTTTAGAGTATTCATGGCAATCATTTATATAATACGTAAAATTAATATCCCTCTTCATGATATCATTTAATACCATATTACATCATCATATATCATTCTTAACAAAACAAAAGATCTTTGAGTCACAAATATGCACTTAAAGTCAAGAAACATAAAAATAGAAAACTTAACCTTTAATGACATTGAGAAATTAATCTCAACTTATAAGCATAATTAAAGTGTAAGAATTATACCATAACATAGCTACCATATATAAACATCACTCAAATTTTCTTCTATTGAAAATATTAATCCAAAATATCTTTTTCCAATTTTTAAAACATTCAAGAAAATCTGCTAATAATAAAAATTGCTTGACCTTTAAGGATTCATAACCCTATATCTTTCAGTTTACACTCAATTAGAGCACAAAAATTTACAAAAATAAAGTTAACATATATATATACATATATAATGCTCAGATTTTTCTTTAGCCATAAAAATTTCATTGATAATTAAAATAAATAAAATATTCAATACCATAAAATCTACCAACAAAGTCTAGGTAGTGAGCAGTCCTAATTAAAAGTTATGTATTAAATTATTTATGCTATAAAATAGTTTATAAAAATTATTACATATTATAGACACATAAGATAATAACATATCCAAAATTTAGCTTTAAACAAATTCGAAGTAATTCAAAACATCCATTTGAATTTATAGTTAATATTAACATCAAACATGTTAGATAGCGAACATATTCCATACAAACTTTTTTATAAAGTCAAATATGTATGATATGCTTCTAAATTTTTTTTGTGACATGGTTAATATATAAACGTAAGTTAGAAAAATAATAAATCATCAAAACGTATTTAAAAATATGAATTATCATCTTATGAATTACACAAAGCATATCAAGTAGACATTTATAACCACTAAGTACTTGTCAATCAACAAATTTTGTCTTAAAACATAATAAGGATATGAAGTTAAAACTTTACTAACGTTTAGTTAACAACATCAACAATGATTCATAATTTTTTTAGAATTAAAAGACGCTTTTTACCTTGTAAAACGGACTCTACAAAACACAAATACAAATATGTGAGCAAATAAAATTTCAAGAGTAGTGTTTGATTGAAAGCTCATAACCCTAAAAATATTTTGAACAAAAAATTATAAAAAATCTCAGACATTCCTAACATATATATACACATCATATCTAAAAATTGCAGCAAAATAAAATCATTTGATTTCAAAACATTACTAGCCACCTTACCGACAAACCGAAAACCCTAGAATTCTCTTATCACACTCCAACAACAAAACCTTATTTTCATGAAATTTCATGATATCATATGAACATAAATACTTTCAACCATAAAGTAACATGGTTATGATCAAAGTATTAGACAAAATAATTTATTTTTCATACAAACATACATGCATACACATTCACAATCATAAAAGAACAAGTTTCTAATAAAGTTTATCACAAAACAATATACAACAATCATAAGAATTCAAAACCATGAAAACTTTAAAACATACCTTTAATTCTTTTTCTTCAATAAAGACGAATACTTGCATACATAATCTCTAAAAAAATTCCTTCTACTTTAGCTTGAAAGAAAATAAGAGTAATGAATTCTTAACTTTGAGGATTAGAGAGATGAAGGAGGCTTTCTTGGAGAGATTTCTGAGTGGGGGTGAGAGAGAATTTTCTTTAGCTGGAAATTAAGAGAATGAAGATTTTGGTAGCTTAAAGGTATATTTATAGGTTTATGAGAGAGAAGCGATTGAATTAGTATAGAAAATCCTAATTCTAATCTAATTAGATTTCTCCTTTTTTAAATGATGTAATCCTAATCTAATTCAAATTCCTTTCCCTTCCCCCCCCCCCCCTTTTTTTTTTTTCCTTTTTCTTTTTTTTTTTTTTCCTTTCTTTCATATGGCAACTTGCCGTTTTCTTTCTTTTTCGTTTTGCTTAACTTTCGTTTACTTATACAATATATAATATAATATAATATAATATATAACATAACACAATATAATATAAATAAGAATATTAACGTACGGTTATATATATAATATAATATAATATAATATAATAATGTAATAAATATAATTATAATACAAAATTATTTATACACAACAATAATATTTACTCCCATAACTCCCAAAAATATTACTTTTCACATTATTCTTCTGGACACTTTATATTATTTAGTTTCTTAATGCTATAGATAAAAATGCTACACATATAATTATCATGACATCATTATTATTATACAATAAGAAAATATGCAACAAAATTCATACTATCATCAAGAATATAGCTCTAGGGCATATATAACTCTAGAGTACTATAAAGATTATAAATTTAGAGCAATTTGGAACTCTTAAAAAGAACAATAAATACTTTATGCTTATCATCATTTTTGACATGAACATCTCGAGCACATCAATCCCACATGGCTGTCACCTATGACATTACTAAATAAAAAGTTAATTTACTTGACATAAATAATAATAGTACTAAAATATCACATTCTAACGTTAAATTAACATAAGTGCCTATAAAAGAAAACGGTAGGCGTTACAACTCTCCCCACTTTATAAGAGTTTCATCCTCGAAACTCAAAACAATTACGGATACTTGGCCCTCGTATCATCCTTATGTTCCCACGTAGCTTCTTGCACCTTATGATTTCGCCACAAAACTTTGACCAAAGGAATTTCTTTATTCCTTAAGTATTTAGTTTTTCGATCTAAAATCTTGACCGGCTTCTCTTCATGGCTGAGGTCTTCTCATATCTCAATCACCTGTGGTTTGATCACATGCGTAGGATTTGGGACATACTTTTTAAGCATCGAGACATGGAATACATCATGGATACCAATGGCAAACTCAACCGATAAGCCACCTTGCCTATTCGCTTCACAATTACATAGGGTCCGACAAACCTTGGGCTTAGCTTGCCTTTCTTCCTAAACCTCATGACTCCTTTCATTAGTGCAACTTTTAGGAACATAAAACCACCTACTAAAAATTCCAAGGGCCTTCTCCTTTTATCGGCATAACTCTTCTGTCGACTTTGAGTAGTCTCAATTCTTTTACGTATCAATTTTACCACTTTAGACGTCTCATTGACAAAATATGTTTTTTCGCTATCATCGCTTTCCATCATCTTCTTTTCTCCAGCTTCATGCCAACATATAGGCGACCTAAACTTCTGCCCATAAAGAGCCTCGTAAGGTGCCATTCCAATTGTCGCCTGATAACTATTGTTATAAGCAAATTCTGCTAACGGTAATATCTTACACTAACTTGTCCTATAATCTAGGGTATAGGTGCGAAGCATATCCTCTAAAATCAAATTCGTTCTCTCTGTTTGGCCATCAGTCTGAGGGTGAAAGTTGTGCTAAAGTGCAACTTTGTACCCATGTGATCTGCACACTTTACCAAAAATTGAAAGTGAAACTGTCGTCACGATCAGAAATGAAGACTTAGGAATTCCATGAAGCCTCACTATTTGTTTGACATAAAGCTCCGTTAATTGCTCCATAGAGTAGCTGATCTTAATGGGGATCAAGTGTGCCATCTTTGTCAATCTATTAATAACAACTCAAATGGCATCATATCCATTCAGAGTTCTTGGCAAACCTGTGATGAAATCCATCGCAATCTCCTCCCACTTCCACTTAGGTATCTGAATTGATTGCAAATTGCCGCCAGGCCTTTGATGTTTAGCCTTAACTTGCTAACAAGTCAAACATTTCTTTATATACTTAGCAATATCATGCTTCATTCTGAACCACCAAAAACAATCCCTTAAATCATTGTACATCTTTGTTGCACCTGGATGGATTGAATAAGGAGTATTATGGATTTCTAATAAGATCCTTTCCCTTAAGCCATCAACATTGGGAACACACAAGCAATTCTTAAGATCTAGAGTTCTATCATTAGCAACTTAAAACTCCTCGCATCTTCCATCTTTGATTTCCCGCTTGATCCTTGCTAGACTTGCATCTTCGTCTTGTTTACCTCGAATCTCTTTAGACAATGATGGAGCAAGAGTCAATGTTGAAAGCTATCCTGATATAAGTTCCAAACCAAAGTCCAAAATTTCTTTCCTTAAAGGCTAGGACATCGCTTGCAATGACATTAATGTTGCAACAGTTTTCCTACTCAAAGCATCAGCCACTAGATTCGCCTTTCCTAGACGGTAAAGGATTTCACAATCATAATCCTTCACCAGCTCTAACCAGCTCCACTGCCTCATGTTAAAGTCCTTCTAAGTGAAAAAGTACTTCAAACTTTGATGGTCAGTGTAGATCTTACATTGAACTCCATACAAGTAATGTCTCCAAATCTTCAACGTAAAAACTACAAGCCGCCAACTTGAGGTCATGAGTAGAATAATTCTTCTTGTAATCCTTCAGTTGTCTCGAGGCATAACCAATCACCCTATCATTCTGCATCAACACTACACCAAGGCCTATTTAAAAGCATCACTATAAATAATAAATCCTTCATTCCCTTCCAAAATAGCCAAAATTGGAGCTGTAGTCAACCTTTTCTTTAATTCTTGGAAGCTCTTTTCACACTCATTGGTCCATTCAAACTTCTTCCCCTTGCGAGTTAGATTCGTGAGAGGCGACACTATCTTGATGAAATCCACTACAAACTTCCAATAATAACTAGCTAATCCCAAGAAGCTTCTTATCTCACTTGCATTCTTAGGTTGCTTCTAGTTAAGAACAGCCGCAACCTTAGCAGGATCCACCATTATTCCATCCTTTAATACTACATGCCCCAAGAAAGATACATTGTTGAGCCAGAATTCACACTTAGAGAACTTTGCGTATAACTTATGTCTCTTCAAGGTCTCTAGCACAATCCTCAAGTGCTCAGCATGCTTGTCGTGACTCTTCGAATAAACAAGAATGATCATTGATAAACACCATGACAAATTTATCGAGGTAATCCTTGAACACCTGATTCATCAGGTCCATAATAGCTACAGGTGCATTTATTAGACCAAAAGGCATAACCACAAATTTATAGTGACCATACCTCGATCTAAAGGCTGTCTTAGGAATGTCTCCTTCTTTTATCTTTAGTTGATGATATCCCAATCGTAAGTCTATCTTCAAAAACACAAATGCACCCTTAAGTTGATCGAACAAATCATCAATTCGGGCAATGAGTACTTGTTCTTGATCATCACCTTGTTCAATTCTCGATAGTAGATGTAGTCTCATAGAGCCATTCTTCTTCTTCACAAACAAAACTGGTGCTTCCTATGGTAAGTGACTAGGTTGGATGAAACCCTTATCAAGAAGTTCCTTTAGTTGGGAGTGCAACTCTTTCAATTCAGCTAGAGTCATTCTATATATTGCCTTGAAAATTGGATCAGTGCCTAGAGCGAGCTCTATCTCAAACTCGATTTCTCTATCTGAAGGTAAGCTTAGCAAGTCTTCCGGAAATACCTCTAGAAATTCTCAAACCACTGTAATATCTTTAATCTTTGTCTTTTCTACTTGACTTTTATCTATAATGTTTGCCAAATAACCCAAACAACCTTGCTAACAACTTTCTTGCCTTCAAAGCTGACAGAAACATGTTTGGCTTCTTTTTTGGCTCACCCACATACATGAATCTTTCTTTACCTTTCGAATGGAAAATCACTTTTGTTTCTGACACTTGATAGAAGCATTATACTTACTTAGAAAATCCATCCCGAGAATCATATCATAGTCACATATATCGATTATAATAAGATCGACAAAAAGTTCTCTTCCAGAAATCCATAAAGGAACTGTATGCAAATAATGCATAGACATTATCACTTCCCCAGAGGGTAGTGTTGTAGTGAACCCTTGTCTCATGGGCTCCTGATGTTCTTCTAACTTCTTAGCAAAAAAAGAAGATGCAAATGAATGCGTAGCACCCTGTGTCAAAAACAACATATGCATTAAAAGAAAGTATTGAGATCTGACTTGCGACAACATTGGAGGCTTCAGCTGCCACTTGTTCCTTCGTCATTGAATAAATGCGAGCATTGGTAGGTGGAGCTTCAAGTCTTCCCTGGCTTATGAGTGGTCCCTCCAAGGTAGCTTACATATGGTGGAGTTGAGCATAAGGGACTCTTTGCTAACCTTGAGCATTGAACTGGGTAGGGTAGTTCTTGGAAAAGTGATCCTCATGTCCACAAATAAAACATTGGTTGTTCCACGATGGCATTCTCCAAAGTCATCTTTCCACAGTTAGCACATGGTTACATCTGCTTGTTGTTATTGTTATACTGGCCACTACTATATTTCTTATTGCTTTGACCTTGTTGGTTCTAAAAATTGCCCTTTTTCTTATTGTTTTTCCAGTTCTTGTTGTTGTTTTTACTACCCTTAGGTCAATTCTGAGTGTTTGAATTATTCGCAGGATGACTTTGTTGGGCCTGGTTTCTCTTCAACTTTGATAGGTGGAATTCTGCTCATCATGCCCTCAAAACAACTTGTTCCTGGTTTCTAGGTGGACTCACCCCATCAACAATTGTTGCAATTTCAAGTTGGAGAACCCTGATCAACCTTGTGACCCTCTCACCATCGTCACTGACCATTCCTAGGAAAAGGCATGCCAATTGACCAAACTTAACAACCATATCTGTAACTGATATATCTCCTTGATGAAGGTTCTCAAACTAATCATAATGTTTCCAAGTAATGTTCAAGTGAAAGAACTTTGCATTAAATTCAAGAACAAAATCTGCCCATGTCATCTTATCTACATTTCTGCTCTACTCAATTCCATCCCACCAGATTCTAGCTTCCATTGTTAGGTTGTATGAGGCACAAAGGACCTTCTCATTCTCAGTAAAACCCATAAGCTTCAGAGTGGCCTCGATCGTCTTCAACCATCCTTGAGCAACCAAGGGATCCTTACAACCTTTGAAGTCAGCAGGCTTAACGCTCTTCCATCTGACCAATAAGGGTTCTTGATAAGCAGGTCTTGCCTCTGGTGTAGGGGCTGGGGCTACCTTTCTTTGCTGTTGTAGAGGAGGTGGCATGTTTTCACCTTGTATTTTGCCTCCATAACCATTAGTTCTAAGCTCCTCGATCTCCCTTCTTTGATCTTGTAGCTGTCTTTGAAGGTTAGCATCAGCTGGGTTACCAGTTCCTGCAGTAGCTTGGGCACAGAGCTTGAGTCCTTCTACGGCTTTTCATCTTTGAATTCCTAGAAGAATTTAAGTTTAGGAATGGATTTTCAATTTTAGGAATGAGACAGGATTTCACTACTAAAATTATGCACAAAGGCATTCATCACCATATGTCTGAACCTTGCACTTATCATCAAACTTATATCAACATCAAATTAGCTAAAACATACTTACTTGAAGGATTTGAATTGACGTGTAGCAATGTGAATTAGAAACAAAAACCCGCTCTGATACCATAATTGTTATGCTCCCTTATGGGCGTCACAATAAATCGTTACTCTTACTATTATTATTATTCTTTAGGGAAACAGTTCAAATAAAATACTTACACTCAAACAGATATCTTAGGAAAACATGCATAATTTTTTTTACTACTTACCAGGTTTGCGTCTCTCACCTCGATTAGCCTAATAAAACACTTATAGTGTTTGGCTAATCGATCGCCTATAGAAACAGTTAGTTCACAAATACAATCATTTACTAAATTGTAGACACATAAAACTTCAAACACTATTTAAATCTCTTAAGAAAAATACTTATATATCCAAATAGTTTAACCATACCAGCATAAAAAACATGGCTAGTCCTCAAGAAATCACAATTAAAGAAATATTAAACAATCTCAAAAATCTATAGAAAAATAAATCAAGTCTTAATTCAAAATCAGTGTAAAAAGTAACATTAATAATAACATCATTGATCAACTCATTAATTCTTTTCATGGCATGGTTCTGTTTCTAATCCAATACTCCTAGCGTACAAACCTTTCTTTGTCCTCTACCTATCCCATATGCCTTTTACCTTTGTCTACAATATGACATAAGACTAAGTAAGCATAAGCTTAGTAAGTACACTTTCTTATCTCATAACATAAAACATTTCATAAAAATTATTACATAATATCGTAATCATAATCATAATCATAGTAGTGCATGAGACACGAGTTTATATAGAACATATCTTTTCATTTAAACTTCCATATTAAAACATTATTCATTTTATCTTTAGGGGCCTAAGTGTTGCATCATAAACATAAACATAATAGGCGCATCGTCATGAGAGGAGTGAGGTAGCTAGTCCCAAACCAAACATGATAAGTCCAATCTTTGATACATCATAAACATAAATACAGGGCATGCAACGCTTAATTAAGTGATACATATATATACAAACTTTCATTCAAAAACTATCATAAACCATAAAAAACATGAACATAAAAACATTCTTAGAAAAATTCATCGTAAAAAGGTCTCGAAATAAGAACATTAGGTCACAAAGCTCTACTTATAAACATTGCTTAGCATTTTCATAAATTTTATTATGTTGCTGGTGAGAATGTACTTACTTGTCTTGCTTGCTTACTAAACCTTAACTTGGGCGACGTTGCTGCGATTCTCGGTGTGCTTGCCTTTTAGAGTGTTCATGTCAATCATTCATGTAATACATAATATTAATATTCCTCTTCAATATATCATTTAATACCATATTACATCATCATATATCATTCTTAACAAACAAAGGATCTTTGAGTCACAAACATGCACTTAAAGTCAAGAAATATAAAGATAGAAAAATTGACCTTTAATGAGTTGGAGAAATTAATCTCAACTTATAAGCGTAATTAAAGTATAAGAATTATTCCATAACATGGTTACCATCTATAAACGTCATTCAAATTTTCTTCTCTCAAAAATATTACTCCAAAATATCTTTTTCTAATTTTTAAAACATTCAAGAAAATCTGTCAAAAATAAAAACTGATTGACTTTTAAGGATTCATAACTCTATATCTTTCAATTTACACTCAATTAGAGCACAAAAATTTGCAGGAATAAAGTTAACATATATATATAATGCTCAAATTTTTCTTTAGCCATGAAAATTTCTTTTGATAATTAAAATAACTCACATATTGAATACCAAAAAATCTACCAGTAAAGTCTAGGCAGTGAGCAGTCCTAATTAAAAGTTATGTATTAAATTATTTATATCATAAAATTATTTATAACAATTACTACATATTATAGCCACATAAGATAATAACATATCCAAATTTTAGCTTTAAACAAATTCAAAGTAATTCAAAACATACATTCGAATTTAGAGTTAATATTAACATCAGACATGCTAGACAACAAACATATTCCATTCAAACTTTTTTATAAAATCAAATATGTATGATATGCTTCTGAAATTTTTATGTGACATGGTTAATATATAAATATAAGTTAGAAAAATAATAAATCAGGCAAAACATATTTAAAAATATGAATTATCATCTTATAAATTACACAAAGCATATCAGGTAGACATTTATAACCACTGAGTATTTGTCAATCAACGAATTTTGTCTTAAAACAAAATAAGGATATGAAGTTAAAACTTTACAGAATGTTTAGTTAACAATATCAACAATGATTCATAATTTTTTTTAGAATTAACATATGTTTTTTGCCTCATAAAATAGACTCTACAAAACACAAATACAAATCTGCTGAGCAAATAAAATTTCATGAGCAGTATTTGATTAAAAGTTCAAAACCCTAAAATATTTTGAACGAAAAATTATAAAAAATCTCTGACATTCCTAACATATATATACACATCATATCTAAAAATTGCAGCAAAATAAAATCATTTGATTTCAAAACATTACCAGCCACCTTACTGACAAACCGAAAACCCTAGAATTCTCTTATCACACTCCAACAACGAAGCCTTATTTTCATGAAATTTCATGATATCATATGAACATAAATGCTTTCAACCATAAAGTAACATTTTTATGATCAAAGTATTAGACAAAATAATTTATTTTTCATACAAACATACATGCATACACATTCACAATCATAAAAGAACAATTTTTTAACAAAGTTTATCACAAAACAATATAAATCAATCATAAGAATTCAAAACCATGAAAACTTTAAAACATACCTTTAATTCTTATGCTTTCTTCAATAAAGATAAATACTTGCATTCAACATCTCTAAAAATAATTCCTTCTACTTTGGCTTGAAAGAAAATTAGAGTAATGAATTCTTGGCTTTGAGGATTAGAGAGATGATGGAGGCTTTCTTGGAGAGATTTCTGAGAGGGGGTGAGAAGAGAATTTTCTTTGGCCGGAAATTAAGAGAATGAAGATTTTGGCAGCTTAAAGGTATATTTATAGGTTTATGAGAGAGAAGAGATTGATGAGTATTGAAAACCGTAATCCTATTCTAATTAGATTTCCTTCTTTTTTAAATGAGTGTAATCCTAATCTAATTCAAATTCCTTCCCCCCCTTTTTTTTTCCTTTCTCTCTCTTTTTTTTTTCCTTTCTTTTGCATGACAACTTGTCCGTTTTCTTTCTTTTTTGTTTTGCTTAACTTTCGTTTACTTATATAATATATAATATAATAAATTATTTAATATAATATAATATAAATAATAATATTAACGTATGATTATATATATTATAATATAATATATTATGATATAATAATGTAATATAATATAATATAATTATAATACAAAATTATTTATACACAACAATAATATGTACTCATATAACTCCCAAAAATATTACTTTTCACATTATTCTCTTGGACACTTTATATTATTTAGTTTCTTAACGCCATAGATAAAAATGTTGCACATGTAATTATCATGACATCATTAATATTATAAAATAAGAAAGTATGTAAAAAAATTCATGTTATCATCAAGAATATAGCTTTAGGGCATACATAACTCTAGAGTACTATCAATATTATAAGTTCAGAGCAAGTTGAAACTCTTAAAAAGAACAATAAATACTTTATACATATCATCATTTTTTATATGAACATCCTGAGCACATCAATTCCACGTGGCTGTCACCTGTGACGTTGCCAAATAAAAAGTTAATTTATTAACATAAATAATAATGGCACTAAAATATCACATTTTAACGTTAAATTAACATAAGTGTCAATAGAAGAAAACGACGGGCATTACAAGAATCTATAACCTAAATGTCAGTTAATTCCTCAACTAAACAAGTTTCAATAACTAGAAGTTCACACTTACCTCATCGGGAAAGGAAGTCCTTGCAATTCTTCTTAATGTGCCTAACATTCCCTCAATAGAAGCACTTGAGCTTCTTTAGGTTCTTAGAATCTATGACCCAAGTGTCACTTGATTCCTCAACTAAATAAGTTTCAATAACCAGAAGTTTACATTTACCTCATCGGGAAAGAAGTCCTTGCAATTCTTCTTAATGTGCCCAACATTCCCACAATAGAAGCACTTGAGCTTCTTTGGGTTCTTTTTCTTCTTCTTCTTGTTCTTGCCATTCATAGGAATAGAAGATTTTTTGTCCTTAGCCCTCTGTTTCCTTTCATTCCTTGGATTAGGATTGGAACTGGATGTAGCCGCCAAGTTAGCCTCGCCACTTGTAGGAGTTTCCCTGATCAGATTTTCAAACTCTTGTAACTGCTTCATCAGTTCCATTAGGATCACATCCTGTCTAGTGCTCAAATTATATGAAGCTTAAAATGAGATGAACTCCTTTGACAGAGTCTCAAAAACCATAGTCATATGTGACTTGGCATCGATGTCAATTCCATGGGTTTGAGCTTCAACGAGGTAACCCATGACCAACATCATATGCTCCTTCACAAGAGTCCCGAGTTTTTGTTTACAGTTTAAGAGTTTTCGAAGAGCCCCTTGCTCTTTTTTTAGGGCTTAGCCTCCAAACATGTCTTCAAGACTATCCAAGATCTGCTTCGCAGTCTCATAATCTTCATATTAAGCCTATAGTATGTTATTCATGCTAGCCATAACATAACAGCGGGCCTGATCGTTAGCATCTTTTTAGCAATCATACGCTTAGATTTGCTCATTAGTGGATTACCCGGTAGGTTCGGGAGGACACGGTATTGTCGGCACAAATTTTTGTTTCTTGAAGAATAGGACGATATTCAGGTTTCTTTTCCAATCATTATAATTCTCGACAGTTAATTGGTTCTTGTCAAGTATCAAAGATAAAGTGTTTTTAGACATTTTAGTCTACAATAGAGATTATATACCAAATATAAGCAAACATTCCATAATAGTTTAGTAAGATAACACAAACAAGTAAACATACAATTGTGTTTATGTGTCAAAACCTTAAAAAAATCACAACCTTACAACGACAATTCCCAACTCATAATTCAACAAGCCATCTAGGGGAGACTTGCCAAATTCAATTAGGAACAGGGATCCCCTCCGATTGATATATGCCATCCAAGACCTGTCTGATCCAGCATATATTAATAATTTTTCCTTTAGCTATTAATTTCATTAATAGAGCTCCTAAGGGAGGTTAATAATAAAATTAATCTTGAGTGTATAACCATCATTTCAACTATTTTATCCATGATTTATAATCGCCACCTAAGGGTGCACAATGATAAACATGCTAACATAAATTATCCCTTTGCAGATCCAACCCGGTGCATGCTGAAATCCCTTCCTATTGGTCGAAGCCAACATGTGTAACCTATGGACTAACAATGGAGGCCGTAGGTCCTCTTTTTGAAAACTTTCTCCCACTCAATATTTTGAAAAAAAGGTTTTATGTTAACATGCATGACCAATTCAATAAGCGGCATTCTCTATTCTATATGACATGTCATCAACATACATGGCAAATCATATTATAATATAGACAAGCAAAGCAACATGCAAAGCTACAAGCAAAATAATAATAAATAGTCATAATATCGTGGTTCCATCCTAAATAAAAGAAAACAAAGATTACAAAAGATTAATCGAAACATATTATCGATTCTTCATCTTGTATCTTCAAGTTGTATCATCCTTCATGTATAATCCATTTTCAAGCCTTCAATCCCTCATAGATCAAATGCTTTATTCTTCCAGTCATCATAAAATTTCATGTTTGTTAGAATTATCTCAAAAATAAAATCAAAACTGCACCCAAAAATGCATCTTTTTTGAAAACATACAACTCTCTGTTGGCCTACCAAACCGTGTCATCGGCTTGCCAGTCATAACCCATTGGCTTGCCAAACTTGAAAGTTTGGCCTGCCGCCAGAGCTCACAGAATTTTGCCCCACAAACGACCTACCGAACTAGAAGTTTGGCCTATCGATTTGTGACCATTAGCTTGCCGAACCTGAGGGTTCGACTTGCCGACTGAGGTAAATTAATGTTTTTTCATAAAATAGTTTTTAAGTAGTTTTCCATCTTATTTTAAACAATTCAAAAAATATATAAAAATTTTAGAAACTCAGGAAAACACAATGGAACTCAAATCATCTATCTTTTAGGTCCGTCTTCACTCCAAATGATTATTTAATTACAAAATTTTTACAAATTTAAAATTAAAATAATAATTCCTAGACGGTAATGATAGGCCGCCATCTAATTATATGAAAAACTAGATACCTATTCTAACCTCTAAGGAACCATGACCAGCAAAAATAAATAAATAAATAAATAATTTGATCAACCATAATTAATTAATAAGCATTCACTACATAATCTAATGATAACATTTAAATATCTAGAAACCCTAGAGTGCAAACTCTCTAAAAAATTTAATATTCAAACATAGGAGAGAATAAGATCACATAATCTATATATATAGCATGATCACAAACTCGTAAATTTACGTAAAAACTTAGGCTTTGATACCAATTGTTAGAAAACAAGTATACAGAGGAATTTTAAAATTTTTTAAAATCAGAGTATTTTCTAAAACATAAGTTAGACATGCTATATACATAAATTAATAACAGATCTTACTAACCTTTGTAAGCTGAAAAGCACAGGCAATCAGTGTAGAGAAGAACTTCCCATCTAAGCCTTAACCAACTGGCCTTCTTTATTATTCTCTATCCACAATCGGAGTGTGGGTAGATACACATCGTACAACTCTTCCTCAGGTGACTGTCCTTCCAACCACTTGAGAAGACCTAGATCTAAAGTTCGTGATGTTAAACAGTAGCTCCTAAGGAGTTCTAGAGTTTCTCAGACAAGAGTACTCACCTATACTTCTCAACTGATCTAAATAACTGAGAAAACTCACCCCCTATTTATAAAGGTCGTATCTAGGGTCAAGCCTTATTAGATAGAGCCCTAAAATTAGAATCTGAATCAATTTCTGATGAAAATCGCATTTGAAACGTGTAAATAGATTATCACAGATTCGTAGGCCGAACTTTCCCATCGGCCTGTCGAACTTACTCCATCGGTAACCCGAACTAACGCATCGGCTTGCCGAATTTGCGATTATTTTATCCCTGAGAATATCTTATTTCTCACTCAAAATTCTTAGATAAAGCCTTAGCTTTTATTCAAATAATCTAATAAAAAAGTTATCTAATCAAAAGCCATATTTGGATAAACTTATAGAAAATAAAATATTATCTAAATAATTCAACATGTTTATCTTGAATTAATTTACAAAATTAATTCAATCGATAAACTGACATGAATTATTAAATCTAATCCTATCGAATTTCAGCCAACTAATAATTTAATATAAGTCACCAATATGTAGGAAAAGCACGCCGTCTAGTTATAGGATTTATGATGAGCTAGCAAATGAGACCCGATGGACCTATATAGTTCAAGCTCCTATAATTATAAAATGCAATATCCCAAATACATATTTTATAATTATCAAGTTTAACCGTACTCCACTAAAAGCTTAAAGCTACACTTTCGAGCTATATAAAATTAGTAAGCTTCAAGTAAGCCAACCATCCATGACATATCATGATGTGTCACATCTTCATAGGATATTCATAATCGGCTTAAGGATAAATTTTGTTTTACCTTCCTGATTATTTTTATCTTACGTTCCATTATCTCACCATTAGAAAACTTACTATCCAAAGATAGCATACCATTCGGTTACCCTTATGTATCCAAATGGTTGAGCACTCTAGTCTTCCAATCACAAGATAATACATATAAAAGAATATCATAACTCTACAAAAAGAGCTATGGATTCCATATCTATGAATAACAAGTCTACGCAATCAAGAGTCATGTCTCCAACATACCAATATGCATACCATCATAAAGCCAAAATGTCACCCTTTGGTACAACAAAAAACATAAGTCAAGAATATGAGCCCATTAGTCATTTCAAAATTAAGACACAACACATATGATTGTCTAAAGTGAATTGATTTGTACAAATGGAATTATTAATCCAAATCAATTCAACTTTAAGTCCCAATCTAATGCATCGTCACCTATGACAGCATCAATGTTTCTACTTGTGGAGTCCCACTCTAATGACCAAGACAAGCCATCTCCCGTTAAGGATGTAGACAACACTACAATCTTAGCATGAATAAAGCACCCAACTTTATTCCTTCGATTGCGGATCTTATGATTTAGACCATCACCTTTAAGATTCATGTCTTCCGTATAATCTGTCATCATATGCATGATTGTTAAAGGTTTAGAACTGATAGTCTCAGACTTTTGTTTGCTTATCATATATTAAACAAATATGAACATAAAGAGGACAACATTTGGTATATGAACAATTGAATAAACTCATTATTGATAAAATGTCTTCAAAAAAAGTTACAGCATTTTACTCCTTAGGGCATCATGTCTAACATAATACCCATTTAATATGACTCCAAAATACCCAACTAGTCATGTTAAGGAGTGTTACTTCTTAACTTTTACTTATGTTATCCTTGATAAGTTATAAGTATAAGCATAAGCCTGAGGGCAAATTTGAACTTTTGGAAATTATCTCATGGATGATATAACTAACATGTATTACCAAAACTATCTAGGCTAGCCTAAATATATACAATATAATATATATCTCAAAATGGGCATAGCCAAGTACCAAAGGCAGCCATAACAAGTGCTCAAAACTAACATATAACAAAGTGCCAAAATAACAGGCCAGCTAGTCCATATATACAAGTCCACGAGCATCGAAAGTATCCCAGCCAACCTTTTAGACCTCAGCTAGTGCTGGGAAGTGCCATTATATGCACCACCATAGTTAAGTGAGCTAAAGCCCAGTAAGTAGAATCAAAGCATAACATAATGATAATGTGAATATGTATAAGGTCATGACTTAAAGTCTTCATTTATGCCAGTTATTTCACTTCATATTCTCTTCATTATCTTATGCGCGTATTTAGGGTTTCTTGCAGTGATGGATCTAGGATTTAATTTCAATGGGGACATAAATAAAGTTAAAAATTTAGAGAGTAGAATTAAAAAAATAAAAAAGTTGGGAACGAAAATTTATATTGTTAGTAATCACTACTATAAACTGGGCCTTCCATGACAGTTATAAACCGTCGTAAAAAACTTTCACGACGATTAGAAAACTATCTCAAAAACCTCCGTTGTAATACCAAATTGAGTTTTCACAATCAACCTCTATCACGATGGTTTTTACAAAAAACCGTCATCAAAATAAAGATTTTACACGACAGTTTTTTGATCAATAAACATTAATCAATAATCAATAAAATGAAAACCAATTTATAAATATATATAATAAAAACTTATAATTAGGAAGGAGATTAAGGAGGATAGAGGCAGAAAGGGACAGCTATTGTAGTTTTGGAAGGTTCTGAATGTGTATTTGAAAGGTAGGTTTATGTTTCATGTTTGATTGTCAAGCTAAAATAAAGGTTTTCAAGGCATCTTCCATGATGGTTTTTAAAAAAACCATCGTGGAAAGGACATACAATAATGTCCAAATTAATAAAACATCTTTAGTATGCAAATTTAGTGAATTAGTGTGCCTAACTTCAAATTAAGTATAATTTAATTATTTTGTGATATTCTCTTAATTAATTGCACCTTTAATTATTCTATTAGTTATCTTAAATTTTTGTATTGTTAAATGACCTTTAAAGAATTTTAGCATTTTGCTAACTTATTTTTTCAAACAATTTTAGTAATTCATTTTAAAATTTACAACAAAACAATTTCTAAAATGCCAAATAGATCCCAATTACACTCTCAAGTTTTCACATGTAAATCCCCTCCTGAAACTATATGCTGGACATGGTTTCCACTTTGAAACCACTTCCTTACTCAGCGTTAAAGAATGCCAGATGCACTCATCATCACTCTGCTCTCTCTTCTTCTTTATCATGTCTCTTTCTCCCTCTCTTTCACACCTACATTTCTATTCAAAAAAAAAAAAAAAAAAGAGAAGAAACAAAAACAAGAACAAAAACAACAATATAGAGGAGCCTCTATTTCCAGCCAACATCAAGCCAAGTTGTCCAATCCGAGGAACTCTTATTTTAAAGATTTCATCTCTAAATTTATGCTCATATTCATGTTCAAAATCTTGAGAAATAACTTCATTAGAGCATTTCCATTTTAAGCATACTTTGACAAAAGCAAAGTGTGCATGTGGCGATTTGAGCATGAATGACCTTAAACAATGTTTAACCTGAGATTGTATGATGATTTCTAACATGAATCCAAGCTTTGTTAGAACGAAACCTGAATTAAACTAGTTTTTACTCTTTTTTCCAATTTTTGAAATAAATTGTGAAAACGCATGAAAATTTAGGAAGAAGTGTTTAAAAGTGTTTTAGAGTGTTATTCTATGATTTTTGAACATTACCCATGCTCTGAGACTTGCTAAAATAGGTTAGATTGAGCTTTGAAGCTTGGGTTTGCCGAGATTGGAATTTGAAAATTTTCCAAAACTCGACAAATCAGCAAGCCAAAGTCATCCATTAGTAGGTTGAACTCAACCAATTTGGTAGGCCAAACTCAAATAGTCGGTAGGCCGAACATTAACAAGTTCGGCAAGCCAAACCCAAATGGTTAGCAGGCAAACTTTGCAGCATGAAATGGTAGTTTTGCCCCTAGTTTTTCATCATTTAATGATTTAAAATGTTTTAAAAAGGATTATAATTTTGTGTTCAAAACACTGAGAATATAATATATGGCATACATGATTATTTGAAATCTAAAGGTATACTAAGGTACCATGAAATAGCATACTAACGTAAAATATTCTAGTTTAGATATTAATGTATCTAGTTCATGTCTAAGGTTGTTTCCGGTTCTGAAGAGCTGAGGTATAGTAAAACAGGACTGTGGTGTTGGAGCAATCGTGCTAAATAACGAGGTAGGACTCTAGACCCTCCTCAATCGATAGCCATGATTTTAAAAGAATTTTAACCATATCGTATTTTCCTAAAAATGTTTTTAAGGAATGATTGTCTATATTTATTTATTTATTTCTAGTGGATACTGAATAATGAATAGAATAATAAATGTAAATGTGATAACCTGGTAATACGAGACCTGAATAATGATATAAGTACTATAACACTAAGCACCAAAGGGGTTAAGAACCCCCGTTTGGAATGAGATATTAGTGCATGATGTCACACACAAAGATCGGGTCGTGTAGGGAGTAACCTTGGGGGTAGGTCCTGAAACCTAACTGGGCCATGACGGTGGTGAATTAGATGGCTTGCACAAAATGAAAGGTAAACCTTGATTTCAAGCGATCATTGGACCAGAACAGGTAAGTATGGAATGCTTGGTATCTATTTATTATTTTCTTATTGATTTTATATTTATATATTACATTTTAAAGTAATATTTTTTTAAAAAAAAACTTAAGTCCTGTTGAGCCTTTCGCTCACAGTTTACTTGTTTTAAAATTCCCTTCCCTTCTAGGTGGTTCGTAGTATAGTGCCGAATAGGCCGTTGTTGGTTTGCACGCATGGACCATGGGAAAACTCTTAGTGTACCTTGTTTATTTTATCTAAAGGCATGTGATATTAAGAACATTATTTATTTTCTGATGGACTATGGTTTGTATTCATTTTGCTTTTGTCAATATTGTGTGTGCACTATGTGGGGTCTATGCGGCCCGATTGCTCTCAATGGATTTATATTTTAATTTAATTTAATTTAGAGGTATTTCACAAATTATTTGTTAGGTCTTAATGGATGATAATATTCTAAAAAGTTTTAAATTTAACACATATTTTATAAATAACCCAAAGTACATTTTCTTAAATTACCAAATAATTAATTGGCGAGTTTAGTTAAATTTGCTTCATTATTTTAATTAAATTGCCACGTCACTACCCGAACTTGTGTTCGTGACGCATACCTTCCACAACGGCTTTTAGGAAAAATCGTCGTGGTAGACCTCCACTCCTACCACGATGGTTTTTGTCTTCTTGGCCGTAACTTCCTGCTGTTTTTTCTCCCTTACTGCAATGGTTTTAAAAAAAAAGGTCATTAAATGAGGGTGATACAATTTCAAATTTTTAGTAGTGAATAAAATTTCATTGAGTAAGCAATATATTAGAATTATCTTCAATAATAACACAAAATAAATAATGCATATTGATAATGCATTTTAATATAAATCATAAGAAACCTTAATCTCTAATTGCTTCGTATCGAAACTAATAATTTTGTTAAATATTTTAAAATCTTGATGAAAGAAAAAATTTTAGAAGTAAAAGGAAATAAAAAAATTGAGAATAAAGAATAAAGAGGAGAGCTAGAAAAAGATTAAAAAGTGTGAGAAAGAAGAAGAGAGTGTGAATGATGTCTTAAAGAGTGTATAAATGGTTTGAGGATGAAACTAAGAAAATATAATGAATATAGAAACAGAGAGCATTATGGATGATGTCAACATTTGACAAAAAATTAAGGGTAAATTTTAGTGAAAAACAATTAATGTTGATACTTTCAAAAAAAGAAAGAAGAAAAGAAAAACAACCATTGATTACTCTACACCTTAACTGGTTTTAGGGAATGCAAAAGTGTGATTAGCAATAAATAGGAGAAACTAACTTTAGTGTTTGGCATGCATGATTAGAACCTAACTTTTTGGTTCAAAATACTGTAGCATGTAAGAGCTTTACACCATAGCAACTTTTGCTTTTTACTATAGCATGTGAGAACTTTACACTATTTGGTAACTAAAAAGTTGATTCTAACCATGCTTGCTAAATACCCTTTAAATGAAATAATAATATTTGAGAAAAAACAAATAATCTGAATGGGGCGCTAATCAAAAGTTAGTATTAATCTAAAATAATTGTTTTTTCTCAACACGTGTCCCCATTGCTCCTAAGTAGATCCGTGGCAGGTTTCTTGGACGGGGTGGCATTGTATATACCTTATCAAACCTTATGATAACATCGATAATCATTTATATCAAATGCCATCATGTGGGGCAATAGTACATTAAGAATCTTCTCTTCTCCCTTATGATCATCAAGGGAGCATCCCATACTACAAGTCTCCATTAAGTTAGTCTCCGTCGAGATATACGATGTCTCCATTGAGATACTTTTTTATTGTTACTTATCATTAAACCCATCATAAGTCACCGAAAGATATTTTAGTGATAATTTTATACTTATTTACTTCATGACAATGCATTTGGTACACATTTTTCATCATGTTGTGCATGTATGTTTATGCTCATAGTAATGGCATGTAAATCATATGCACAATTATCACATTGATTAATATACATAATATATACATGACGTTATGATGATACAACTGAAATTCTACTTACCTTGCTCTTTAGTAATGTGTAATTCTTAGGCTTCCCCTTAGGGTATCCAGCACTCAACAACTTTGAAATATCGAGATTTTTTAACTGCATTATCGTCACTCAAACAATCATTAACAATAAAGTATTAATGAGCTAATTTTCTAGAAATGTTGGTAGTTTTAGCTTCCCCTAAAGTTTAATTGACCTACCGATTCTCTAAAAATAATTTAATCCCAATCGTAATTTTAAATCACAAGATCATCATAAAACACTAAATTCTCAACTTTTACACTTCCTAAAACCAGCCTCGATATCAATGCCATAACTCCCAAACCATAAACAAGTTTCTAAAACTACTTTAGGGGTATTTAGTCAACACATGGAGTGAGCTACCCTCAAATTTTCATGTCCAAATGAGTTTCCTAAACTAGGTAATTAAATGATAGCCTGAACTACAAGGAAACTACCACTTTCCATTTGAGTTTGCTCAAATATATATATATGGTCATATAGTTCAAAATTAAGAGCTTAACTCTATAGAAAAATCTCTAAACCAACATTAAACAAAGCATCAACCAAAATAGCTCTTACCTTGGTCTAGTTAGCGATTTCTCATGATTTCACCAACCAAAATTGATAATCCCTTTCAAATTTTCTTTAAATCTCTTATTATGTTGTTGAGAAATCTGTGGAGAAGAGAAGAAGGTCAAACTTAGGGATTTTTAACTGAGTTAGATTCACTTAGTAGCTTAAAACCTTTTAAAGAGCCAAGCACACATCTAAATTACTTCATCATCAAGTACTTTTCTATTCTTCAGCTTGGTGTCACTCCAACAGCATATTCACCTCCTTAAATGTGTTATAAACACTCATACGAGGTCTCAAGCACAACCTAAGTCTTGAACTATTTGTTTCATTTATCGAATTTAAGTACATTTACTCACATTCAAACTTTGGTATACTTAAAAACTATATCTTTGAATCCTTAATATTTCAATAATGAAACTTAAGTATTCCTTTTAGAATTCCACCTAGATATACTTAAATATAAAATAAAGGGTCAAATAAGTCACTTTAAGTCCCGATAAAACCTAATTGGGATTGAAAACTTGAGCACCAAAAATCATGTCAAATTAGGGTTTCTAGGATATTCTAACCATAAAACTTGCAGTGAAATTCAGGTCATCTTCCTATTGGTGGCCTTATATCCTTATGGCATCACTATAAAAACTTCTTTATCATAGATTGGCCCATTTACTCAACAAAACCTACTCTAGACCTTCCCGTTTAGCTCAAAAGTGTATGTTTTCTTTAATTTTGCACCTTAAAACAATATCTGAGCTCCATGACTTACTTAATTCCTGCACAATTTCAAGAAAATATAATCATAACTTCCTTTTCATTTCTTCAATTACCGGACCCACCTTTAAGGAATCATGGCTCTCAAAAATACATTATGCATAACTTAATATTCAATTTCTTTGTTAAGACTTAATGCACATTATTAATATGGATAGATGCATCTCGATAACCAATCAAATATGTAAATCATACGCATATATCATGAAAATATGCAATACTATTGGCTAACAAGTATGTGAGAATTTTAGGCATTACACTTGAAGTTGATGTTATAATTTTGAGCTAAAACATCAAAGTCACAAAAGGTTAAGAGTCTATAACCTCTACCTAATCTTCATCATTTTCTTTACAAAAACTAAACGCTAAGTTATGGACACCTAATCTATTTAAGACCCCATTACACTTCATAACCTCTTCAAATGCTAGGAACTTCATTATCTCTAAGAAAACAAATTTGATGGACAAGAGAAATATACAAATTTCTTTTCTAATCTTATACATTTAGGGCATGTTTGGCATACCATATATTATATTGTATTGTATTGTATTGCATTGCATTTTTTGTATAGAATACAATATAATACAATACAATACGGTGCCAAACATGCCTCCTACTAGAGTTGTTAAATTTAATTTCTAGTCATTGAAAGTTAGAAGTTATTGACATAGAAAGCCCAAGTATTTTGGTTAGATCTTCTTACATACAGAGCATGTAACGATTTAAAGAAGTAATTATTATGTAAGTATACTTTCTTGTTTTAAAGTGTCATTTGAAAATTATTATGCTTAATTCATTTGCTTATTTTTTTTTTTTTTTTTTTTGCACTTTGACATGCCTTTAATGAATGGAAGATGGGAGCAATTGGACAAGATGTAACAATCCAACCTAAAGCCTAAATCATTTAAAGAACTCCAAGTGTCCTAGGCAATATTGAATGCGGCTTTTTGTTTTTTGAAAATTGCAAGTGCATAATATCACATACAAGTAACAAAATGATGAGTAAAGTATTGTTTTCACGAGAATTGTGTGAATCTAATTAAGTACAAAAATTGGTTAACTCTAGAATTATTTGAAACGAATTGACATAAAGAGAAAATAAGAAAAATAAACTAACAATTAAAAAAATAAAAAATAATAACTAAAACACTAAAATTTGTTCATGCTAATTTATTAGTAATTACCTCTCTTAATTTATAAGCCAAGAATCCTAATTTATTCAACTCCTTCTCTCAAGCGTCGAGTGACAATGCTCTTAATAATTGATTTCAATATCTCTGTAAAAATCAAATTATTAAAATTTATTAAGATATACAATTCTTAAAAATAACTCCTAAAAAATTATAAGTTTCTTGAATTCTACAAAATCCTAAGTCATATTATCCTATGATCGTATCTAAAACTCCCTCTCTCGATTGGCAAATTCTAAATACTAAGTCATCTAACTGATGGCCAATAAATTGGAAGCATTAAGAACAGAATTATATAAATAAACTCATGGAAAACCTTTTAAAAATAAATAAGACAATCAAAACATTATATTAAAACACAAAACAAGGGTTCCAATGTATCAATTCACAAAAATGCAAATATAGAAAAATTAGAAAGAAAAACACAGGCACGAGTGTTACAATTTTCTAATTACTTTAGGACCTTTACAACAATCCAAGTAACATGCCAACTAAAATTTGAACTTAACTTTCTTTAGTCATCCACTCTTATTCTAACTTTTTTTTTTTGAAACTGCACCCTAAACTTATTTCTTTTACATTTATGAACATGAACAATGGATGTAGCACTCTTTTTTCATTTTTTTTTGTATTTTTCTTTTATATATATATATATTTTTAAATAACTAGTAAAATAACTTCACAATACCATCAGTCCTCTCACATGCAATCGTAGCTCAAATTGTGTCCTACAATAACCAACATGCTTATGAGGTGAAGATTAGAAGTTGGAAAATTATTTAAAGCTAGGATATTAATTGTGGGTAACAAAGAAAAAGCTTAATTAGGCTGAACAATGAGACTAGGGATAAAAATATGCAATGGTAGGCTTGAAAGCCTTAAAAGATCCAAAGATTGCCTAAATTATATTCTAAGTGATGAATTATCTAGGATTTCATCTTAAGTGATAATCAAACAATTTTTAAAATTCAATGAGATATTTGAAAAAACACTTTTCCAAAACCTTTAATTTACCTAAACCTTTTCCAAGTACACAAAATAACTAACTAATTATGGCTATGTGCTCAAAATGGTAAAAAAAATCATAAACAAAATAATAACTAACACAAGAATCAAACACATAAACAAAAACAATGATTATAATTTCTCAAGAGTTATTATCATATAAAGCAACATCATATCAATAGCTTTAACTCGTTAAACTGAAACATGACTTAAGAGAAAAATACAAACAAAAGAACGAAAAAAATCTATCTTGCCTTTCCCCTCGAACTTAAAATCAACATTGTCCTCAATTTAGTGAAACAAAGAAAAGAGAAGGCAAGGAAAACTTTCCTAATAATTAAACATGTTAAAATACTCCTCTCTTCCTTTATTCTTTACAACTACTTTTGGTCGGATTTTTTTTTTGTTGGGGCTAATTGAAGATTTCTGAAGCTTCCTTCTAAGATGTCAACGACCCACAACTTGTGCAAAGAACTATTCAAGGAACCAAAAAAAAAAAACAAAAAGACTCAATAGCTAAAAATAACAAAATATTAACAAAAATTAACTAAAAATAAAGTTTAAAAAACTTGGGTTGCCTCCCAAGAGGCACTTTGTTTGTAGCAATCGGCTTGATTATTTGAGAAGAGTTTATCAAAGAGTGGTTTACGCCCATAGTAGGTATCAAACAACCACATATGGGTCTTCATTGTGGATGTCCTCAAGCTTAACATGATATGAAAGGTTATAGCACATGCACTAAACAAGGCTTGTCTTTGGTGAATTTTCTTAGTGGGCATGGGGGAATGGTACTAATATTTGTTGGCCAAGGGCTAAGTAAAATGATTTTGATGATGTCAAACAAGTGATTGGATGTTTACTAATAATTAACTTTGAGTTTTGGTTTTAGCAAAGATTTTTCAATTATTTGTCAAACTCAAGTGGTTAAGAAGAAGAGATTAAATGTTATACCAAGCTCTCAAAAAAAAATTTCTTCAAGATGGATTAGGGTTTGAAGACTTGAAGAGTATACAAAACTAGCTTTACATAGGTTTATTTCTCAAATTTAGTCTTGTATTGAATGTTTGTGCATTCTATTAATATGCGTTTCAACAGATGATGGCTCACACGCACACTTTAATTTTATACAAAATTGCATTTTGATTTAAAATGTTTTTCAAAGTTATGAAAAATTACCTTGACACTATATTTGGTCCTAAATTGTTTTAAAAAGCATTACTATAAGATTATATGCGTATTGTGTCAAGTTTTGGTTAGAGGTAGTACTTGTATGTATTAGTAATCTATTTGATTACTTTGGTAGTCTAGGATGTTACCAAATTTTGTTATTTTTAAATGCTCGTTGCCTCTGACCGGTCGACTAGACAAAATCCACCGGTCATCTCATACTATTCAAATGAACATATTTTTGTTCATTAGAAATCAAGTTCCAACAGCTCTTTTCAACATTTTCTCTCATTTAAAGCCATTTTTGAGCTCCAAAAATTAGTTTTCTATATAAGAACTATTCCTAACTTTTGAAAAACAAATACTTGCTCTCTCCCAAACGTTTATTGCTCTTATTGCTTATATTTTTCTCATCATCTAATTAAGCATTTCTTTCAAAAATCACTTTTGAGCCTTGCCATTGTGATTTTATTGATTTAATGAATATATTTTCTCTTAGGCTTTTACTTGTTTTAAATCTTTGTAAGGAAAAACCTTGAAAGAACCAATCCTTAAAAGATTTTTCAATTGTGTAAGCCATCAAACTCTAAGGGAATTAAGTGTAGAAAGGAGTACCAACTCCTAAGTTAAAAATTGATGATTTGTAAAGGTGTTGATGAGCCTTGGGTAGAAGATGTCACCATCTTATACAAGGCTTGATCGAGCCGAAAGTCAACTCACAATAGTGGAAAAGGTAGTGTCGATTATCGATCAGTGACAATTGACTTGGGCTTATTACCGAACTACTATAAAATTGCATTTGCACACCTCTTTCCCAATTTGCTTTAATTTTTGCAAGTTATTTTTACTTAAATATTCTCTTGGTGCCCATTTCTATTTTGGTTTATTAGTTTTTTGAGTCTTGTACTTCAATTGCTTGATATTTGCTACTTGCACTATTAGTGATTACATTTATTCTCATTCAATTATTGTTTTTGTTATTTACTCTAATTTTCAAAATTTTTTGAAGAAGTTCTAAAACCTAATTCACCCCACCCCCCTTTAGGTAATCATTCTTGGGCTAACAATATTGATGGGGCAAGAGTTGACCATATTGGATCGTCATAGATGTAATCTTGGATAGGGCCGGCAATTTGAGTCACAACACAATGACACGACACGAACCTGATACTAAAAATGTGGGTTAGGGTTGGGAAAATAGGCCTCGGGTTGGAATTGGGTCGAACCCGTCTGACCCGCACAAAAAATAGGTTGGGTTCGGGTCAACCCGAATCAACACGAAATCAACCCGAAATAACCCGTCAAAAATGTGTCGAAATAAGGTTGACCTGAAAATTAACCTGAAAATTGTTAATCAACCCGTGTAATCCAAATTGAACTCGTATGACCTTAATGTAACCCATATAACCTGAAATTAATTTTAATGTGTCAAATTAGTCTAACATTTGTTGTATATCCAACTTGACATGATTCTATTTTATAGCATATTTGTTTTTGTTAAACTTATACAAAGTTTTGTTAACTTTTTTGATGGTTTTGTTTTGTTGGGTTATTGTTTATTTTATAGGCTTATTGTTGGGTCTATCGTGTTGCAGGTCTATCGGGTTTAGCGGGTTAGTGTGTCGTATCAACACGAACATGTACAAAGTAGTATATTTTCAGGTTGTACGGGGTCGGGTCGGGTCGGGTCGGGTCAACCCGTCTACACCTCAGGTCATGTCCGGGTTGAGGTTTTTTTTGACCCGTCGGGTTCGGGTTAACGTGTTGGCTGTTTATATGAGAGCTCAACCCGATCCGAACCCGACCCGTGGACCCGAATTGCCACCCTTAATCTTGGATAATCAACATTGGCATAATAGGTTAGACACTGTAGACTTCTTGCAATTTTTCTACAACGACCAAGTCTTGTGCCTCTTCCTCACTCAGAGTGTTGTCTGGAGACATCTCCAAGTGTTCCTCACTTAGTGCAGGCTCATCCTTAAATATGAAAAGGTAAGCCAGGTCTATCAACAACATATACGCTTTTCATTGGTTAGGTTTATAAACACACCACCGGCCATTGTATCAACAAATTTCTTTACCAACTTATGCAAACCATTGTAAAATATAAAAGCCTGAAGCCCTTTTGATAAGCCATGATCAAGAGACATGCTAAGTATGTCGTTGAACCTCTCCCAAGTATCATTGGTTGTTTCCAAGTCATATTGAGCAAAGTTTACGAGAACTTATTGAAACTTCTTGAAGTACGTCATACAAGACATCACCAAAAAAAAAAAAACACACAATTAGAAACAAAAGAAAAATATAATAAAAAACTTGAAAATATTCAAATTAATTTTAGAGCTAATTGGCATCAATAGTAACTAAATTAAATAAAACAATCTTCGGCAACAACGCTATAAACTTGTTGTCAAAATTGTAAGTGCATAATATCATATACAAGTAATAAAGTGATGAGTAGAGTATCGTTCCCATGAGAGATTGTGTTAATCTAGTTAAGTATTGAAATTGGTTAATTTTAAAATTATTTAAACAAATCAAAATAAAGATAAATAAGAAAATAAATAATAATTAAGAAAAGATAAAGAAAATAATAACTAAAACACTGAAATCTTTTCATGTCAATTTATTAGTAATTAACTCTCCTAGTTTATAAGCCAAGAACCCTAAATCATTCAACTTTGTCTCTTGGTGCCAAGTGAATATACTCTTAGGAATTGATTTCGATATCTCTATTAAGAATTTTTTAGGATATATGGTTCTTAGAAATAGCTTTAAAGGAATTGTAAGTCTCTTGGTTATGTCTAAAATTCCCTTTCTCGAGTTCCAAATTCATTAATACGAATTCATTAAAATCCTAGGTTATATTATCCTATGATTGTATTTAAAATTCCCTCTCTTGAATGTTGAATTCTAAATACTAAATCATTCAATTTATGGCACGTAAACTAGAAGTATTAAGAATAGAACGATACAAATAAACTCCTGGAAAATCTCTTAAAAATAAATTAGACAATCAAAGCATGATATTAAATACAAAACAAGGGTTCCCACATCTCAAAACACAAAAATATAGAGATAGAAAAATTAGAAAAAAAAATACCATGGGGAGGTGTCACAATTTTCCTCTTGATCTTCAAGTTGTCTTTTCCTTTGAAAATTATTGAAAACAAAATTTTGAAACGTAAAAATAAAAATAAAACCTAATGAATAATTCGCCTATGTATTTTTATTAGTGAGTTTTACCCACAAATTAAGTATAACCTAAACTTGATATTAAGTTGGTTCTCAGGGTTTTTGTTATTTTAATGTGTGTTTTTTGTGTTTTGTTTATAGGTTAGTTGAAATTTTAATTATTGATGGTGTAAAGTTGCTTAGAGGTGTTGAAGAGAGTTTCTGAACACTTCATTGGCAAAATATGTGGCGCCTAGGCACCACAATTGGGCACTGCAACGCTCTTGAGCTGACTCCAATAATTTTAGACAAAACATCCAAGCTTAAACGTTAGGTATATGGTGCGGCAATGCTTTGAACCTTGAGGTGAATGATCTGTAACATGCTAAGAGAGCCTAGGCGTTGCACTGATGGCGCCTCTACTCTATTTCACAACGAAAGACGCGTTTGAATAAGGATATTGGAATCAAAATTTAGGAATTATTTTTACTTGGCAGTCGAGAGAGGGAGTTCAAATAAATTTGTGTTCTTAGCTTATAAATTAGGAAAATTTTATTAGTAATAAATTGATATAAAAAGGCATAGTTGACAGCTTGGTGAAATCGAATATTTGAAATTTATCACATATTGCATCTTGAGTTTGTTTTAATTTCTTAGTCTTTTATTTTTATTCAACTCTTGGAATTATATTTGATTTTCTGAATAAGGTTAGGAGTATTATAATTGCAGTACCTAGTAAAAGTTCGATAACAATCTCTATGGATACAACAACTTCTCTCTCCACTTTTACTAGAACACCGTACACTTGTAGTTTTATCACGAACACTTTAGAAGCGGGCAATCCGAGAATATTTCAGGCCGCTTACCAATGACAACTATTTTAGCATTACTTGTCAACCTATTGATGCAAACAACTTTGAGTTGAAACCTGTACTAATCAACATAGTGCAGCAGAATCGGTTTGAAGGATCTACTCTTGATGATCCGAACATTTACTTGGCAATGTTCCTTGAGATTTGTGACATCGCGAAGATGAACGATGTTTCCACGGACGCTATTCAGTTCCCCCTATTCCCTTTCTCTCTGAGGGATAAGATAAGAGGATGGCTTTAGCTCTTGCAACCGGGAAGCATTACTGCATGGGTGGCAATGGCCTCAATGTTCCTTGCAAAATTCTTTCCTCGTTCCAATACAGCCCAATTAAGAGTTGAGATAGATATAAGTAGTTGGACTTTGAACCATTACATGAGGCTTGGGATAGATACAAAGAGCCAATTCGGCGATGTCCTCAACATGGTTATGAAGATTAGATGCAAATCCAATTCTTCTACAATGGCTTGAATGGTCAAACTAGGACTATTATGGATGCTGTTTCCACGGGTACTTTGATGGTTAAGACTGCTAAAGAAGCTTATTCTCTGTTGGAGAAGATGGCTACCAATAGATACCAATGGCCCAACGAGTGTTCTTTAGCTAAGAAGGTTGCTAGTATTCATAAGGTAGATCCCATAACTTTCCTCTCTGCTCAAGTTGCGATTCTTATAATTCAAATTGCTGCATTGGCCACTCAAGAAGCCCAACCAAAGGTGGAAACTATTGCCGCTGCTAATATGCCATACATGGGTGCTAAAACAAATTTAGAACAAGCGCAATATGTGAACAACCAGAACTATAATTATCAAGTTAACTCTTTGCCGCCTTATTATCATCCAGGGCTTCGCAACCATGAGAATTTGTCTTATGAGGATAATCAAAATATGTTGCAACCTCCTCCCGGTTTTGAAAGTCAAGAAAGTGAGAAGAGGCCTTGATCAGAGGATCTTTTGAGCACCTTCATTTCGAAGACACAGGCATCACTTAACAAGAATGAGGCACCATTTGATAATCTTGAGACCCACATGGGTAATATGGGCGCATCAATGAAGTCCCTTGAAGTGTAAATTCGGAAATTGGCCACCGCAATAAATTCCCAAAAAAGAAGGCAAGTTCCAAGTGACACAGAGATAAAACCAAAAAAGCAGTGCAATGCCATTACATTAAGAAGTGGGAAAAGAAATTGAATTGCCAAGGCCAAAAGCTCCCAAAGCATCTACATCCTCGACTATGCCATCCCAAGATCAACAAGAAGAAGCACAGGTAGAAGAAAATGAGATTGAAACTGAGATATCTAAGAATCTAAAAAGCCTTTTACTTTTTCTTTCCTCGACAATCCTCCAATTCTTACTATACTACTTCCATATCTACAGCAGTTCTACAAGAAGAAGCTAGATGAATAAATGTTAACATTCATTTTGTGGAAGCTTTAGCACATTTTGCAGAAGCTTTCATGAGGTGGGTGCTCTCCAACGAGATGAAATTGAAGGAGCATGAAATAGTTGCACTTACTGAGGAGTGCAGTGCTATCTTGCACAAGAAACTTCCGCCCAAGTTAAAAGATCTAAGGAGTTTTTATATACCTTGAACTATTCGTTCTTATAATTTTGACAAAACTTTGTGACCAAGGTGCAAGTGTGAACTTAATGCCATTCTCTGTATTTTGAAAGTTGGGATTGGGAGAGGTTAAGTCCGCCACCGTGTCACTACAAGGAATGCTATGATCAACCAGGTAAATGGGGAGATAAACTTGGGTGTGGATGATGAAAAGGGGATGTCTAGTGTTTTCAAGACATCCATAAATCCACAAGAGCCTACCGCGTGCCATCAAAGTGCAAAACTGGATTAAGAAGTAGCTGAGAACAAGGCAAAGGCTATCAGGCCTCCAAAAGGACTAGACAAAGGGAGGAAGGCTAAGTTTAAGGACTTAGAGATCGATACATCATGACTGCCATCAACTCAATTCCATCATATTGATGTGTGTCGAATTAAAATATATAAGATTCATGAACACCATCAGGAGAAAAAGAATCACAAGTGCAAGCTTGATAAGGGATGGTCTATTAACGACATAAAGGGCCAGGTTTGAAGGAAGGAGAAAGCCGATTGACAACTATAAACCAAACGCTTTTTAAGGGGCAACCCAAGCATTC
Organism: Artocarpus heterophyllus; assembly: GCA_025403435.1. NCBI lineage: Eukaryota > Viridiplantae > Streptophyta > Magnoliopsida > Rosales > Moraceae > Artocarpus > Artocarpus heterophyllus. The sequence goes on along the minus strand of CM046335.1, from coordinate 25,642,504 downwards.
TAAACTTTTTTTATTCCTTTATTTATTTGTTTTTGTTTTGTTTATTTAGGTTATTTCCTTGTTAAATTCTTAAACATGATGTCTTCTTTTGCTTTTCCAGTTTTCTTATTGCATGAAATATGACCTTCAAAAAAAACTCCAACAAAAAGAAGTTATGAAGAATAAAGGAAGAGGAGGAGCACTTTTACTGGTTCACCCCTCACGAAAGTTTTCTTTGCCTTCTCTTATCTTTATTTCTTAACATTAAGGACAATGTTGATTTTAAGTTTAAAGAAGAGACAAAATAAAAAATATTTTTTTTTCATTATTTTGTGTTTGTTTTCGTTTGTGTGTTTTATTATTATTATTGTTTTAGTTTTACGAGTCAAAGTCGATGATAAGATGTTGTTTTATTTAATAATAAATCTTGGGAAGTGATAATCATTGTTTTTGTCTATGTGCTTAGTTTGTGCTTATGATTCTTTACACTTTTGAGCACAAAGCCATGTCAATTTAGCATTTTTTTCTACTTAAAAAAAGTTTATGCAAATTAAGTGCTTTTTTAAGATCTCATTAAATTTTAGAACTTGTTTGATTATCACTTGAGGTGAAACCTAGTTAATGCATGATTAAGGACATGATTTAGGGCATCTTTGGACCATTTGAGCCTTTCAAGCCTACCGTTGCATATTTTTATTCCTAATCACCCCGTTGACCTTGATTAATCCGTTTCTTTTATTACCCTCAATTTTATTTTATCCTAGCTATTAAATAATTTATTCCAATTCTAACCTTTACCTTATAAGCATGTTTGGTCATTTTAGGACACGTTTTGAGCTATGCTTACATATGGGAGGAAGGGTGGTATTGTAAAGTCATTTTGTTCATTTAAAGAAATAACAAATGATCATATTCATAAATGCTAAACAAATAAGTTTGGGGTGTAGTTTTTCAAAATGACAAACAAAAAAGTTAAAATAAGAGTGGATAAAAAGAGAATTTGTTTTTCGGAGATGTACTTGGATGTTGTATAAAACTCTACACAAGATCCTAAAATAATTGGTGTGTTTATAATGATTTGAGCCACATCAATTCTTTATATTTTACCTTAACCTTAGCCATACATAACAAGCTTAAAGAAAGTCTTATTGATCTTTGGTAATATTTTAATCTACACTAGTAGAGAGTGATGTAAAAATCAAGCTTATAAATTTTATAAATTTCTTTATCAAGAGATCAATTATGATCTGTCTATTTGTATAAATTGATTCGAGTTGAGAATATTTAATCACATAGGCACATAAAGGATCATAGATGATGTAACACGAGTACTTAAATTGAAATTCTAATCATTTACATTGGTTTGAGTTTCTCTTGGATTATCAATTTTGTATAATCTTTGAGGCTTGTTATTTGTGTTGGGTTTAGTGCCCTAAAAGCTGTGATATTATACATATTATTAATCAATAAATAAAGTGACATTTATAATTATTTTGGTTGCTTATATGTATTATGAATATTTTTATAAACATCGAGAAAATTCTATGATTATTTATGTGACTATAAATTTAGCATATAAGTGTTATATACTTAGGAATAAAATTTATAGATAATAATCTAAATAGTCCGTAATAATTAATTAAAGTTTAGGATCTTTAATTAAGTATTACAAGTATGGTCCAATATCATTTAGAATGAAATAGTCATTATCTAGACTATAAATGTAGGGACATTGGATTGGAGGTACTTTATATAATGAGATTATATAGGACTGGACTAGATAAATTATGAATCTCTAATAATCATCTGCTATAAATAGAGTATTCAAATTTATCACTATGATGATCATATATTTGACAGTCTTAATCTTGAGTATTTATTAGACTCCTATTTATGACATTATATTTTTTGACTTGCATGGTAAGATTTGTCTAAGCACAGATCATAACTTAGCAGCTTGAAAAGATAATGTAATAAATGACTGGGAATAATATTATATAGATATAGAATCCATTCCTTCCCTATGGAAGTTAGAAAAATAGTTCTCTTGAGTGATAATTCAAGGTTTGAACAGTAGAGCGCTTGTTCATAATAAGATTATGAATTAATTGTTCATTAGAGAATTATTGGAACTCAAGGATAAAGAAGTAATAAGAGAGGTGAACGAAAATTGAACCTAGCTCTTATTATGAACTATTTATAGAGGACTAACTTATATGTAATGATTATATCAATGAACTACTCGCTAATTTTCTTTGAGTAATTTTACTATAATCTCAAGAGTTCAGTTTCAGGTTTTTAGTGGAATAACACTGAAACAAATAAATTCGGCACATTAATCAAAGAGTTTAATTAATTGTCAAATTTATTGGAGCTTGGGTTATAGGTTTATAGGTCCCCAATACCACCTCTCTAACACTATAATGGATTTATGCATAGAATGAATTATACATATTTAGTTTGGAATTGTTGAATTCTAAATTAATTATTTCACACTTGAATTATTAATGTGACACAGAAAAATGTTCTCTGTGACACATAATGAAATATGATAAATGTTGTCATATTTAAGTGAGCATTAGTTAATTAATTGATTGATTATTTTTAAAATCTATTCTTAAATAAATGTGATTTATTTTTGAATTTAGATATAGATATATATATATATGTGGTTTTGAACCAAATTTTATTTATATATAAGATTTTATAATATATTAATATATATATATATTAAAATAAAGAAAAGTTGACGTTTGAAAAGTTTACGTTTTACTTTTAAATAAATAAATATATATATATATATATAATCAAATGTGATTTGGAAAGTAAAAAAAAAAAAGGAAACATAAAGAACTTTATGTTTCACGTTTTACTTTTCATATATATATATATATATAAAGAATCACAAGCGTGATTCGTTTAAAAAAAATAAAATAATAAAATAGAGAAAAGGAAAGGAAAAAAGATTAAAATCATGCAAAATATATCCTTTCCCCATATATTTGATATGATAGTTATTTTAAATTAAAAATTAATTGAAAAATTACTAATGGGTCAGATATAAAAAAGGAGAGATAATAGTTATCTCAGAAGTTTTTTCATTCACGTATCTTTTGCAGAATACTCAGAGAGAAAAACTGAGAGTTCTTCTCTTAAAAAAAAGGGCATGCTTATCTCATGTGTTTAGTACATAGCAGATTTAGAAAAGTGTGAGGAAAATTCATTCTTGCAGTTTGACGCCCACTCGTATTTCCATTGTTGTGGAGGCCTGGATTGGAAGATCATGGTGTCAAAGAGGAAAGCTAAGATACCCTGATAGTTTTCAAAAGGTTGGTAAAAATTCTCGAAGCTTTCTATTATTAATTAAAATTATATATCTATTCCTGATGAATAAAGTTTTCAGAAAATTTTGTTTATCAACGATCCGTTCCTTCCTCTGCGTTTCATATTTTAATTCCAACAAATGACATTAGAGCGGGTTATAGCATATATAATTTTAATTCACATGAATTTATTTTGATAATATCATGTTTTTGGTGCATGTTTGTGGGCACTTTGCATCTTTGTTATTTTTGTTCATGTGATGAATGGTTATTTATGAATGGATTTTTGGTCGTTAATTATATGGTCCTTTTGGATTAGTAATTTTATTTTCAGTTTGATTAGATCAATCTGTGTAAACACATAAAGGGGTATAGGCTTTTTGTAATTTATTATTATTATTATCATTTTTCTTTTCTTTTCTCCTCTCCTTCACCTGCTACACATGTAGCGATGAAGAAAAAAAAGTTTATTGAATCTTTTGGCCCAGTTGAGAACTTTGGCCCTATCAAATTTAAAGGTAATTCAATAGATTGTTGCACAATAAACCGCCTGATGAAGACTGCAAAATTAGAGCAGAGAATTATGTATAAATTACAAGAAGACCCCTATATGTTTTTTTCTCTTATTTTTATGGGTTGTAATTTTATTATCCAAAAAGACCCGGTCAAAAATTAATTATTTATTTTCATGCTTTATTTTCATGTGATGATTGTGGTAACATGTTTAAGCATTATAACATGTCATCTAGTAAAGTGCCCACTTATGGTTATTGTAACATGACATGCATTCACTAGCATATTATTTTTTTTATAAAGGTGTTTATAAAATGATTTAATATGTGTTAGCATTAATTTAATGAGATTAAATTAATTAGGCTGGTTTTATAGAATCTTAATCTGTTAATCAACTAAATAATGTGAATTTAGTTTTAATAGTTAAGACTTGGTAAAATTCACATTAATTCTAAGTTATTCAATTTTAAATTGTTTAATGTTCGATAACTTGGACAATTCAAAATAAATTTAGATTTTTTAGAAAATCTAGTAATTTATTTAAGTGTAAATAGAATGGGATTCTATTAACACATAATATAATCTAGTAATTAAAAATTGTTTTTTTATTTACTATAGTTATGAAACATATGATGTTTTATAAAATAAAACACATCTTTTAAAATAATGAGTGGGAGAAGGTAATATGACAATATAACCTACGGTCTCCACAATTAGCGCAACACCATAACATTTAGGTGGCGCCTCGCGACGCTTTGATTTCTTCTTCCATACAGAGGGTGTCCATTTAAATCAATATCAAGGTTGGCTTCCAAGAGATAGGATTCTACAATGTATTTCAAAATTGACCTACCCTACGGCGGCAATTTTGAGTTAAGTTGTTAAAATCTAAAATGGTGGGTTACACTCATAAAGACATTATTAAATTGTTAATTATATCTTGACCAAATATAAACGGTTAATAATAAATATAGAAAATATGAGATATTTTGAATATATTTATTAATTGAGAATGTCTCAATTCAATTCATAAATAATTTGACCTACCCTACGGCGACACTTTATTTATTAAAATTGAATTATCTTGGAATTAGTAAAATATTTTTTTTATGTGTTTATCATATGCATCATGTATCATGTTTACTATTCCAAAACGTATATTTATGATGTTTATGCAGCCATTAATTTATGTTATTTTATTTATTTATTACAGCAACAATGTCCAATCCAATCATCACTATTCTCTTAAATGAAAAATTAACCAGAGATAATTTTATCAAGTGGAAAAGTAACATGAACATTGTACTAATTTGTGAAACTACAAGTTTGTCCTGACGGAGGAATGTCCTCCATCGCCTACTGCCAGTGCTCCTCGTAATGTACGAGAAGCATATGATCGTTGGATCCAGGCAAACAACAAGGCCCGCTGCTTTCTTTTAGCTGGCATGTTTGACGTGCTTAGGATGAAGCACGAAAACATGCAGACCGCTTATGAGATAATGTAGTCTCTACAAGACATGTTTAGCAAACCTTCTGAAAAGGTACACCACGAAGCCGTTACGGTAGTAATGAATGCCAAAATGAAGGCAGGGATTTCGGTCAGAGAACATGTTCTCAACATGGTTAACTATCTCCATAAGGCCGAGGTGAACGGGGCTATGATAGATGAAGCCACACAGGTGGGGATGATTTTGGAAACTCTCTCCCCTGTGTTTTTTCAGTTCAAAAGCAACTATTTCATGAACAAGCTGAAATATAATATGACTGAGTTGCTTAATAAGCTCTACACCTTTGAGTCTATTTCAAAAGAAAAGACTAAAGAAGGTGAGGCAAATGTTGCAGAGGCTCAACCCTCATCTTCTGCTTGACAAAATAAGAAGAGGAAGAGGACTGAAGGAAGTGGTAAGTCTAAAAATGGAGGGCAACCTAAGAAGAACAAAAGCAACAACAACAAGAGCTCAAAGCAAAAGAAGCCCAAGGGAAAATGTTTCCACTGCAGCATAGTTGGGCACTGGAAGAGAAACTGCAAGAAGTATCTTCAAGAGCTCAACGAAAAGAAGAACAATGGTAAATCATATTTACTTGTTTTAGAAGCTTGTTTAGTTGAAGATGATACTTCACCTTGGATAATTGATTCAGAGGCAACTAACCATGTTTGTTCTTCTTTGTAGATGCTTAGTTCTTCAAAAGAGCTTGCCAATGGGGAACAAATGATGAGAGTGAGAACAAGAGAGTTTGTTTCGGCAAGAGCAGTGGGAGTTGTTAAACTTTATTTTAGAAAGAAGTTTTTAATTTTGGACAATGTTTACTATATTCCTTGTTTTTGTAGAAATTTGATTTCTGTTTCTAGGTTATTTGAACAAATGTTTAATGTTTCTTTTAATAATAATTATGTTAATATTTCTAGAAATGGTTTGAATATTTGTTCTGCGCATCTGAAAAATGGGCTTTACACTTTAAGGCCCAACAAAAAATCATTGCTCAATACTGAAATGTTCAAAGTTGAACAACCAAAACCCAAGAAGCAAAAGGTTTCTTCTGATAATGAAACATACCTATGGCACCTTAGATTAGGTCATGTTAACCTTGACAGAATTAACAGACTAGTAAAGGATGGTCCTTTAAAAGAACTAAAAGTTAATTCTCTACCAGTTTGTGAATCTTGTCTTGAAGGTAAAATGACTAAGAGGTCTTTCTTTGCAAAAGGCGAAAGGGCCAAGGAACCACTTAAGCTAATACATTCGGACGTCTGCGGTCCATTTACTGTGCAAGCGCGTGATGATTATGAATATTTCGTCACATTTATTGATGATTATTCGAGGTATGGATACATGTACCTAATGCAAAGGAAATCTGAAACTTTTGGAAAGTTTAAAGAATTCCAAGTGGAAGCTAAAAAGCAATTAGGAAAGATGGCGAAGACTCTTCGAACTGATCGAGGAGGGGAATACCTTGATACTGAATTCAAGGACTATATGATAGAACATGGTATTCTATCACAACTCATCGTACCTGGAACACCACAACAAAATGGTGTTGCAGAGAGAAGAAATCGGACGTTGCTTGATATGGTGAGATCCATGCTCAGCTACTCATCATTACCCACTTCGTTTTGGGGATATGCACTACAAACTACAGTATATCTTCTAAACATAGTTCCATCTAAGTCTATTCCAAAAACACCTTTAGAGTTATGGAATGGTCGCAAACCTAGTATGCGACATATTCGTATATGGGGGTGTCCAGCACATGTGCTGAAAGGAAAGACCAGGAAGCTGGAACCATGTTCTAAAGTATGCTTATTTGTGGGATACCCAAAAGGAATGAGGGGAGGTTTGTTTTATAGTCCACAAGAAAAGAAAGTATTTGTATCGACAAATGCCACTTTTCTCGAGAATGATTATATGACAAACTATAAACCTCGTAGCAAAGTTGTAGTTAAAGAGTTACTTTCAGATTAGATCAGACTACAATCGACAACTGTTGTCGAAGGACAAAATGAGGAGACCACATCTCCCGATCAGAATGTCATACCACTTCGACGTAGTGGGAGGGTTGTGAGACCACCTGCTCGCTATAGAAAACTTGGAGAAGCAAATGTTGCTATCTTTGATAATAGTGAGGATGATCCATTGACATATCGTGATGCAATGGAAGATTCTGAGAAGGAGAAATGGCTGGAGGCTATGAACCTTGAAATAGAGTCCATGTATGCCAATTCAGTCTGGAAACTTGTAGATCTACCTGAAGGGATAACACCCATAGGGTACAAATGGATTTACAAGAAGAAAAGAGGAATGGATGGGAAAGTTGAAACTTTCAAAGCTAGGCTTGTGGCAAAGGGTTATATCCAAAAGGAGGGAGTTGACTATGAAGAAACTTTCTTGCTTGTAGCTATGCTAAAATCCATTCGGATTCTTTTATCCATTGCTGCTTGTCTTGATTATGAGATATGGCAAATGGATGTCAAGACTGCCTTTTTGAATCGCTATCTTGAGGAAAGCATCTATATGGTGCAACCAGAAGGGTTTGTAGTCAAAGGTCAATAGCAAAAAGTTTGCAAGTTGTAGAGGTCCATCTATGGACTCAAGCAAGCTTCAAGATCTTGGAACTTGAGATTTGATGAAGCAATCAAATCTTATGGTTTCGATCAAAATATTGATGAACCTTGTGTTTACAAGTACATCAAAGATAAGAAGGTGGTCTTCTTGGTTCTTTATGTAGATGATATCCTACTCATTGGGAATGATGTAGGCGTATTATCTGATGTGAAGAAATGGCTCGCCAACCATTTCCAAATGAAAGATTTAAGAGAGGCAAGTTATATTCTTGGAATCCAACTCATAAGAGATCGCAAGAACAAACTGTTGGCACTGTCTCAGGCATCATATATTGATAAGGTGCTTATCAGATTTTCGAGGCAAAACTCCAAGAAAGGTAATTTACCTACACATCATGGAGTTTATCTTTCAAAAGAGCAGTGTCCTATGACACCTCAAGAGGAAGAAAACATGAGACGGGTACCCTATGCATTTGCAATGGGAAGTCTAATGTATGCCATGTTGTGTACAAGACCTGATATTTGCTATGCGGTGAGTATAGTTAGTTTATATCAATCCAACCTACGATTAGATCATTGGGTAGTGGTTAAACATATTCTCAAGTATCTTAGGAGAACGAGAAACTATATGCTGGTATATTCTAGTGAGAATTTGATTCCCATTAGATACACTGATTCTGATTTTCAATCAAACAAAGGCACACGTAAATCTATGTCTGGATCAGTATTTACTTTTGGTGGTGGAGCCATAGTTTGGAGAAGCATCAAACAATTTTGTATTGCTGATTCAACTATGGAAGTTGAATATGCGGCTGTTTGTGAAGCAGCTAAAGAAGTTGTTTGGCTCCGTAAGTTCTTAAATGATTTGAAAGTAGTTCCAGGTATGGATAAACCACTCACACTGTATTGTGATAACAGTGGTGCAGTGGCAAATTTAAGAGAACCTAGAAGCCACAAAAGAGGAAAGCATATAGAGAGAAAATATCATTTAATCAGAGAGATAGTGCATCGAGACGATGTGGAAGTTGTGAAAATAGCGTCAAAAAATAACCTTGTCGACCCTTTCACCAAGACGTTACCTGCAAAGAGCTTCGAGGCACACTTGGAAGGCTTAGGTCTGAGAGACATGTCTCACATGCTTTAGGGCAAGTGGGAGATTGTTGGGTTTAGTGCCCTAAAAGCTGTAACATTGTACATATTGTTAATAAATAAATAAAGTGACATTTATAATTATTTTGGTTGCTTATATGTATTATGAATACTTTTCTAAACATCGAGAAAATTCCATGATTATTTATGTGATTATAAATTTAGCATATAAGTGTTATATGCTTAAGGATAAAATTTACAGATAATAATCTAAATAGTCCGTAATAATTAATTAAAGTTTGGGATCTTTAATTAAGTATTACAAGTATGGGCCAATCTCATTTACAATGAAATAGTCATTATATGGGCTATTAATGTAGAGGCATTGGATTGAATGTACTTTATATAATGAGATTATATAAGACCGGACCAGGTAAATTATGAATCTCTAATAATCATCTGTTACAAATAGAGTATTCAAATTTATCACTATGATGATCATATATTTGACAGTCTTAATCCTGAGTATTTATTAAACTCCTATTTATGACATTATGTTTTTTGACTTGCATGGTAAGATTTGTCTAAGCACAGATCATAACTTAGCATCTTAGAAACATAATGTAATAAATGGCTGGGAATAATATTATACAGACATAGAATCCATTCCTTCCCTATGGAAGTTAGAAAAATAGTTCTCTTAAGTGAGAATTCAAGGTTTGAATAGTAGAATGCTCGTTCATAATAAGATTATGAATTAATTGTTCATTAGAGAATTATTGAAACTCAAGGATAAAGATGTAATAAGAGAGGTGAACGAAAATTAAACCTGGCTCTTATTATGAACTATTTATGGAGGACTGACTTATATGTAACGATTATATCAACGGACTACTCGCTAATTTTTTTTGAGTAATTTTACTATAATCTCAAGAGTTCGGTTTTAGGTTTTTAGTGGAATAATACTGAAACTAATAAATTTGGCACATTAATGAAAGAGTTTTAATTAATTGTCAAATTTATTGGAGCTTGGGTTATAGGTCCATAGGTCCCCAATACCACCTCTATAACACTATAATAGATTTATGCATATAATGAATTATACATATTTAGTTATTATTAAATTCTAAATTAATTATTTCACACTTGAATTATTAATGTGAAATAAAAAAATGTTTTCTGTGACACATAATGAAATGTGATAAATATTGTCACATTTAACTAAACATTAGTTAATTAATTGATTGATTATTTTTAAAATCTATTCTTAAATAAATGTCATTTATTTTTGAATTTAGATTTAGATATATATATATATATATATATGTGTGTGTGTGTGTGTGGTTTTGAACCAAATCTTATTTATATATAAGATTTTATAATATATTAATATACATATATATATATTAAAATAAAGAAAAGTTGACGTTTGAAAAGTTTACGTTTTACTTTTAAATATATATATATATAATCAAACGTGATTTGGAAAGTTAAAAAAAAAAAACAAAACGTAAAGAACTTTACGTTTCACGTTTTACTTTTCATATATATATATTTATATGTATATATAAAGAATCACAAGCGTGATTCGTTTAAAAAATAAAAAAAATAAAAAAAAATAGAGAAAAGGAAAGGAAAAAGATTAAAATCATGCAAAATATATCATTTCCCCATATATCTGATATGGTGGTTATTTTAAATTAAAAATTAATTAAAAAACTACTAATGGCTCAGATATAAAAAGGGAGAGATAAAGTTATCTCAGAAGTTTTTTCATTCACGTATCTTTTGTATAATACTTAGAGAGAAAAACTGAGAGTTCTTCTCTGAAAAAAAAAGGGTCTTTTATCTCATGTGTTGAGTACATAGCAGATTCAAAAAAGTGTAAGGAAAATTCATTGTTGCAGTTTAACGCCCACTCGTCTTTCTATTGGTGTAGAGGCCTGGATTGGAAGATCGTAGTGTCAAAGAGGAAAGCTAGGATACCCTGATAGTCTTCAAAAGGTTGGTAAAAATCCCCAAAGCTTTCTATTATTAATTAAAATTATATATCTATTCCCGATGAACAAAGTTTTTAGAAAACTTTTGTTTGTCAACGATCCGTTCCTTCCGCTGCGTTTCATATTTTAATTTCAACAATTTGACTTAAAACTGAGTCATTACTCCTTCTTTGGTTTTTGTCTTTTTGATCTTCGTTTTGCTCAAGGACTAGCAAAATGTAAAGTTTGAAGGTATTTAATTAGTAAGTTTTACTCATGAATTAATTATCATTTGAACTTGATATAAAGTTAGTTCTCGGCCTTTTTGTTAGTTTACATGTATTCGTTGTGTTTTATTTTCATGTTAGTTGAAATTTTAATTATTGAATGTTTGTAGCGGCTTAAAGGTGTCGGAAGAGAGTTTTTGTACACTTTGTTGGCAAAACAGGTGGCACCAAGGCGCCAAAATTGGCCGTTATAGTGCTCTTGAGCTGATTTTAGAAATTTCAGATAGAACACCCAACGCTTAGACGCTGGGTATATGGTGCTGCTGCAGTACAAATCTTGAGGCGGACGATTTGTAGCACGCTAAGAACATCTAGGCACTGTAGTAATGGCGCCGCAACACTGTTTCGTGAGGAAAGATGCGTTTGAGGCGGAAACTATGTGGAAACTTTGTTATTTTTGTTTAAAAGGAGATGGACACACTTAATTCTCTTAAGAATCAATTTTTCTCTCTCTTTCATTATGATTAAAGTGGCTTTGGTTTTCTTTTTTTTTTTTTTAATGGTGAACTGATTTTGTCTATACTATGTTTTGATTGTCATTTTACTATTTTGAGTTATTTTTTATGGTTTATTTGTATTATTTTGTTCTTAATGCTTTTCAATTGACTGACCATGAATTGGATGATTTGGTATTTATAATTTGGCACTCAGGAGAAGGAATATTAGATGCAACCTAAAAAGAACACAACCTAGGAATTTGCGAGGCATATGATTCCTTTGAAGCTTTTTTGAAAAAACCATAGTACGTGATAAATTCTTATTTTCTTGATTTTGAATAAGGATATTAGAATCAGAATTTAGAAATTATTGTTACTTAGCATTCGAAGAGGAGGTTGAAATAGATTTGGGTTCTTAGCTTATAAACAAGGAAAATTAATTAGAAATAAATTGACATGAAAAGGCATAGTTGATGATGGGTGAAATAAAACCTCTAAAATTTTTCACATATTGATTTCTTCTTCAAGTGCAATTTTGAATTTGTTTTAATTTCTAAGTCTTTTATTTTATTTGATTCTTGCAATTATATTTGATTTTTTTAAAATAAAGTTAGCATTAGTATAATTATAGTACTTCGTAAAAATTCGATAACAAACTTTGTGGATATGACAACCATGCTCACTATTTTTGCTATAAAACTTGACACCATACGCTTGCCGTTTTGTCACAAATAATTTCTCCTCGGGCCTCAGTCATGGGGGATTAACCTCTCCTAGATAACCTAAGAAAGTCCTAATTAGAGGCCTTCAGCAAACAAGATAGTTTGTATAAAATTTGAAATTAAAGAGGTTTTTCAAATCAGGTACCGACACTACAGCGTCAATTTTGGGCGTCATAGCACCCAACGCACGGGCCTGATTTATGAGAATTTGTTACTACAAATGGCGGCTGGGCTTTTTGTTTCATTTCTTTTCATTCACATAAGCCAGAAATAAGTGAATATAATCAATCACTTAAGGCATCTGAGGCAGCAACAACGTGGCACGAGACGATTGAAGCAAGGGTTGCGTGACACACGGCAGCAGCGCATTGGCTGGAACGCAGGCTTCATGGAGTCTCGGTAGAGCAGGAAGGACAGGATCTAGATGCCACTTTCACGCGCCTCCGCCGGAATTTGTAAGCCACTCCCGCGTTGATACGGCCTCGAAGCTGATCCGAGGACTCTGGTTACACGTGTAGATGCCCTGAGAGTGGTGAATCTCTGATCGCCAATTAATTTACATCTTAATCAATTCCGAAAACATATTCTGATGCTTTTTGTCTCCCAACCATTGCCACCTTGCCGAAGTATTAAAAACAAATAAAAGAGAAACTAAATAAATTAAAATTCAATCAGAATAAAAAGAAAATAAAATAAAGCCCAATAAAATAAAAATAAACTCTAAGAATACATGCATGACATAATTTATGGCGGTGATGGAATAAATTGGGTGGTGATGGAATAGATTGGGTCACGCAAAAAGACCATTATGTAAATGATATAGAAATAGTTATATTAAAATAGGTCAATTGCCTAGTTAGGCTGGTTAGATATATAAAAACATGTATGTAAATGTATTGTCCTTATAGTGTATTTTCAATATTTGGTTTTATTTTCTAGGCCTTGTAATGCATAACACAGTATTGGTCACCTGTAGGAAAACAAAAATTTCAAAAAGAAAAATTTAATAGCTTATAGCATGACGATTTTCACAATTAACAGTTGTGATAACTGTAGTTACCACGACAGTTTCTTAAGGATATCCCCCTCAAGGGCATCCCTTTTTTGTTTCTCCAATGTTTACAAACCATCGTGGGATTTGTCGTTTTGAAGACTTTAAAAAAACCACCATGGAATCCCTTAAATTACCATGATAGAAGATTCCATGACAGAATTTTAATTGTCATGGAATCCTTTATTTCTAGTAGTGGATCTTTTATTATAGGGCCCGTTTAGTTGATAGACTGAGTCAAGTCATTGGACTCTTAGAGTTTTAATCACCTAAATAAGTGTTGTAACATCCTCAAAATTCAAATCATTCAAATCCTTTGAATCTATTACAATCCCTAATTTGAAAGTCCTCCCCCCCACCCCCACCCCCCAAAAAAAAAAAAACTCTAGTCATTTGCTATAGTAAAATCCAATTTTTTCTTTTCTATATTTGTTAAAAAAAAATCACAACTTTTTTATTTGATATCTGATTGAGACGATTCTTCTTTCATTGCGGTTCTAATAAAGAGAGAAATAATCAAGATTCATATTGCATTTTTTTTAATATCATGAACATAAAGCTTTTGTTAGATTTGTTAATAAATAAAAACTTTTTTCACTATTATCCAAACATAAATTTCATTTTTATTCCATATTTATATTAATACTTTAAGCGTACGTCCAAACATCAATTTAGATAAAATAAAAAGAATCCAAGTCAGCACAATTCGAATCCGTCTACCAAATAGACTTGTAATACAAAGCAATTTTTCAAAACCAATTGTAAGTAAATAGCAGGTTTTATAAATATATATAGTAAATAACAGATTTAGGATGTAAATAATTTGTTTTTCCACCCAATAAAATGTAACGCCCACAGTTTCCTTTTATAGATACTTGTATTAATTTGACGTTAAAATGTGATATTATAAGTGCTAATATTATTTATGTTAAGTAAATTAACTTTTTATTAGTAATATCGCCAGTGACGGCTACGTGGAATCGATGTGCTAGGGATGTTGATGTCAAAATGATGATAAGCTTAAAGTATTGTTTTATTTAAAGAGTTTTAACTTACTCTAAATTTATAATCTTTATAATGCTCTAAAGTTATGTATGTTTTAGAGTTATATTCTTGATGATGATATAAATTTTGTTGCATATTTTCTTATTTTTATAATATTTATGATGTCATGATAATTACATGTGTAACATTTTTATGATGGCGTTAAGAAACTCGATAATATAAAGTGTCCAAGAGAATAATGTGTAAATTAATATTTTTTTGGATTCATGAAACTAAATATTATTGTTATGTATAAATAATTATGTATTATAATTATATTATATTAAATACAACTGTTTATACGTTTACATTGTTATTATATTATATTATATATATTATGCAGCCGTGGCTTAAAAAAAGAAACTAATAACTTTTTCGCATAGATATTATATATATACATTAAAATGACAAATTGCCGTGGAAAAGAAAAAAAAAAGGAAAAAAAAAGGAAAAAAAGAAAACTTAATTAGATTAGAAATACATTCATCTAAAAAAATGGGGAAACTAAATTACATTAGGATTACATTCATCTAAAAAAAGAGGAAAACCTAATTAGATTAGGATTAGGGTTTTCTACACTCATCTAATCGCTTTTCTCTCATAAACCTATAAATATACCTTTAAGCTACCAAAGTTTTCATTCTCTTAATTTCTAGGCAAAGGAAATTCTCTTCCTTACCCCTCTCAAATTCACATTCATAAGTCTTCATCATCTCTCCAATCCTCAAAGCCAAGAATTTATTACAATTATTTTCTTTCAACCTAAAGTAGAAGGAATTCTTTTTGGAGAATTTTGTGCAAGTCTTTGTATTTGTCAAAGGTTTAAAGGTTTTCATGGTTTTGAATTTTTATAATTGGTATATATTGTTTTAGGCAAAATCTGTTTGAAAATTGCTCTTTTATGTTATGAATGTATATGCATGTATATTTGTATGAAAAATGAATTATTTTGTTTATTACTTTGATTATAACAATGTTATTTTATGGTTGAAAGCATTTACGTTCACATGATATCATGAAATTTTATGAAAATAATGTTTTGTTATTGGAGTGATATGAGAATTTTAAGGTTTCTAAGTTAGTCGGTAAGGTTGTTGGCAATGTTTTGAAATCAAATGATTTTATTTTGATGCAATGTTTGGATATGATGTGGATATATATGTTACAAATGTTTGGGATTTTTTTTTATAAATTTTCATTCAAAATATTTTTAAGGCTATCAACTTTCAATCAAACACTACTAACAGAATTTTATTTGCTAGTAGATTTATATTTGTGTCATGTAGAGTCCATTTTATGGTTCAAAAAGTGTCTTTTGATTTTGTAAAAAATTATGAATCATTGTTTATATATTAACTAAATGTTTGTAAATTTTTAGCTTCAGATCCTTATTATGTTTTAATATAAAATTCATTAATTTCCAAGCACTTAGTGGTTATAAATGTCTGCCTGATATGCTCTATGTAATTCGTGAGATGATTAATCATAATTTTAAATGTGTCTTTTATGATTTATTATTTTTTCGCTTTTATTTATATGTTAAGCGTGTGGCATAAAAATTTCAAAAGCATATCATATATATTTGATTTTATAAAAATGTTTGAATGAAACTTGTTTGTTATTTAGCATGTCTGATGTTAATATTAACTCTGAATTCGAATGTTGTTTTGAATTATTCTAAATTTATTTGAAGCTAAATTTTAAATATTTTTTTATGTGTCTATTATATGTAGTAAATTTTATAAATTATTTTATAGCATAAATAATTTAATACATAATTTTTAATTAGGACTGCTCATTGCCCAGGCTTTGTTGGCAGATTTTATAGTATGGAATGTATGATTTATTTTAACTATCAAATGAAATTTTTATGGCTAAAAAAAATCTGAGTGTTATATATATATATGTGTGTGTGTGTGTGTGTGTGTGTTAACTTTATTCTTGTAAATTTTCATGCTCCAATTCAATACGAATTGAAAGATATAGTGTTATAAATCCTTGAAAGTCAGTCAGTTTTTATGACTAGTAGATTTACTTGAATGTTTTAAAATTTGAAAAAAGGTATTTTGGATTAATATTTTCAAGAGGAGAAAATTTGAATGATGTTTTTATATGTTAGCTGTATTATGGAATAATTCTTATGCTTTATTCATGCTTCTAAGTCGAGATTAATTTCTCTAAGTGATTAAAGATCAAGTTTTTTGTCTTTATGTTTCTTGGCTCTAAGTGCATGTTTGTGACTCAAAGATGTTTTGTTTTGTTAAGAATGATGTATGATGATGTAATATAATATTAAATGATATCATGAACATAAATATCAATTTTATGTATTATATGAATGATTAATAAAATACTCTAAAAAGCGAGCACACCGAGAACCATGGCAACATTACCAGATTTAAGGTTTAATAAGTAAGCAAGTCAAGTAAGTACATTTTCACCTACAACATGATAAAAATTTACGTAAAAGTTTTGAGAATATATTTTATGATAATTTTTAAGTCTGTTTTTATATATTGTCTTCTCATGAAAACTCGTGTTGCAACAAGAAGGTTTAACGGATGTTTCAATGACAAGGTATGTTAAAAGTATGTGCATATATATATATATATGTATGTATCACTTAATTAAGCATTGCACACCCTATGTTTATGTTTGTCCCATTAGGTGGACTGTCTTGCAAGGCGGACTTGTATGTTTGGTTTGGGATTTGTTACCTCACTTCTCTCGTACAAATATTAGGGTGTTTGGCAGGGCGGTCAGAACCATTGGTTAGAACTGTTTTTACTGTAGAATGTGAGAGCTTGACACCTTAACAACTTTTTTATTGTTACTATAGCATGTTATAGTTAGGACCGAGCTTGCCAAACAAGACATATGTTTATATTTATGGTGCAACGCTTGAGCCCTTAAAGATAAAATAAATAATGTTTTAATATAGAACTTTAAATGAAAAGATATGTTCTATATAAACATATGCCTCTTGCACTACTACGATTACAATTACGTTGTTATGTAATGATTTTTATGAAATCTTTTATGTTGTGAGATAGGAATATGTACCTACTAAGCTTATGCTTATTTAGTTTATATCATGTTGCATATAAGGATAATATACAGGTTGACTAGCATGGAGGACATGGACGGACGTGTGTGCAAGGAGTATTGGATTGGAAATGGAGTCGTGTCATGAAAGGAATTTTAAACTCAAACAAAATTTAATATATTATGTTCCACATTTTTATTTGTTTGAGAGTCAATTTTATTTGTGATATGTTTTTTGTAACTTATATTTTATTGAATGTAATTTGTATTTTAGATTTTAGATTTTTAGTTTCTTAGGTTATTTATTAAAGAATACGTTATATAGTTCATTTCTTTGTAATTAGTATTAATTAGTTGTTCAATTAGAAGCTAAGAGTGCTTGCATTATATGTGTGAATTTCTATTTGTTAATATTTTTTTTTTTTTGTAAACTAAGTTTTCTACAAGTAGTCAGTTATGCAAATGCCTTAAGTGCTCCATCGGACTAACCGAGATGAGGGAAACAAATCTAGTAAGTAGTTTTAACCAAAAGAATGGATGTTTTTCCTAAGATATTTTTGAGTGTTGTTAATTGTTTGAACTTGTTATTGGTAATTATTAAGTTTAACAGTAAAAGCAACGTTCCCCATGACGCCCGTAAAGGGACGTTACAGTTATGGCATCAGAGTGGTTTTCTTTTTCCAATACATATCACCATACATCATTTTTAAGTCCTTTAAGCAAGTATAAGATTCTTCTCTTTTAGTATATTATCTTGAATAGATTTGTCATGATTATAACCAAACTACTTAGGAGTCTATGAAACCCAAACTTTTGTTCCTCGAAGCAAGAAGCGATCTTTACCTCCTTATTTATGTCTAATGGAAAAGTTGATATTCAAGAAGTTTTGTGACAAGAGGTTAATTATGTGATTATATTATTTTTCTTGGAGAAAAAGTTTATGGAGGAATAGATAATTGATATGCAGCTCAAGAGAAGTGTAATGATAGTTTTATTTTTAGTGAACAAGTTTGAGAATTATACAAGGTTAATAAAAGGATTTTGTAAGGTCATATGTGAGATCTCTATAGTAATTTTTTTTAAGTGAAGGATGCTTTGCAAATATGCCTGTTATCAACAGGATTAACTATATGAACGTTTGAGGCTTGGTGAGGACTAATTTTTTTTTATGATAATATTTTGGCAAATTGAATGGACCGTAACATGATATGATAGAGATCACACATAGTAGTTCCTTTTATGGATGACTTTTGAATTAGTAGAGATTTCAATAGAGTATTCTAGAATTATTAATGCAGAAGACTAAAGATTAAATGTGAGATTATTATTTTTTTAGAGGATTTTGATTGAGGAAATTATAAAACGAGGTGATAGAGTAAGCCAGCTATTTTTATGGTGATACGTGATATCTCAAAAGCAATGTTTAATATTCTATTGTGAAAATTGTAGAAAAGAAAGTCAAGCTTCAAGTATGGTGTATTTTCACTATTATAAATGAGATTGGTTATTTCACGAATGAGAAGATAATGGTAGATTTATTAGAGTGCATAATGTTTTTTTATATCTTGAAGTTAAATCTGAATATTTTAGAATATTTTGTATATTTTGGAGTAAAAAGTTCCTAGAGTACAATTTTCTTTTGGCATATGATTAAAGACAAGTTTACATACATGAAATATGAGATATAAACAAAAGAGAGAGAATTGATGTTGCACTTAGATTATACTTCTATGAAAAATGATAAACAAAAAGGTAAGAAGAGAATTCAAACATTGCATATGATATTGTTAGTTGGACGTATGATGACTTTACTTAGACATGATTTTTTAAGAAATTTTTGTGTGAAAAAAAAAGAATGTTAAGAAAAAGGATTAGAAATTTCTCAACATATTCATTACTACACATATTTCAAGGATGAAACCCTTAGAAGGAGAGAAAGATGTAAAACCCTGAATTTTACACCAAGGTTTTTCATGTTCATATGCTAAGAAAGTACAAACCGAGTTCATGTTCTTTTGCGCAAAAAAGAAAGAATAAGACGTTTAAGGGAATATAATTTATAGGGATAAGCATACTATATCTTTGGTTGAAAAGGAGGATATTAGGGAACAAAGACATTTCTTGAGTCAAAGAGTTAGTGGGAAATCAAAAGATTAAAGAAGTTACATGGAAAAGAGATATGAGATTAGGACTAAGACTTTGAGAAATAAGGAAATTGCATTAGTTAATGTCTTATGGCGTAACCAAAAAGAGGAGGAGGCTATGTGAAGCCTACTATCCTTAGTTCTTTTAAGTTTCGAGGATGAGACTCTTATAAGATGGGGAGAGTTATAATGCTTGCTATTTTCTTTTATGGATACTTACGTTAATTTGACATTAGAATATGATATTTTAAGTGCAAATATTATTTATGTTAAGTAAATTAACTTTTTGTTTAGTAATATTGCAGGTGACGCCCATGTGAAATCGATGTGCTCGGGATGTTCATGTAAAAAATAATGATAAACTTAAAGTATTGTTTTTTTTAAAGAGTTTCAACTTGCACTAAATTTATAATCTTTATAATGCTCTAGAGTATGTATGCCCTAGAGTTATATTTTTGATGATGACATGAATTATTGCATATTTTCTTATTTTTATAATATTTACGATGTCATGATAATTACATATGTAACATTTTTATGATGGCGTTAAGAAACTCGATAATATAAAGTGTCAAAGAGAACAATATGTAAATTAATATTTTTTTGGGGTTATGGGAGTAAATATTATTGTTGTGTATAAATAATTATGTATTATAATTATATTATATTACATTAATTATGTTATATTATATATAACCGTTTATATGTTTATATTATTATTATTATTATTATATTATATATATATATATATATATATATATATTACATGCTGTGGCTAAAAAAAGGAAACGAAAAACTTTTTAGTATATATATTATATATATCCATTAAAACGGCAAATTTCCATGGAAAAGGGGAAAAAAAAAAAGGAAACCGAATTAGGATTATACTCATCCAAAAAAAAAAAGGGAAAATCTAACTTGATTAGGATTACACTCATCTGAGAAAAAAGGGGGAAACTTAATTAGATTAGGATTAGGATTTTCCATACCTTCTAATCTTTTCTCTCTCATAAACCTATAAATATACCTTTAGGCTACTGAAGTCTTCATTCTCTTAATTTCCAACCAAAGAAAATTATCACCCTTACCCCCTCTCAAATTCACATTCATAAGCCCTCATCATCTTTCTAATCCTCAAAGCCAAGAATTTATTACTATTATTTTCTTTCAAGCTAAATAAAAGGAATTCTTTTTGGAGATTTTGTGTGCAAGTCTTCATTTTCGTTGAAGAAAACATAAGAATTTGGGATATGGATTAAAGGTTTTCATAGTTTTGAATTTTTATGATTGGTATATATTGTTTTGTGACAAACTCTATTAGAAAATTATTCTTTTATGTTGTGAATGTGTATGCATGTATGTTTGTATGAAAAATAAATTATTTTGTTTATTACTTTGATTATAACAATGTTATTTTATGGTTAAAAGCATTTATGTTCGTATAATATCATGAAATTTCGTAAAAATAATGTTTTGTTATTAGAGTTGTTGCAAAAATGAATGCGTAGCGGAATTTTAGAAATTTTAAATTAGAGTATTTTTTAAAAAAACAAGTTTGACATGCTATATACATAAATTAAACAGATCTTATTAACCTTTGTATGCCAAAGAGCTCTTGCAATCAGTGAAGAGAAGAACGTTCCAGAAGAGTCTCAACTAACTAGTCTTCTTTGCTATTCTTTATCCACAACCGGAGTGTGCGTGGGCACATGTCGTACAGCTCTTCCCCAGTGACTCTCATTCCAACCAATAGAAATGACCTAGAGCCAAGGTTCATGATTGTGAATGGTAGCTCTCAGGGAGTTTTAGAGTATCTAACACTAGAGTACTCACTCTAAACCTCTCAATTGATCTGAATAAATGAGAAAACTCACTCCCGATTTATAGAGGTTACACCTAGGGTTAATCATTATTAGATAAGACCTCAAAAATTTGAATCTAGATCAGCTTTTGATAAAATCACATAAAAATGAGTAATCAAATTATCATTAGATTGGTATAAATAACTAACAGATCGTCCAGCCAAACTTACTCCATCGGCAGGCCAAACTAACGGATCGGCCTGTCGAACTTACGATAATATGATCTTTAAGAATCTTTTATTTCCCACCCGAGATTCTTTGGATAGAGCCTCAGTTTTAATTAAGATAACTTAATAAAGAAGTTTTCTAATTAAAATAGTCATATTTGGATAATCTTAAGGAAAATAAATATTCCTGATACTTCAACAAGTTTATCTTGAATTAATTTACAAAATTAATTCAACCGATAAACAAACATAAATTATCTGATTTTATCAAATTTCAGCCAATCTAATAATTTAACATAAGTCACCAATTTATTAGAAAAGCACGCCTATCGTTACAGGATTTATTATGAGCTAGTAAAGGGGACCTAATAGACCTATATAGTTCGAGCTTCGATAATTATAAAATATAATATCTCAGATACATATTTTATTATTATCAACTCTAACGCTACTCCACTAAAAGCTTAGAGCTGCACTCTCAAACTATATAAAATTAAGAAGCTTCAAATTTGCTAAGTGTCCATGACATATCATAATGTGTCCTATCCCCATAGGATATTCATAATTGGCTTAAAGATAAATTCCATTTTACCTTCATGATTATTCTTATCTTACGTTCCGTTATCTCACCATTGGAAAACTTACCATCCAAAGACAGTATACCATTTGGTTACATCTATGTATCCAAATGGTTTAGCGCTCTAATTTTCTAATCATAGGATAAAGCATGTAAGAGAATATCATTGACTCCACCAATAGAGCAATGAATTCCATATCTATGAATAGTAGGTCTATACTATCAAGAGTCATATCTCCAACATACCGGTATGTACACCATCATAAAGTCAGGATGTCACCCTTTGGTACATTAAAAGACATAAGTCAAAATAACAGGCTCATTAGTCATTTCAAGATTAAGATACAACACATATGATTGTCTAAAGTGAATTGATTTGTATATATGGATTTATTAATTTAAATCAATTTCACTTTATGTCCCGATCCAACACATCGTTGCCTATAACAATGTACCAATGTTTATACTCGCAGAGTCCAATTCCGCTGGCTAAGACAACCCATCTCCCATCAGGGTTGTAAACAACATAACAATCTTAGCATGAATAAAGTGCCAACTTTCGTCCCTCGATTGCAGATCTTATGATTTAGACCGTCACCTTTAGAATCATGTCTTTCACATAATATGTCCATCATATGCCTGATTCTTAAAGGTTTAGACTGACAGTCTCAAACTTTTTGTTTGCTTATCATACATTCAACAAATATGAACGTAAAGAGGACAACATTTGGTAATGAACAATAAATAAATTCTTTATCGATAAAATGTCTCTAAAAACATATTACAACATGTTACTCATTAGGGCATACATGTCTAACAATCTCCCACTTACACTAAGTGAGTAAATATGACATATCGGGAATTCCCATAGCTTCTACATGCCTCTCAAAAACCCTCGTAGTGAGTGTCTTCCGGTCTTCGAGAATAGATAAGCTGAATTGTTCTCAAATGCGATTTTGCATACATCAACATGCCCACCTTCAATGAAGTCTTTTATCACATGATACTTTCGATGAATATGCTTACTTTTCTTGTGAAATCTTGGCTCCTTAGCATTTGCTATCGTTGTAGTGTTATCATAATATAATGATACCGCCTTATCTATGTTAGGAATTACCTCAAGATTGTCAAGGAACTTGTGGAGCCATGCTGCTTCTTTTGAAGCATCACTAGCTGCCATATACTTGACTTCCATAGTTGAATCCGAAGTGCAATCTTACTTGACACTTGATGAGACTGTAAAAGTGTACATTTTTCAATGCTTAAATCATTTATTTATGCTTTTATTTCTCATTAAATCCTCTAATTAATAGCATTTGTGAGATAATAAGTGTTTTTGTGTCTTAGTGTGTAAATGTGTTTAAAAATATGTTTTTAGTGTATTTCTATGTTTAATAGAATTTTTAGTAATTTTTAGAGTCATTTCGGTGTGTTAAATAAGTGTCTAGTCTGTAAATAGTTAAAACCGTAAAAGTAATGCGGTTATTTTATTTTGAGTCTTAATATATTTGATAGTGTGTTTTAAGTTTGTAAATATGTTCTCTTATATTTTTAGTAATTTTTAAAAATATTTCCAAGTCATAAAAATTATATCTGTGTCAAACCGTAAGAGACTGGAAATTTTAAGAGTTTTTATTTATTTTTGTGTGTTTTAATGTAAAATAAATATTTTTAATGTTTTTGTAAATATTATGTTTGTAAAATAATTAATATTAGTGTGTTTGTCATTTTTAGATTTGAAATCTGGAGGAAAAACAGAGCAAAACGATACCAAAATGGACAAAATCAGACATCAAATGCATAAAAAAAATCCTTAAAATATTCAGATTCATCTAGAAGGGACACGTGGCGTAACAAGGACCTCTGGATCAACTGACAGATTGATCTCAGCCGTCGAAGAGAGGGACACGTGTCAATGCGTCATCTGGTGCGTCAACGAAATCTCAAAGTGCAGTCCACGTGTCGAAGTATGATTGGCGCATGCGTTACATGCGCCGACAAGCTGCAGCGAGTCAGAGGAGTGTCTCAGACGTCTCGGATCATGTGCGGGCAAGTTCACTTTGAGTGTTCTGATAGCCGTTAGATGAGAATACTTGGACCAATCTGACGGTCCAAAATTACGGTCCCACTAGTCCCACCTGGGCCCAATTTGCGAGCATTTGACAACCGTTGGATCGCGCAATTAACGGACACGATCAGTCCGTTATAGTCTTGTCATGACCTGCGTCACACAGGATCCCAAAGGTTAAAACACACAATGAAGAGAAGATCTCAGCACGGGAAAAGAAGAAAAATAAAAAAAATTCAAACACAAGAATCCCGTGATTCTCAGTGCGAAGGGGGCCAGCTGTAGCGCGAAGAAGAAAAGGGGGAAAAGAAACGATCAAATTTTTCAACGCTTAAACAGTGTAAATAATTGAGAGAATACCTCAATAGTAATTATTAAGGCCTATAAATATTGAGGCATTTGCCTCAGTTCAGGCACTCCTCAACGAGCCTTTGGCCCTCTTTCCCATTCTTTTTCTTTTTGCTGAGTTAGACTCAGCAGTATTTTATTTGGTTAAATAATAATAAAATAATGCTTAAATTAGTATAGAGAGTCTGGTGAGGCAGAGAGATGATCTTGTATGTATAGTATTTTGGTATGAGTTTTTACTCTATATCTATGTTATAATGCTTATATTTTTGTAGAATAAATTATATATTTATGTTTTCAATAATTATTGTTACTGTTGTTATGCTGCCAATTTTTACATAAATTCAATCATGCTTTTTTTATGTAATATAATTGTGTTGCATAATTAATATTAATAATACTAAAGTCATGCTCGTTTATTAAGTTGAGTTTTTGTTGCATTATAGACATAGACTGGCACAGTAAATGCTTGGTTATTCTTGATTTATTGTAGACAGAGGATGACATAGTGTATTCTTAAACCAATTAATAAGTCGAGGTGCTGCCGAAATCAACGCAATAATTTATTCCATAAAAATATATTAATTTTGATTTGTTATTATCTTTTCTATCTTAAAATTATGTTAATTATAATTGAGTGACAACGGTTATAATTTTCATAATTAGTGCACCAAATCATTAGTGAGAGATGATTATTTTGCTAGTTTTGATAAGAAAACCCTTACTACATTATGGCTTGCTATATTGTCGATTTAGGTTGATCTATATAATTAGTAAAATGTGCTTGCAATTAATGAGATAAGATATAATAAATCAAATGCTTTAGATAATTATTAATTAGAATTAAAATTCCATATCAATTGCAAAACATACAAGGAATTCTCAAAGCTTCACCACTTTAATTTTATGTTTTAAATTTTGAGTAAAAAGAAAAAATCACAAAAGTATTTCTTTTACTTTTAAACTTTGCTCTGAAAAACAGCTTGCCTTTTTGAACGTTTATTTTTATCAATCTCTCGAGTTACAAATTTTCACCTCCCTATGGATACGACAATCTTTTCTATACTACATACGTCCTCCGTTTATTAAGAGTAAACATTTTTTTGGGCATTACCAACACTTTTTCAAACAATGGCACCACCACCTAGAGTAAACACAAAACCAGAAGTCGATCTCCTCAATTCCAGATAGGATTGGAAATCTAAGTCAATGTATCTTAGAGGTGTTAAATCATCACCTGAATACACAAGTATATACCCTTGAGTCCTTCTCAAGTACTTGAAGATATGCTTGACTGTAAGCCAGTGGTTCAGTCCCAAATCCGAATGAAACTATCTTACTATCTCAACCACATAATTAATATCCGGTTGTGGCATACATGAGACTGCCCACTACTAAAGCATAAGGTACCTCCTTCATGTATTCTCTTTCTTCATTAGACTTTGGCGAGTCTTTCTTAGAAAGAGTAACTCTAGACCTAGATGGTTTCCCACCTTTCTTAGAATCCTACATTGCAAACCTCTTGAGAATTTTATCTATGTAAGGTGCTTATGACAACCATAATTTGACCGATGACAACGCCTTAACATCATTGCCAATTAGCATAATGTTATCTACATAGAGTAGTAGAAAAACCACTTCCTATCCTTAATGTGTTTGTAAACACATAGTTCATCCACATTTTGTTCGAACCCATAAATCTTGATCACCTAATCAAATCTTATGTTCCAAGAACAGGATGCCTGCTTAAGCTCATAATGGACTTTAGGAGCTTACAACTTTACCATCCTGACCCTTAGCCTTGAACTTGTCTGGCTGTACTATATATATGGACTCATCAAGATAGCCATTCAGAAAGGCCATCTTGACATCCATCTATCAAATCTCGTAGTCGTGAGCGGCAGCTATGGATAATAGAATGCAAATTGACTTAAGCATGGCCATAGGTGAAAAGGTTTCCTCATAAGCGATTCCTTCTTTTTGCGTATATCCCTTAGCTACTAGTCAAGCCTTATGAGTTTTGACTTTTCCATCTGCTCCTCTTTTTCTCTTATAGATCCAATTACATCCTATGGGTTTTACCCCTTCAGGAAGATCTATAAGTTCCCTAACCTGATTAGTCTCCATAGACTTTATCTTAGTATTCATGACTTCTGTCCAGTGTTTTGAATCAACATCCTCCATAGCCTCTTTATAAGTGTAAGGATCCTTGTTATGTTCATTTGGTTCAGCTAAAAATCCCTCACCATTGCATATATACCTCTCTGGTTGACGCCCGATCCTCCTACTACACCAAAGCCCCTAAGGTTGTTGTTGGTTTTTCTATATTGATTGGATTGGTTTCTACCGGAACCCCAGGAGCGATCGAATCACTCGCCAACTCCTCGAGTACCACTTTACTTCGAGGCTTAAAGTCGTTCATGTAACTTTCCTCAAGGAAAGTTGCATCTGTTGCAACTATGGCTTTATTTTCCTTCGGGTTATAGAAATAACCACCATTCGTCTATTTTGGATATCCTACAAGTACACAAACTTTCGAATGTGCTTCCAACTTATTCGCTTCCTTATATAGGACATGAGCCAGATATCCCCATATGTGAATATGGTTTAAGGATGTCTTCTTCCATATCCACAACTCATGAGGAGTTTTGTGAACCAATTTTGAAGCATATTGTTCAAAAGATAACATGTAGTTTTTAGTGCATATCCTCAAAAGGATAAAGACAATGATGAATAACTCATCATGGACCTGACCATGTTCAACAAAGTCCTATTCCTTCTCTCAGCTATGCCATTCTATTGTGGAGTGCCCGGTGCATCAAATAGGATAAAATCTCATTCTCTAATAAGTGTTCCAAGAACTCATCGGAGATGTATTTACCACCTCGATCGGATCGAAGTGCCTCTATGGGTTTACCTAATTGCTTTTTTGCTTCAGCCTAAAACTCCCTAAACTTGTCACAAGTTTCACTTTTATGATGCATTAGGTAGACATACCTATGTCTTAAGTAATCATCAATAAAAGTGACGAAGCACTCATACCCTCCTCGTACCCGGATGTCCATGGGACCGCAAACATCACTATGTACAAGTTCTAGAACCCCTTCGGCCCTATGCCCTTAGACTTGAATGGTCTTTTGGACATTTTGCCCTCCAAACAAGATTCCACCTTCAAGTGACTTAAAGGTCTATCCCTTATCAACATTTGAATCCTATTCAGGCTAATATGATCTAATCGCAAATGCCAAAGATAGGTCTTATTAAAGAGAGAAGTCTTAAGTTTTTTAGAATTATTATTATTAACCTTATTGTTAAGCATTAAGTCCATCTTAAGTTTAATAAAATATAGATTGTTTTGCATCCATCAATCACAAATAAAAGATTTGTTTTCACAAAGCACCACTTTATTACTGAAAGAAATTAAATAAGAATCTTTAAATAAACAAGCTATAGATATTAAATTTCAAGTCTAGGAACATAAAACAATCTCGCAAAACTAAAATCCTGTAATTATCAAAATAAAGATGGACGTCTTCCATTGCTTCAGCCAACACCAAGGATTCATTGCCCATCCGAAGCGTGAAGTCTTCATGTAACAGACTTCTTGTTTCTTTGAACCCCTACAGAGAAACACAAACATGCTTAGTTTCTCTAGAATCTATGACCCAAGTGTCACTTGATTCCTCAACGAAACAAGTTTTAATAACCAGAAGATCACACCTACCTCCTTGAGAAAGGAAGTCCTTACAATTCTTCTTGATGTGCCCGATTTTCCCATGGAAAAAACACTTGAGCTTCTTTGGGTTCTTCTTTTTCTTCTTCTTATTCTTGTCGTTTGTAAGAATAGAAGATTTCTTGTTCTTAGCCTTTTGCTTCTTTCTATTCTCAGGGTTAGGATTGGAACTGGATGCAGCTGCCAAGTTAGCGTCACCACCCACAAGAGTTTCCTTGATCAAATTTTTGAACTCTTGTAACTGCTTCATCAACACTGTTAAGGTTACATCTTGTCGATTGCTCAAATTTTTTGAAGCTCTAAATGGGATGAACTCCTTCGATAAAGTCTTAAAGACCATAGTCATCTATGACTCGACATCGATATTAGCTCCATGGGCTTGAGCGTCTGCAAGGTATTCTATGACTAACATCATATGCTCCTCCACAGGAGTCCCCAGTCTTTGTTTGCAGTTCAAAAGCTTCTGAAGTCCCCTTACTATTTTGTTATAGCTTAGCCTCCAAACATATCTTCAAGATTATCCATGATCTGTTTCACAGTTTCATAATCTTCATATTGAGCCTGCAGCATGTTATTCATGCTAGCCATAACATAACAACAAGCCTGATCATTAGCATCTTTCTAGTAATCATATGTTTGGATTTACTCATTACTAGATTCCCTGGTAGGTTTGGGAGGACACGGTGTCGTCAGTATGAATTTAAGTTTCTCAAATGATAGGACGATATTTAGGTTCCTCTTCCAATCAATGTAATTCTAACTAGTTAATTGATTTTTATCAAGTATCGAAGATAAAGCATTTTTAGACTTTTTAGTCTACAATAAAGATCATATACCAAATATAAGCAAACATTCCATAACAGTTTAGTAAGATAACACAATCAAGTAAACAAACAATTGTGTTTATATATCAAAACCTTGAAAATATCACAACCTTACAACGATAATTCCTAACTCAGAATTCAACAAGCCGCCTAGGGGATACTTGCCAAATTCAATTAGTAATACGGATCCACTCTGATTAATATATGCCATCCAGGACCCGTCTGATCTAGAATACATTAATAATCACTTTCTTTAGCCATTAATTTTATTAACAGAGAATATCACAACCTTACAACGATAATTCCTAAGTCATAATTCAACAAGCCGTCTAGGGGATACTTGCCAAATTCAATTAGTAATACGGATCCCCTCTGATTAATATATGCCATCCAGGACCCGTCTGATCTAGAATACATTAATAATCATTTTCTTTAGCCATTAATTTTATTAACAGAGCACCTATAGGAGGTTAACAATAAAATTAACTTGAGTGTATAACCATCATTTTAACTATTTTATCTATGATCTATAATTGCCACCTAGGGGTGTACAACAATAAATCATGGTAAAATAAATTATCCTTTCAGAGATGCAACCAGGTACATGATGAAATCCTTTCCTAGGGGTCAAGACCACTAGGTGCTACCTATGGACCAACGATGGAGGCCATAGGTTCTCTCTTCGAAAAACTTCTCCCACTTAATCTTTTGGAAAACCAAGGTTTTATTTAAAAAAAATGTATGAACAATTTTTAAGGAGTGGCACTCCCTATTCTATATGATATGTTATTAACACACATGGCAAATCATATCATAATGCATACAAGAAAAGCAATTATGCAAGGCTACAAGTAAAATAATAATAAACAACCGTAATATTATAGTTCCATCCTAGAAAAAAGAAATCGAAGATGACAAAAGATCAATCGAAACATATTATCAATGCTTTATCTTTGTATCTTCAAGTTGTATCCGTCTTCATGTGGAATCGATCTTCAAGTCTTCAATCTCGCATAGATCAAATACTACACTTTTTCGGTCATCAGAAAATTTCATGTTTCTCAGAATTGTTTCAAAAATAAAATCAAAACTGCATTGAAAAATACACCTTTTTTGAAAAACCCATAGCTCTTTGTTGTTATGTCGATCTATGTGATCAGCCTACCGATCATAAGCCATCAGCTTGTTGAACTTGATAGTTTGGTCAGCCGCCAGAGCTGGCTGAAATCTGCCCCGTGGATGGCCTGCCCAACTGGAGATTTGGCCTGCTGGTCTACGACCATCGGCCTGCCGACCAAGCAGAACTCACGTTTTTCCAAAAAATAGTTTTCACATCGTTTTCCAATCTTATTTTCAACAATTCAAAAACATAATAATTTAAAGACTTAGGAAAAAAAATGTTAAACCACTATCATCTGTCTTATAGATCCATCTTCACTCCGAATAATTATTTAATTACAAAATTTTTACAAATTTAACATTAAATAATAATTCCTAGATGATGATGATAGACTGCCATCTAATTAAATGAAAAACCTAGAGACACATTCTAACCTTTAACGAACCATAACCAACATAAATTAATTAATTAATAAATAATTTAATAATAATTTAATCAACCATAATTAATTAATAAACATTTACCATACAATCTCATGACAATATTTAAATGTATAGAAATCCTAGAGTGCCAACTCTGTAGAAAACTAAATTCAAGCATATGAGAGATCAAGATAACATAATTTATATATATAGCACGTCACAAATGCGTAAATTTATGTAAAAACCTTGGCTCTGATATCAATTGTTGGCAAAACAAATGCGTAGCGAAATTTTAAAGTATTTTTCAAAACACAAGTTTGACATGCTATATACATAAATTAATCAAATCTTACTAACCTTTGCCAAAAAGCTCCTACAATTAATGAAAAGAAAAACGTTCCAGTGGAGCCTCAACCAACTGGTCTTCTTTGCTATTCTCTATCCACGATTGGAGTGTTTTTGGGCACACATCGTACAGCTTTTTCCCGGTGACTCTCCTTCTAACTAATTGAGAAAACCTAGAGCCAAGGTTCATGATTGTGAATAGTAGCTCTCATGGAGTTTTAGAGTATCTAACACTAGAGTACTCACTCTAAACCTCTCAACTGATCTGAATAAATGAGAAAACTCACTTCCAATTTATAGAGGTTGCACCCAGGGTTAATCATCATTAGATAAGGCCTCAAAAATTCAAATCTAGATGAACTTCTGATAAAATCATGTCAAAAATGTGTAATCAAATTATCGTTAGATCAGCATGCCGAACTAACGGATCAGCTTGCCAAACTTGCAATAATATGATCCCTGAAAATCTTTTATTTCCCAACCAAGATTCTTTGGATAGAGCCTTAGTTTTAATTCAGATAACCCAATAAAGAAGTTATCTTATTGAAATAGTCATATCTGGATAATCTCAAGGAAAATAAATATTTCCCATAATTCAATAAGTTTATCTTGAATTAATCTACAAAATTAATTCAACCGATAAACAGACATGAATTATGTGATATTATCAAATTTTAGCCATTTACTAATTTAACATAAGTCACTAATTTATTAGAAAAGTACACCGTATCATTACAGGATTTATTATGAGCTAGCAAAAGGGACTTGATGGACCTATATAGTTCAAGCTCCAATAATTATAAAATATAATATCTCAGATACATATTTTATAATTATCAATTCTAACGCTACTCCACTAAAAGCTTAAAGCTGTATTCTCGAACTATATAAAATTACGAAGCTCCAAATTAGCTAAGTGTCTATGACATATCATAATGTGTGGTATCCCTATAGGATATTCATAATTAACTTAAGGATAAATTCCATCTTACCTTCCCGATTATATTTATTTTACGTTCAATTATCTCACCATTGGAAAACTTATCATCTAAAGATAGTATACCATTTGGTTACATCTATGTGTCCAAATGGTTGAGCGCTCTAGTTTTTCAATCATAAGATAACGCATATAAGACAATATCATTGACTCCACCAATAGAGCTATGGATTCCACATCTATGAATAACAGGTCTATACTATTAAGAGTCATGCCTCTAACATACCAATATACACATCATCACAAAGTCAAGATGTCACCCTTTGGTACATCAAAAGACATAAGTCAAAATAAGAAGCCCATTAGTCATTTTAGGATGATTGTTTAAAGTGAATTGATTTGCACAAATGGATTTTTTAATCAAAATCAATTTTACTTTATGTCCTGATCTAACACATCGTCACCTATGACAATGTATCAATGTTTCTTCTTGTGGAGTCTAACTCTGATGGCCAAGACAAGCTATCTCTCGTTAGGATATAGATAACAAACCAATCATAGCATGAATAAAGCGCCCAACTTTATTCCATCGATTGTGGATTTTATGATTTAGACCATCACCTTTAAGATCATGTTTTTCGTATAATCTGTCCATCATATGTTTGATTCTTAAAGGTTTAGACTGGCAGTCTCAGACTTTTTGTTTGCTTATCATACATTCAACAATATGAACGTAAAGGGGACAACATTTGGTATATGAACATAAGTAAATTCTTTATTGATAAAATGTCTCTAAAAACATATTACAATATTTTACTCCTTAGAACATACATGTCTAACAGGAGTATGATATGAGAATTTTAGGGTTTTTAGGTTAATCGGTAAGGTTGTTGATAATGTTCTAAAATCAAATGATTTTATTTTGTTGCAATTTTTGGATATGATGTGGATATATATGTTAGGAATTTTTGGAAATTTTGATAAATTTTTGTTCAAAATATTTTTAGGATTATGAGCTTTCAATCAAACATTACTCATGAAATTTTATTTGCCAACTAATTTATATTTATGTTTTGTAGCATCCATTTTATGGTCCAAAAAGCGTCTTTTGATTATGTAAAAAATTATAAATCATTGTTGATATGTTAACTAAATGTTTCGATGATTACCAAGTACTCAGTAGTTATAAATGTCTGCTCGATATGCTCTATGTAATTCGTGAGAATGATTAATCGTGCTTTTAAATGTGTTTTGCATGATTTATTATTTTTAGCTTTTATTTATATGTGAAGCATATGACATAAAAATTTCAGAAGCATATCATATATATTTGATTTTATAAAAATGTTTGAATAAAATGGTTCGCTATTTAACATGTCTGGTGTTAATATTAACTCTAAATTTGAACGTGTGTTTTGAATTATTTCAAATTTTTATGTCTATTAAATGTAGTAATTTTTATAAATTATTTTATAACATAAATAATTTAATACATAATTTTTAATTAGGACTGCTCCCTGCCCAAGCTTTGCCTGCAGATTTTATTGTATGGATTTTATGATTTATTTTAATTATCAATGGAAATTTTTATAGCCAAAGAAAAATCCAAGCGTTATATATATATATATATATATATGTAAACTTTATTCTTGCAAATTTTCATGCTCTGATTAAATGCAAATCGAAAGATATAGGGTTATGAATCCTTAAAGGTCAGTCAGTTTTTATGACTGGCAGATTTACTTGAATGTTTTGAAAATTAGAAAAAGGTATTTTGGATTAATATTTTCAATAGCCAAAAATTTGAGTGATGTTTTTATATGCTAGCTATATTATGGAATAATTCTTACACTTTATTCGTGCTTATAAGTTGAGATTAATTTCTTTAAGTGATTATAGGTCAAGTTTTGTGTTTATGTTTCTTGACTTTAAGTGCATGTTTGTGACTTAAAGATGCTTTATTTTGTTAAGAATGACGTATGATGATGTAATATCATATTAAATGATATCATAAACATGAGCATTAATTTCATGTATTATATGAATGATTGACATGAACACTCCAAAAAACTAGCACACTAAGAACCGCGGTAATGTTACCAGATTTAAGGTTTAGTAAGCAAGCAAGTCAAGTAAATATATTCTCGCCTACAACATGATAAAAGTTTACGAAAATGTTTTGAGAATAATTTTATGATAATTTTTAAGTTTGTTTTTACATATTGTCTTCTCATAAAAACTGTTGTTGCAACAAGAAGGTTTAACGGATGTTTCAATGACAAGTATATCTATATATATGTATCACTTAATTAAGTATTGTACACCTTATGTTTATATTTGTCCTACCAGGTGGACTGTCCCGCAAGGTGGACTTGTACGTTTGGTTTGAGATTATTTACCTCATTCCTCTTGTACAACTATATTTATGTTTATAGTACAAAGCTTTGGCCCTTAAAGATAAAATGAATAATGTTTTAATATGGAAGTTTAAATTAAAAGATGTGTTTTATATAAACCTGTGCCTCATACCCTACTATGATTATGATTACGTTGTTATGTAATGATCTTTATAAAATGTTTTATGTTGTGAGACAAGAATGTGTACATACTAAGCTATGCGTACGTAGTTTATATCACATTGTAGATGAGGATAATATGCAGGTTCACTAAGATTGAGGATAAGGACGGGCGTGTGTGTAAGGAGTGTTGGATTAGAAATGGAGTCGTGTCATGAAAGAATTTTAAACTCAAACAAAATTTAATATATTATGTTCTGCATTTTTATTTGTTTGAGACTCAGTTTTACTTATGATATGTTTTTAAACTTATGTTTTATTGAATGTAATTTGCATTTTATTTAATTTCTAAGGTTATTTTTTAAAGAATACGCTATATAGTTTATTTTTTTGTAATTATTATTAATTAGTCATTTAACTAGAAGTTAAGAGTACTTGCATTATATGTGTGAGTTTGTATTCTTATATATATATATATATATATATATATATTTGTAAACTAAGTTTTCTACAGGTGGTCGGTTAGCCGAATGCCTTAGGTGCTCCATCTAACTAAGATGAGGGAAGCAAATCCGATAAGTAGTTTTAAAGAAAAGAATGGATGTTTTTCCTAAGATATTTCTCTAAGTATTGTTGATTGTTTCAAACTTCTTATCGATAATTATTAAGTTTAACGATAAAAGCAACATTCCTTGTGACACTTGTAAGGGGGCATTACATAAAATACGTTACTTAACATCCCATATATCATATATGTGTGTGTGTGTGTGTGTGTTAATTGCTTTAATAAAAATACTCTACAATAAAATAAAAATAACAGAAGTTGTAATAGATGTCACTTTTCAAAATGTATTAAAGTAAATAGCAAGTTTGAAAATGAGAAATTCGACAATAAGACCCTTTTATTGACCATTTGATCAATACCAAATGATTAAAATTTCACTGCATGCATGTTAAATAGAGTTATGCACACTAGATTAAAAAACTCCAAAAATAAAAGATACAAGAAAATGCAAATTCAACTCTGCTTCTCCTCCACCACCGAAAGGAGTTATTAGCGATCTCAGTTCGCGACCATCATGAGTTAGGCTTCACAAGGTAAAGGCAGAGGTCATTGAGGCTCGTGAGCTTGTGGGCGGAGGTCACCCTGTCTCCGTCGTTGCTGTGTGTCATGAGCTTATGGGCAGAGGTACTATAGTGACAGAATCGCGACCTCTATTTGTTGTGCCGGATATGGCGGTCGCGACTAGCGACCATGGTGGTTCTATTGTGGGCCCAACAACCATGGTGGGTTTGTTGTGACCAATGACCCCTAGCGACAATGGTGGTCTATCTAGCCGTAACAACCATGGTGGGTTTGTCATAGTTTTGTTTGACTATCGTTGTGACCTCGTCGCATTTAATATCGTAATTCTGTTAGGGCCCTTTCACAACTAGTCTCTAGTCCCACCGTATCCTTGCCACAACCAGTCTCCTTCGGTAGTGAGCCCAATCCCCTTGACCTTTGTTTGGACAATGTGCATCCGTCGAGCTCCCCCACCCTCTCTACCTCCCCTTGACCCACTATTGACGTCAAGCCCTTTATAAGCAGAGGCATCCCACTGGAGTTGCGAATTGTGACGGTCAAGATGGCATTGCAAGTCTCTTCCCCGCCCACCACCCCCTCCGTTGGAAGAGCTACCCACCGATGACAACCCCTAACCTCAACGGATGGATGAATTTTTTTTTCCTGATATTTTTTGGGTTTTGCTTTTTTTTTTATTTGTTATTTTAAAAGGGTGAAGATGTGGTAGTGTCTAACTAAGAAGCACCACTCATAGTGCCCATTCTTAAACCAATAAGATTAATAGGTCATTTGGCAGGGTGGTTAGAACCGTTGGTTAGAGAACTGCTTTTACACTGTAGCGATTTTTTTTTTTTTGGTTACTGTAGCATGTGAGAGCTTTGCATTGTTCATAACTAAGAAAGTTGTTTAGATCACAACTGTCAAACACGATTTAAATCGGATGGTGTAAACCTTGCAGTTCTATCAAAGACTAAGGGCCCGTTTGTTTTTAGAATTCTTTGGATTCTTTGGACTCAAATTTGGATTCAAGTGTTAAGAATCCTTTGGATACTTATTTGTTTCCCCCAAAATCTGAATCATTTGCGTATCAAGAATCCAAGTTTTCAGAGTTTTGACTCCCCCTAAACTTTTGATACTCGGATATCTCTGCTGCAGTAAAAATTAAAATTTTTTCTCTTCTATTTAAGAAAAAAAAATCATAACTTCTTCGTTTGTTATCCGATTGAGATGATTTTTTTTTTTTCATTGTGTTTCTAGTGAAGAGAGGAATAAATTAAGATCCATATTATATATTTTTCAAGATTATTAACATTAAGTTTTTATTAGATTTGTTGATAAATTAAAAACTATTTTCATTATCACTTTAAACGCAAATTTTATTTTTATTCCATACTCAGATTAAAACTTAAATGTATATTCAAACGTCAATTCAGGTAATAATTCAAATCACTAACTCAAATCTTAATTCAAATCACACTAATTCAAATCAAATCACTAATTCGAATCCATTTATCAAACGGAACCTAAATGTCCTTTACCTTATACGATGACATATTATTATTATTATTATTATTATTATTATTATTCAAATATATTTAATTATTTAACAACTTTTTTTTTTTTCAAAGAGCCTAATGCTCTTCCTGTGTCTACTCACCCTTGTCGGAGATCCTCCGACTTAGACCACGACCAATCGTACGCTCGAAGCTGAGCCATCGACGATATCCCAAAAACATGACCTTACTCTCTGCCATTTAAACCAAATACCTGATTTTATCTGCAAATTTGGCTCTTTCCTCTGCAAAATTCTCACCGACCACAACAACAATGGCTTGTCATCACCACCATGTTTAGCACAAAACACTCCCCTAGATTTTTCGTCATATTCTGTCAGCACAAGTCTTTGGGTCCCTTTCTTGTCTTCATATCCCCTTTGACTTTCGCCCTTTCTTTTTTCTAAATGAAAAAATTGAAATTCTAAATAATCGAGATAATATAGTTTTGTAAATCTAGAATAGAACAATGGGGACGATGCTGTCATAGAGCCTTTTGCGATTGTTTGAGTAATCAAAGAACTCCCTATTTTTAAGATTTTGAATTTCACCCCAAAAAAAAAAAAACTGTGGTGGAGTTTTATCATTCAGATTTTTTTTTTCTTCTTTTGTTATATCTAGGGCTTAAAAGGGAATGTATGCCGGGCATGGAAGTGGATGGGTTAATTCATTTGAGGTTGTGTCGTTTCTTTTTAAGTGTTCAGGTCAGACTCAGGATGAGGGACTTGAGATTTGGAAAGTAGTAGATTTCTCTCACATGTTGATAAGGAGATAGAATGTAATTTGGTGGAACCCAGAACACCGGGTAAATAAATGTAGGCTGTCCAAATCAGCACTAAATGGCCAAACAATCATTGGATCAGTCGCTATCAATAGTGCGCCACAGCGGGGCACAACCTAACTGCTGGGTCTGTTTTGAAAATTGTGTTTGATTATAGTTTTTGTCATTTTTAAGATTAGCTGCGAAAAATAAAAATATGTTAACATTTAAAAAATTTAAAGGTCAGTGTGTATCAAACCAAATCATATTTATTATTATTGTTTTTCATCAATTAACACATTTACAGTTATTTTTAATAATTTCCCTACCTTCCTCTTCTTTGTAAATTAATTTTGTATGAAATTACAATTATACTTAAATGATGAATTACTTGTAAAGATGAGAACTACTAATATGGATGATACATACATAAATCTTTTTACGGCTATCCTTAACTAGTTGTATGTGCCCACTTTGATCAGTTAATTGGTCTCTAAACTCAAACATATATTGCTTATCAGCAACAATAGCACCAAAGAATCGTATTTCTTGTCTGTCATTATTTTGCCGCTGTAGTCTTCGCCTTTGACCTTCAATTACTTAAATTGGCTCGTCGACATCGTATATTGCGAATACAGGATCATTAAGTGTGCGCATTTTAATTAAATTATGAATTACACAACATGCAATGACTATTTGCGCTTGTTTTTCTAATGGGTAATAACTCATATGTTTCAGGATGGAAAACCGTTGTTTAAGAATACCAAAGCACCTCTCTATGCAATTGCGCAAAAAAGAGTGTCTGTAATTAAATAATTCCTAAGGTCTTATTGGACCCTCAGATTCTTGAAACTATTGTAGGTAGTATCTCTGACTACGATAAGGTGCAAGAAATCCTCGCACGTTGCTATATCTAGAAT
The DNA here is from genome assembly GCA_025403435.1 of Artocarpus heterophyllus. NCBI lineage: Eukaryota > Viridiplantae > Streptophyta > Magnoliopsida > Rosales > Moraceae > Artocarpus > Artocarpus heterophyllus. The sequence continues at coordinate 25,603,613 of CM046335.1, read as the reverse complement.
CGATGACATAATATTTATTACCCAATGGGCGCCTGAAACGGTTTTCCGGGTTTGCTAATGCATGTTGAAACACTCTAGAATCAGCAGCTGCGTCCTCCCATCCGCTATAGACATAAATGAACAAGATGTCAAAGTTACAAGCTACCATAACATTTTGCGTGCACACATGTCGCCTTCCTCTATACAAGGTTTAAAGGGCAGTTGGAACAACAACTTGAATTTGTGTTCCATCAATGGCATCGACACAATCCTATACAACAAAGTATTAATATAACAAATAATAAAACATAGTTCAATAATAATTCAACTTAAAAATCAATTTATCTTGAATCACGGCCAGTATTTATTGTTATCTCTTATTTTCGACGATATGGTGATCTAGTTAGGCTCCAAGATCTCTTCTGGAGCCAATGCACATAGTATTCAACATCTCCCCAAAATGCCGACTTACCGTCTCCCCAGAGTGTACAAACCTATCTTGAAATTGCCTATTTCGATCTAAGTGAGAAATGATTCTTAAAAACATCATCAATAATTCTTGTATTATTAATCTATTTGAAGGGTATAGGTTACGTTGTTGAATTAGTTCAACAATTGCTAAAAACGGTTCTTTATGCATGCAACACGTCTCATACAACCTATTATTGTCATTTAACAATTACTAACACATATTCACACCCTGTCAATGCGCTATGACGTAAAGGATGCCCATTGGTGTAATTGATAGTTTCTTGTATTATTTCTATGTCTTGATTAATTTCTTCATTTACCTCACTACAAATCTCAAGTAGCATTGCATAATCTTCATCGGTACTTGATAAGGCAGAAGACATAATTAACCTAACATAGCTAAAAACATTATTATGCTAATAAGACTTAAAACAAAAAAAAAAAAAAAAGAGAACATGAATTGTAGTAAAGCATGAATAACAAGTCCTTAACACTCAAATCACAAACGTAAACAATGTCCACAACATCCAAAAATCAATGTCCAAGTAAGCAAACAACAATAGAAAAAAACTGTTCATGCGATGTCGAAAAAAAAAGACAAGTTCCAAGGTTTGATTGACACTATGAAAGACACTATCAAACATGTTCAGCAGAAATCCACGGCGATGCTCAGGTGGCACATTGATAAACGCCAATCTCATATCTTTTTTCATTGCAAGCTCCTGCACCGCTAGTGCATAAACCCTATCTTCCAAGTCCTCAATTGCATTCAGTATTCCCATGCAGGTAGGGATACTGTCCTCATCATCAGCACTACTATTTGCGGTAGATAAACGAGCTCGCTTCTTGGCAATATAGTGGTAGAACTCTTCTTGTGCACATACAGAGGCTTCACTTTTTATTGCCTGACTTTTGGACTAGCATTGAACAGATTCGACACGACTCTTAGCGGCACTCTTCTTTTTCGAAGCACCGCTACCTCCTGCATAAGCTTTAACCTTCGATGGGGGGGTGTTCAATACGTCATCGGAGTCCCCTGTCTCTTCCTCAGGTTCCACCTCCTGAACGGACTTGCTCGCAGCACCTCCAATGTTGACAGTGGTGTGTGGACCCATTGCTCATTTCCCTGTGGCTAGTGTCCCACCAAAGATTTCAGCGAGGACATCATATTTGGCAAAGCCCTTCTTCTTGTAATTTTGCCCCTCAAGATATTTCCGCCCAAAATATTTTTTCCAACAATTAACAATAATTGTATACTTGCCACTGCCAACTAATGAAAAAAATCAAAAAGTCATGTTGAAATATTATTACCTCTAAATAATTCTTCCATACATCCTCAGTAGCACTGACAGTGTTTGTCCTAGGATCCCAACCAAATCATGTAGTTTGCATTAACTTATCAAAGTCTTTTGTAGCAATCCTTAGTCTATTCCACTTTGCCATCAGCTATGCAAGTGTGTAATGTACCCTAAACTTTGCTGCTAACTCATTCTCAGTTTTCAGCCAAGTTTTCTTGTCTAAGGTGGATGAATGCAATCCACTCTTTGTTTCCTCATGCAACAAGTCAATGAGGAAGTTTTCGCATTCCGAGGTCCAAATAGCATGTTCCACACTATCACTCATCTATAAATAAGTATGAAAACTCTAAAATTACTTGTACTTCATGTAGAATGTTTTAGATCAAGTGGCTTAGGTGTCTTAGGTTGTTAGCAAACATAAGATAAAATGTGCAATAACCGGCAGAAAATCCATGCGTCATTCTAAGGTTAGTAAAACCGGCACAATCATATAGATTACAACCAGGGTATATTACCACACTCTATCTCATAAATGAAAAATACCTAAAATTTGACACTCATCATCGCCTTTATGCCAATCTCGATCAAGATAGCACCATTCTTCCAAACAGACATATTCATTAGACAAACAGATGAGAAAACCAATCATATGGGTATTATACAAAACAGATTGCCAAATTCAGTGACGAAACATGCAAAGGGCTAATGGGAGTTCAAATTCATAGCAGCAGTACACATCACAAAGCTAGTTTGGATCAAAAGATAATTGTAGGTGTTACATATGCTCAAAATTTCTAGTCTCCAAAAAATATTGGATTCAATTAATAACAAGAGAATCAAATTTGAACATGTTTAGTTGACACAGTTAAATGTGAAAGAGAACAAACAATTCTTATACCAGAGCTTTGCAAAATATGCATAGATGAAATGACAGAACGTTAAAAAATCTGCAATATATGCATACTTGAAATTGCAGAATGTTAAAAAATCTGCAATATATTCTTGTTGTGTTGTACTTGATCTTACTCATTTTAATTTTAATTTATTTGTTTAAGTAATTGTTCTGCCTTTCAAACATATACCGAACACATTTCATATGCAAACTAAGAAATGTATCACCAAATAGAAAAAAAAAAAAAAAAAAAAAAAAAAAAAAAAATGGAAAGTGGGGGAAACAAAAGGAAACCATGCATATATGTCCAAAGATAGCTTTCACAAGTAACTATCATTTGAGCAGTTTGTTAATACACTTCAGACCAACAAAGAGGCACCGTGCAAGGGAAAAACATTCTGGTGTTGCTTGTTGGTTGCAGGATTAGTCATTCTCGGATTTATTATTGGAAGGTCAAATAGATGTTCATCTTGGGATGACTATTAGTTTAGTGAAAGTGTTGTTGTTTTTTTCTTTTTTTGGTACAAAATACGGAGGTCATTGGTTGGTTTTGTGTATGTATGAATTTGGAGGGTAAAAATAAAAATGCTGTACAAAGCTATTTATGTGTGAATGAAGCGCTTTATGTATGAACAGCGTATGAATGAACATGTTAATATGGTGAATGTAAACCAATTGTCTAAAAAAAGATAGCCATAATTTTCATTTTGCTCAGGCATTCTTCGGAGGTTAAGTATACATTAAGCTCTTAGTTCGTAATAACGGAAATGCATCAAGAAGAATAGCTTGTCTCAAATATCTACTCTCCGGAACACATTTCTCTTGTCATATGCAAACTAAGAAGGCCACTCAAAAGATAAAAAAAAAAAAAAAAAAAAAAAAAAGGATAGAACAGAAAGTGGGGGAAAAAAGGGAAACCATGAACAAAAAAGACAGCCATTTTTTTCATTTGCTCAAGCATTCTTCGCAGGTGAAATATACATTAAGCTCTTAGTTCATAATAACACTCTATCTCATCAAGAAGAATATTTTCTCTCGAATATCTACTCTCTGAAACACATTTCTCCTCTCATATGCAAACTAAGAAGGCTAGCACCAGATGGAAAAAAAAAAGATGGACAGAACAGAAAGGGGGAAAAAAGGGAAACCATGAACAAAAAAGACACCCGTAATTTTCATTTTGCTCAAGCATTCTTCGGAGTTTAAATATACATTAAGCTCTTAGTTCGTAATAACAGAAATGCATCAAGAAGAATAGTTTCTCTCAAATATCTACTCTCCGAAACACGTTTCTCTTCTCATATGCAAACTAAGAAGGCTAGTCGAAAGCTAGAAAAAAAAAAAGGACAGAACAGAAAGTGAGGGGAAAAAGGGAAACCATGAACAAAAAAGACAGCCATATTTTTCATTTTGCTCAAGCATTCTTCGCCGGTGAAATATACATTAAGCTCTTAGTTCATAATAACACTCTATCTCATCAAGAAGAATATTTTCTCTTGAATATCTACTCTCCGGAACACATTTCTCCTTTCATATGCAAACTAAGAAGGTTAGCACCAGATAGGAAAAAAAAAGGACAGAACAAAAAGTGGGGGAAAAAAAGGGAAACCATGAACAAAAAAGACAGCCATAATTTTGGTTTTGCTCAAGCGTTCTTTGGAGGTTAAATATACATTAAGCTCTTAGTTCGTAATAACAGAAATGCATCAAGAAGAATAGTTTCTCTTAAATATCTACCCTCCGGAACACATTTCTCTTCTCATATGCAAACTAAGAAGGCCAGTCGAAAGATAGAACAAAAAAAAAAAGGACAGAACAGAAAGTGGGAGAAAAAAGGGAAACCATGAACAAAAAAGACAACCATATTTTTCATTTTGCTCAAGCATTCTTCGGAGGTGAAATATACATTAAGCTCTTAGTTCATAATAACACTCTATCTCATCAAGAAGAATATTTTCTCTCGAATATCTACTCTCCGGAACACATTTCTTCTCTCATATGCAAACTAAGAAGGCTAGCACCAGATAGGAAAAAAAAAGAAGAAGGACAGAACAAAAAGTTGGGGAAAAAAGGGAAACCATGAACAAAAAAGACAACCATATTTTTCATTTTGCTCAAGCATTCTTTGGAGGTTAAATATACATTAAGCTCTTAGTTTGTAATAACGGAAATGCATCAAGAAGAATAGTTTCTCTCAAATATCTACCCTCCGGAACACATTTCTCTTCCCATATGCAAACTAAGAAGGCCAGTCGAAAGATAGAAAAAAAAAAGGACAGAATAGAAAGTGGGGGAAAAAAGGGAAACCATGAACAAAAAAGACAACCATATTTTTCATTTTGCTCAAGCATTCTTCGGAGGTGAAATATACATTAAGCTCTTAGTTCATAATAACACTCTATCTCATCAAAAAGAATATTTTCTCTCGAATATCTACTCTCCGAAACACATTTGTCCTCTCATATGCAAACTAAGAAGGCTAGCACCAGATAGAAAAAAAAGGGACAGAACAGAAAGTTGGGGAAAAAAGGGAAACCATGAACAAAAAAGACAGCCATATTTTTTAGTTTGCTCAAGCATTCTTCGGAGGTTAAATATACATTAAGCTCTTAGTTTGTAATAATGGAAATGCATCAAGAAGAATAGTTTCTCTCAAGTATCTACTCTTCCGAACACATTTCTCTTCTCCTATGCAAACTAAGAAGGCCAGCACCAAATAGAAAAAACAAAAAAAGAGGACAGTACAGAAAGTGGGGGAAAAAAGGGGAAACCATGAACAAAAAAAGACAGCCATATTTTTCATTTTGCTCAAGCATTCTTTGGAGGTTAAATATACATTAAGCTCTTAGGTCGTAATAATGGAAATTCATCATCTCAAATATCTACTCTCCCCAACACATTTCTCTTCTCATATGCAAACTAAGAACAAACAGCACCAAATAGACAAAAAAAGGACAGAACAGAAAGTGGGGAAAAAAAAGGAAACCATGCCTATATGGCCGAAGATATGGTTCACAAGTAACCAGGATCTTGTATCTAAAAAGGAAAAAGTGTATCAACACAGAGGCGAAGCATAGCATGCAAAAAAATAAAGCCACAGACCCAGAATCCCCTGAATCAACAAACAATTACTAACATGACCAAGCTATCTCCTTACAGATGAAAAACCCACAATCCCCCAAATCAAGGAAGAGAGGAGAGGAGAGAATAGGCGCATACCTCGTCGATTTCACAAAGAACAGCGTCGGAGCTTTGATGGTGAGAGGATAGAGATCCGCTAAAAAACCCTTGATCCATTAAAAAACCCTTGTCAGAATGAGTGCAAGAAGAGAGATAAGCGAAACTGCTCACTAGGCTGAAATTGACAAAGCAAGAGGAGCGAAAAAGAGAGAAGAGAGATCGCAGGCAGGGGAAGATTTTGACGAAAGGGCCAAAAAAAAATTTCTAACCAGGTTAATGACCTCTTTTTTTTTAAAGTAAAAAATATATTTTTTTATATAAGTAAATTATCTTAGTTTTTTTAAAAAAATAAGAAAAATATCTGTAGCAGGATAAGAAATCTCAACAGGATGAAAAAAAAAACTGAAACCGTTTTGAATGTCTAAAATTTTTTTTTTTTTTGTGCCAAAAACTGTTCCAAAAAAATTGGACTATTTACCCAAAAATTTTTTCCCATGAGGCCCTTTATAAAAATCCCTCGATCGCAGGGTTGCGAGGAGATGGGTTTGAAAAGAGCAAGGGAGCCACAGTCCAAGGGGATCTGGATAAATGACTTTATAAAAAATAAATAAATTTTGGTCAATGGCCTCTCTTTTTTTAATCAAAAAATCAAGTTTTTTATGTAAAAAAATTAATTTTTTTATCATGTTGAGGTTTTTTTTTGCTTCAAATTATTTTCTCAATCTTGTTGAGATTTTTTTAAAAAAATAAAACAGTTTTTCTGTCTAAAAAAAGCTTGATTTTTGTACAAAAAAAAAAATCATTTACTTAATTAAAATTTTTTGATGGCATTTTTTTTCAAATTTTTCCAAGTTGAGATGAAGGTCGAGGGTTTGCCAGAAAGAAGATGGATAACCAGGAGGAGAAAAATGAAAACGATTACAATTCGTTTCTTTTTTTAACAAAATTTTGCAAAATTTCAAAAATGTTCTCATTTTTGTTTTGGGACTAAATTGTAAGTAAACGGGTTCTTGTCTTCATTTTCGTTTTTTATATTTTTAAAAACATCAAAAACAATTTCAAGAATGTAACCAAAAAGGCCTTTAGATTTTGAACTATTGAATTTCAATACAATGTTAAAAAATAAAAAAGAAAAAGGTTCTTATTTATAAGAATTTTTTTTAGAGGTACTTATCGTAACCATTATTTTGAAAATTTTTGTAGTGAATGTGTAATGCCCCGAAATTTATTTAATAATATTGTAGTGTAAAATAATGAATTAGTGTGCCATAATTAATGTTTCAACATTAATTTGATCATTTGGTTAAATTTTAAATTTTAGGTTGTTTTGTTAATTTAATAAATTCTAACGATTTCTTATTATTTTAAAATGTTATTTCAAGTCTTTAAAACATAACAGTTTGTAAAATGTTAAAAATATTTCGTTTTACAAAACCGTAGGCGGCACGTGGTTTTCGCATAGTAAAACCGCCCACCATTTCTCTCTATTTATTCTCTCTCCTCACACTCTCTTCCTCACACTCTCTCTCTCCTTCTCTCTCTTCCCGTGTGAGTCCTTCTGTCACTCCCTCTCTCGATTTCTCTCATTCTCTCTCAAATTTTTGAAACAAAATTTGAATCCAAGCTTCGAATTAGGGAATAGGAAGCTCGGGGACTTGATTTGGCAACCAAGAACGTGATTTATAGCTTCGATTCGAGGTTAGTTTTAAAATTTCTAAACTTTTTCATAATTTTTAATTTTCGTGTATTTTTGAAATCTAAGTTTGTTTGAGCTTAGAAAACCCTTGATTTGAGTTAAAGGAACTTAGAACAACTAGAATCTAAGCTTGGTTTGAAGAAAAACAGATTCGATTCAAGATTTTTCATTTTTCTTATTTTTTCCCCATTTTTGGATTTTTAAAAATCTTTTGTTCAGATCTTGTTTAAATGAGTTCAAAAGTGTCCAAACATGTTTTTCTATCATCTATGAATGTTTTCCATACCTGAGATTTGAGAAAAACATGTTAAAATCAAGATTTGGATTTTGGGAGAACCAAAACCCGTGGCTGGGAATTCTGGGTTTTTCCAGTTCGGCAGGCCAAACTACGTGTTCGACAGGCCAGATTCAAAGGATTGGCAGGCCGGACTCGTCCGTTTGGCAGGCCAAACCTGGAAAATGTCTGACCGATCGGACTTGATTTTCGGCTAGCCAAACTGCATAGTTTGGCCGGCCGAAGCAGGGCGTCCAGCAGGCCGACAGGGCATAGGAAAATTTTGTGATTTTTCACCCGTTTTTACTGTTTTGAACCCCAATTGAAATTCTAACCTTGTAAAATGATTTTAAAGATGCAAATGGCAGACTAGGACATCATAAAATAGTTTAGTAATATAGAATGTCTCAAACTAGATATTGATCGACTTAGTGTGTATCTAAGATCGTTCGTGGTTTCGCGGAGCTAACATATAGCGGACCAGGATTACGGTGTGGGGCACCAGCACGAGTATTGAGGTAGGACTTCTACCCTTTCTTTGATAACCCAGTTTCAAAATGATTTAGCTTTGAAAAGGTTTCTATAAAAATGTTTTCAATGGTTGATTGAAAATGAAATTTATCGGTTGTATTTTTATAAACCATGAACTAAGATGAACTTCGTAATGAATAATAATGAAAACATCTGGTAAATGGGTTTTGAATAATGTTAGAAATGAATATAAGGGCATGATGCCATATCAGAGATCGGGTCGTGTAGCGATCGACCTTGGGGGCAGGTCTCAGAACCCAGCTGGGCCACTACGATGGTGATATTCATGTGGTTTGCCTAGGAAAAGAAAATAATGTATTTCTGGTCGACCGAATAAACTGTTTTGGGTAAGAACGGTTTTATTAAATTTATTTATTCAAGGTTTCTTTTAAATAATTTCCTGAATAGTAAGACTTTTCTTTAAATTAAATGATTTAATAAAATATAGTCCTATTGAGCATTTCGCTCACATTTTGTTTGTTTTTAAACTTCCCCCTCTAGGTGGATTCCCATTTAGGTTCAGAGAGGACTCAACGGACAGGACTCAAGAGCAAGTAGAAAGACTAGTAGGTTATTTGTATTAATTGAACAAGGCATGTAATGTTTTTAACTTTCTTTATGCTTGGACTATGGTTGTATTATTATATTGTCAGTACAATGTGTGTGCATAAGTTGTGGGTCAGTGGAACCTATACTCGCGGTTCTTTATTATTTTATCATTAGCTTAATGATTTCACCTGCTTAATGTTTATGAACTCTTTTATACAATGTTGTTTTGAAACTTTCACATTTTTATACATTTGATTTAACCCCTAAAATTCTTGATTTTAATTAAATTCTCCTTTTAATTAATTTAAATAATCCTGCCACGCCACCTCCCGTACTCCAGGGTGTGACAGAATAGTATCAGAGTTCAAGGTTATGAACCTTGGGAATTGTACACACAAAGGTATGACAATGAAATACCTCTGACAGTCCAAATTTTATTTTCTGAAGTGAGAGAATGGCACCTAGATGTCATTCGACTGCCGATGCTGAGTTCGGAAACGATGAGGGCATGATGAGGTCTATGTTTGCGGCTTTTTGGCAGATGGCAGCCAGGGCTAGACCGGAGTATCCTGATGTTGGTCATCGGCATACATATTTTAAGGAATTTTGATGTGCGTCTATTCTGACTTTTGATGGTAATGGGGATCCGCAGTTGGCAGAATATTGGTTAGACTCGATGGTGAAGCATTTGGATACCCTTGGTGTGCCTGATGAGTATAGTGTAGAATTTGCTACATATAAGCTTGAGGGTGGTGCTAAAACTTGGTGGAACAAGCTAAGCGTTTGGAACGCGGTGGCGATATCAATTGGGACAGATTCGAGGAGCTGTTCTATAACCGGTATTTTTCGCAGGGGTATAGAGATCAGAAGGCAGCTGAGTTCTACAGGTTGCAACAGGGTGATTTATCAGTTAGGGAGTATGAGGCAAGATTTAATGAGTTGGCCAGGTTTGCTTCATCAGCAGTGGCATCGAAACGTGAGAAGTGCATTAAGTTTCAGGAAGGGCTCAAGGCTCCTGTTCGGTGACAGGTGGTTGCTCTGCGACTTAGGAGTTTTGGATAACTTGTGTCGTCAGCAATATCAATGGAGAATGATTATGCGCAGTATTGTGAGGATCGAGCAAAAGCTTCAAGAGGATCGTATAGGAGTGGTAGGAAGAGCACCAGTAGTCGTCCAACTCTGGAAAAAAGCAAGCAGGGTGGTGCGAACAGTGGTAGCAGCAGTTCATTTGGTAGCGGGTGCAGCAATCCCTACAGCGTCCATTGTCATTTCTGTCAGCAGCTCGGACACATCAAGAGGAATTGCCCGATCAGGAAGTGCCCATCTTGGATCTCGACCGAAGAAGATGCCAGTCATCAGTCTCAGCCTTAGACCCTACCTCTGCCTCAACAGTATCCGTAGTTGCAGTATCCTCAGTTCTCTCCTCAGCAGTTTTCATATCCGGCACGAGGGCAGCAGCCGTAGCATTTCCAGCGTAGCATCCCTTAGTATCGAGCGCCGAGTGCAGCTAGTGTGCAGTCGTCTCCGTCTCAGCAGTATCGGCAGAATAATCCAGGACCTAGCAATGTTGGTAGAGGAAAAGAAAAGGCACCAGTGCAGGTTCATGCAATGGCATCAGGTGGTTCAGATTCTCAGACCAGTAACGCGGTTGTCGATGGTACGATCTTAGTTTCTCAATCCTTAGCTCACATTTTATTTGATACAGGTGCCTCTCATTCTCTCATTTTGAGTTCTTTTGTACATGCCTTGGGATTAGATATAGAAGAGTTTAATGAACCCCTAGTCATAACTTCTCCCTTGGGGCGGGTGTGTATGAATTGTGTATGTAAATCTTGTAAAATAAAGATTGGGGATGGAGTTTTGAAAAGTGATTTGATTATACTCCCCATGAGCTCATATGATGTAATTCTAGGGATGGACTGGTTGTTCAGGTATAATGCAGTTGTGGACTGCCAACTTAGAAAAGTAACCCTAGTGTCTGATAGAGGGACTATGATCACTTACCAGGGTGGTGGTGGATTGGTTAATGAGTGAGCGTCTCATAAAGTTGTGTCTAGGAAGGCGAAGAAATCTGGTTTGTTGTGCTTTTCTTGTGAATCTAGAGTGCGAGCCCTATACTTTGAGAGGAAGTGTAGCGATTTCGGTGGTTGATGAGTTCAAGGATGTCTTCCTCGACGAGTTACCAAAATTACTACCACATCGAGAAATCGAGTTTGGTATTGAGTTGTTTCCGGGGACAGCACCGATTTCTATGGCACCTTATCGGATGGCGCCGGCAGAAATGAAAGAATTGAGGAAGCAACTTCAGGAGCTTGCTGATAAAGGGTATATTCGGAATAGCACATCTCTGTGAGGAGCACCAGTTTTGTTTGCTAAGAAACATGATGGGACTCTCAAGTTGTGTGTAGATTATCGGCAGCTGAATCGTGTCACAGTGAAGAATAAGTATCCCTTGCCTAGGATCGACGAGTTGTTTGATCAGTTGGGAGGTTCACGTGCTTCTCAAAGATTATTTGCGGTCGGGTTACCATCAACTCAGGATTAAGGAAGAGTATATTCCCAAGACAGCTTTTAGGACCCGATATAGACATTTTGAGTTTCTGGTTATGTCGTTTGGGTTGACGAATGCTTCGGCAACTTTCATGGATTTGATGAATAGGATATTTAGGTTGTATCTGGATCAGTTCGTGATTGTGTTCATCGATGACATTCTAGTGTATTTTAAGACTTGGGAGGAGCATGAGCAGCATCTTCGGATCATGCTTCAGACTCTGCGGGAGCACCAGTTATATGCCAAGAGGGAAAAGTGCAAGTTTTGGCTGACTGAGGTCAAATTTCTAGGTCATGTCATCTCTAAGCATGGTATTTCTGTGGATCCGTCCAAGATTGAAGCCATAGTGGAATGAGAACGACCAAGGAATGTAGCGGAGATTCGTAGCTTCCTAGGTCTTGCTAGTTATTACAGGAAACTTGTAAAAGATTTTCAAAGATTGTAGCTCCGTTGTCGAGATTGATCAAGAAAAGTGTCAGGTTTGACTGGGATGAAGAATGTGAGCTTGCTTTTCAAGAATTGAAGAACCGGTTGACTTCAGCCCTAGTGTTAGTTATTCCTAGCAGTGACGAGCCGTATGAGGTTTACGCAGATGCTTCAGGACGTGGACTTGGATGCGTGTTGATGCAGCATGGACGCGTGGTTGCATACGGATCGAGACAGCTACGACCTCACGAGCAGAATTATCCTACTCATGACTTGGAGCTCGCGGCAGTGATTCACGCGCTGAAGATTTGGAGGTGTTATTTGTATGGAGCGACATTTTAGGTCTTCTCCGATCATAAGAGTTTGAGGTATCTGTTCACTCATAGGGATCTTAATTTGAGGCAAGCGGAGATGGATAGAGTATATGGAGGATTATGATTTCGTGTTGCAGTATCATCTTGGGAAAGCTAATGTGGTCGCGGATGCGCTTAGTAGGAAGTCTTTAGGGATTCTTGCTTGTTTGGCTTTTGAGGACTGGAGCAAGGATGCAACAGTGAGCGAGTATGGGCTACGGTATCATGAAGACTATGATCGAGTTTTGGTATATCATGTAGAGGTGACCCCAACTCTTGTTGAGATGGTGAAGCAAAATCAGTGGCAGGATCAGCATTTGCAGGGGATTTGGACGCAGATTCACAACGTAGAGCGGTTTGAAGAATGGAGTGTGCATGCAGATGGATCGTTATATTTCTGAGAGCGTCTTACAGTTCTAGCTATCATCGAGGTGACGAAAGCCATTTTGGAAAAAGCTTATAGGTCTCAGTTCGCCATTCATCTGGGGTACACAAAGATGTATCGTGATTTGAAGAGGCAGTATTGGTGGAGGGGCATGAAGAAAGATGTTCGAGGGTACGTGGCCAAGTGTACGACGTGTCTTTAGGTGAAAACCGAGCATCAGAAGCCTACAGGTCAGCTTCAGCCGCTTCCTATTCCAAGGTGAAAATGGGAGCATGCGACAATGGATTTTCTCACAGGTTTGTCGAGGATGGAGCAGCGGCATGATGAAGTTTGGGTCGTGGTCGACAGGTTGACAAAATCGGCGCATTTCATTCTGTTCAGGTTGACATGTTCGAGGAGGATTCTTAGGGATTTGTATATGCAGAACATAGCGAGGTTGCATGGAGTTCCTTTGTCCATCACCTCTGATCGAGACACCAAGTTTAATGCAAGTACTAGAGGAGTTTTCAGGAGGCTTTAGGTATGGATTTGAACTTCAGTACGACGTTTCATCCTCAGACTGATGGACAGTCTGAGCGGGTTATTCAGATTCTCGTGGATATGTTGTGTGCCTGTGCGTTAGACTTCGACGGGAATTGGAAGAAATATTTGCATCTGGCGGAGTTCGCGTACAACAATAGCTATCAGGCGAGTATTCGTATGGCACTATTTGAGGAGTTGTATTGGCGACCGTGTCGGTCACTGGTGTGTTGGGCAGAGCCGGAAGACAGGGTTATTCTTAGGCCAGATGAGATCCGTGATAGCAATGAGAAAGTCGTTGTGATTTGAGGTCGATTGAGGGCAGCTCAGAGTCGACAAAAGAGTTATGCGGATAGAAGACGTAGACCCTTAGAGTTCACGGTAGGAGATTTCGTTATCTTGAAAGTATCGCCTCGTAAAGGAACTATGCAGTTTGGAGTGAATGGAAAGCTTGCACCGAGGTATATTGGACCGTTCGAGATCACTCAGTGTGTTGGTGTGGTTGCTTATCGGCTCGACCTTCCGCCCAAACTTTCTCATGTTCATGATGTGTTTCATGTGTCGATGCTTAGGAAGTGTCCGCCTGAGCAAGGTAAGATAGTTTCATTTCACGATGTGCAGGTTTGGGAAGATACGACGTACGAGGAAGTGCCGATTCAGATCATCGATCGGAAAGTAATCAGTTTGCACCGTCGTGAGATACCATTAGTAAAGGTTGTGTGGCAGCATCATGGGGTTGATGAAGCCACTTGGGAACTAGAGTCGAGTATGCGGGAATTGTATCCGCATTTGTTTTGTTTCTGAAATGAGATGTAAATTTCGAGGGCAAAATTTCTTTTAGGGGTGGAGAGTTGTAACGCCCTGAAATTTATTTAATATTATTATAATGTAAAATGATGAATTAGTGTGCCATAATTAATGTTTCAACATTAATTTGATCATTTGGTTAAATTTTGAATTTTAGGTTGTTTTGTTAATTTAATAAATTCTAACGATTCCTTATTATTTTAAAATGTTATTTTGAGTTTTTAAAACACAACAGTTTGTAAAATGTTAAAAATATTCCGTTTTACAAAACCGTGGGCAACACGTGATTTTCGTACAGTAAAACCGCCCATCATTTCTCTCTATTTATTCTCTCTCCTCTCACTCTCTTCCTCACATTTTCTTTCTCTCCTTCTCTTTCTTCCCGTGTGAGTCCCTCTCTCACTCCCTCTCTCAGTTTCTCTCATTCTCTCTCAAATTTTTGAAACAAAATTTGAATCCAAGTTTCGGGTTAGCGAGTAGGAAGCTCAGGGACTTGATTTGGCAACCAAGAACGTGATTTAAAGCTTCGATTCGAGGTTAGTTTTGAAATTTCTAAACGTTTTCAAATTTTTAAATTTTCATGTATTTTTGAAATCTAAGTTTGTTTAAGCTTAGAAAACCCTTGATTATAGTTAAAGGAACTTAGAACAACTAGAATCTAAGCTTGGTTTGAAGAAAAATGGATTCAATTCAATATTTTTTATTGTTCTTATTTTTTCCCCATTTTTGGATTTTTAAAAATCCTGTGTTCAAATCTTGTTTAAATGAGTTCAAAAGTGTCCAAACATGTTTTTCTATCATCTATGAATGTTTTCCATGCCTGAGATTTGAGAAAAACAGGTTAAAATCAAGATTTGGATTTTGGGAGAAGCAAAACTAGTGGCTGGGATTTCTGGGTTTCTCTAGTTCGGTAGGCCAAACTACGTGTTCGGCAGCCTGGATTCAAAGGATCAACAGGCCGGACTCATGCATTCGGCAGGCCGAACTTGAAAAATGTTCGGCCGACCAGACTTGATTTCCGGCAGGCCGAACTGCACAGTTCAGCTGGCCGAAGCAGGGCTTCCGACAGGCCGATAGGGCATGGGAAAATTTTGTGATTTTTCACCTGTTTTCACTGTTTTGAACCCTGATTGAAATTCCAACCTTGTAAAATGATTTTAAAGATGCAAATGGCACACTAGGACATCATGAAATGGTTTAGTAATATAGAATGTCTCAAACTAGATATTGATCGACTTAGTGTGTATCTAGGATCGTTCGTGGTTCTACGAAGCTAACGTATAGCGGACCGAGATTACGGTGTGGGGCACCAGCGTGAGTATCGAGGTAGGACTTCTACCCTTTCTTTGGTAACCCAGTTTCAAAATGATTTGGCTTTGAAAGGGTTTCTATAAAAATATTTTCAACGGTTGATTGAAAATGGAATTTATCGGTTGTATTTTTGTAAACCATGAACTGAAATGAACTTCATAATGAATGATAATGAAAACATCTAGTAAATGGGTTTTGAATAATGTTAGAAATGAATATAAGGGCATGATGCCATATCAGAGATCGGGTCGTGTAGCGATCGACCTTGGGGGCAGGTCCCAAAACCCAGCTGGGCCACTACGGTGGTGATATTCATATGGTTTGCCTAGGAAAAGAAAATAATGTATTTCTGGTCGACTGAATAAACTGTTTTGGGTAAGAACGGTTTTATTAAATTTATTTATTCAAGGTTTCTTTTAAATAATTCTCTGAATAGTGAGGGTTTTCTTTAAATTATAAGATTTAATAAAATATAGTCCTATTGAGCCTTTCACTCACATTTTGTTTGTTTTTAAACTTCCCCCTCTAGGTGGATTCCTATTTAGGTTCAGAGAGGACTCAACGGACAGGACTCAGGATTATTAGAAGGACTAGTAGGTTATTTGTATTAATTGAACAAGGTATGTAATGTTTTTAACTTTCTTTATGCTTGCACTGTGGTTGTATTATTATATTGTCAGTACAATGTGTGTGCATAAGTTGTGGGTTAGTGGGACTCATACTCTCGGTTCTTTATTATTTTATCATTCGCTTAATGATTTCACCTGCTTAATGTTTATGAACTCTTTTATACAATGTTGTTTTGAAACTTTCACATTTTTATACATTTGATTTAACCCCTAAAATTCTTGATTTTAATTAAATTCTCCTTTTAATTAATTTAAATAATTTGCCACGCCACCTCCCGTACTCCGAGGTGTGACATAATGATAGTAAAAAGAAAATTTATCGGTAAATAAAGTTTACTTAGTAAATATATTTTTTTACTTATCTATTTAGTATGAGTAAAAAAAATTTACTAGTAAATTTTATTTTTAATATTATTTTTATAAATATTTTTAAATCTGATATTTACTTTCAAAATTTTAAAAAATGTAGCATTTTTCTTGTTCTCCTTCCGACTTGCTCATTCAATATTATGTTCAAAAAAGTCAATTACACAGATACGTGACACTGAAGGGATGTCTAACACGTCGTTTTTAAACAACAATCTTGTTGTGCGAACAATTTATACTAAAATAATATTATAACTTAAAATCACCGTCAAATTTTCAATTAATTAATGTCAACAAAGTGGACTAAATTAATTTATGTAGATGTTACGATAGTCTTGATCTCGGCAATTCACACAACCAAAAGCACCTTGCCCCCTTATTGAACCTTTTTCGCATGCTATCGCCTAACGATTCCACTTCAAAAGCAAAGCTTATTTTAAGCGGAGAATAGGCATTTCAGAGCAAGAATTACTCGTGTGAGCTATATGATCGAAAAAAATTGGTCTTTGACAGCAAACCGGACAACTAAAAACCAAATAAGTAAATTAAAGAAAAAGATTCCATAAGCATATCGGAAACAAACAGGTTTGAACTTTGCAACGAAAATTCCGGCACAATTGTACCAACCAGAGTACAATATTCACTTCGATAAAGCGAATCGTTCTTAGTATATATCATATAAAACATTCTTCTCCACTACAAGCAGTGACCTATAAATTGGACCGTCGATCGGCGTCGCAAACTTTTAAGTCACATTGCAAATTACAGGACAAATCATGGTATATGTACGTATCTACACGTCGAAGAAATTGAAGTTATATAAAACGACACAACCTAAAAGCAAGAAAAATTTTACATGGATAGAAAAAAAAAAGGAAAAAAAAGTACAAGCAAAATATATATGACCTACTTTCTGGAAACAAACTTCAAACTTATCGTGAGAATTCCGAGCTGGGGTTGACACATAACACTGCGATCCATGCAACAAAACCCCAGAAAACAAATCCCAGAATCCGGAGGAGCAAATGTTTTAGCTCTGATTCTGTTTCACCCCTTGAAACGAACTACAATGATGGATATGTCATCTTTGCTATCCTTGTTCAGCGCCTCCTTTGCTAACTGCTTTGCCGCCCTATGCGGATCTTTGGTCCTTCTCGCCATATCAACTGCCTCTTGGTTAGACATGACCTGAATTGTTCACAAATAATTTCATACGACGACCAACATTGTATATACTCCAGTCAATATCTCAGTCTATTGTGAATACGTGACAACAGTTGTGGGAGGAAAGAAAAGAGTGACAACCTTCCATAAACCATCACTTGCAAGGATTAGAAGATCGGTATCTGAGTCGATATCAGCATTTCTAATGTCAGGATCAGATCGCAAGTGCGACTTGAGGTTTTTGTCTCCAAAGGCTCGAGAAACTGCCAGCTGACCGTTCACTCGGGCAACATCTCCTAATGCAATATGCAAAACATGTCAGCTAATAGAACAGACAATAGGCTGAATAGAGCTGTGCTCATTTCACAGATTTCATACAGGTAAGGTTTTGGATTCACTGTGAAGTCAAGACAGCATAAGAAATTAAATTAGCTATAAATGCATGATCGCCTATAAACCAAATTAAACATTGCTTAAAAGTAGAACCATAGAAGAGGACCTTAAAAGCTACGATGTTTATAGGGAATATAAGTATGCTGATACTAGGAAATGAAAATAAAGCTGATCATAGTAATTACGAGTGACTATTCCCTAATAGAGGAGAATTGTATCTGGAGAAATTTATATAAGATAAATGGTGAAAGGAAACAATCGAATATCTATTTTTGTTGTTCTTTTCCTGTGGTAAGACTTCAGATAATTGTGGAGGCCAACAGCACCTTTAGACCAATGGGGATGCCTATGTTCTAACAGAAGGAAATTGAGAATCAAGGTCAGAGGAAGAACAAATAATTGTGACGACAAATGTTTGTTTACTAAAAAGAACACATAGTATTATGATGAATGATATTTTTTCAACGATGAGTGTGACCAATTTAAAGAGGAAATGAATACTAGTTGATATACTCCAACATGGTGAACAAAGACTTTGGAACGAGCCAGTACACATAAAAGAGCTCATTCAGAGTCAATATATAAAGAAAACAGATAGACATGAAAACACATTTAAGATGGGAAGAAGGATTGTAAAGTGTACCACAAAGAAAGAATTCGCTTAAAAAATAAAATAAAATAAGCCAACTAGGGACTCCGGAAATATTTGGCAAATGACTTGTGTAGCCAATTTGACTGCCATTTTTTTGGGCAAGGGCTTTGTGACGTAACTTGAAACTTATTTCTTAATGAGAATGATAGAACTGTCAAAATAAAATTCAAATCATGTCTAAGTCACATATCTTATGATCACCAACACTTTGCTTAAGATTGAACTTGCTCGAGAGGAAGAAACTAGTGTAACAAACCCAAAATCTTCTTTGTGCACTGCTATTGATATATGACTATCCGGCCTCTAGTATGCCATGGTAACTAGATCTCCCAACTCTTGGACCCTTATAGTGAATAGTTTCTAATGTTTTACCTAAACAAAACAAAGAAACAAAAAAAAAAAAAAAAACAAAAACAAAAACAAAAAAGCAAAAAAAGTCATCTAAAGCAGTCCAACCAGTTGAAGGTTTCATCAAATAAGGTTTCATGAAACCTTTAGGACAAATTTTACGAATTCCCCCTAAACTATATCACTTGTGTCAAAATGACCCCTAAACTTTAAAATGTACCTGTTGTACCCCTGTACTATAATACTTCTCTATATTCACCCCCTGAACTTTGAAATATGATGTTTTGGACAAAACAATACTTGTTACCCTCATTAAAAGGAAAAATTCCTCAGTTTATTCATAATCTTTGAATAACTAACTTGAATTACAGTATTTCTCCACTTTTCCTCCATCGTTTTCTCGCTTTTGCGCAGGTGTTCTAAAGACAGAATATACGAGAATTTAGTCCACAACTAGTTCTTTTAAAGTAAAAAAGAACTTTCATATTAACCGCTTAGTATCATATCTAATCTTAAATCAAACAAAAATTCAACAATTCCATCCAAAAAACAATGTTTTCAAAGTTCGAGGGGTAAATTTGAAAAAATATTATACTTTAGAGGGCAAAATATATACGTTTTAAAGTTCGGGAGGTATATTGACACAAGTGACATAGTTCCGGAGAAATTCGTGAAATTTACCCAAACGGTTAACAACTAATGATGACAACATACTGCCAACAAATGTAATATTAATGATAATATATCAGATTTTGTAAATCTCCCCAAACTTTGGTTACTTTTCTGCTTTACCCCTGAATTGGGAAAACCCCCCATTTTGGAGAACTAACATTTCGTTCCCCTGAGCTTCAAAATGTGAGCACATTTCCTCTTTTGTCAATTAAATTGATGGAAAAGCTATGATGATTAAAGCCTAAACTTACATAAAAATTCCAATTATTAAAAAAAATATTTTTAAAACTAAATTTTTTAAAGGAAAAAAATTCTCCTGGGCCTACGTGCAAGTCCCCCTGCCAGCCTCCACACAAACTCCCCGCTGCGCCACACCCCCATCCCCAACGAGATTATTTTGAAGCAAAATTTATTTTTTATCATTATAATTTTTTCCTAATTAGCATTTTTAGAGCTTTAATTAGGTTTTAACATACCAAGTAGGTACCACGTCAGAAATTACACCCTGGATGGAAGGAGAAAGCTTGCTAACTTTTTGAAGTTTGGGGGAGAGAATGCCAGTTTGCCAAATTTGAGGGGTGTTGCCAATTCGTTCGCATGGATTTTATTTCAAAACCTTGAAGAGCAAGAGCACTAAAGATAGACTATAGTACGCAAACCTATATTTTTGGTTTATAAGTTTAACTCAATCACAATCTTGTTACCAATTTTCAAAATTTCAATCAAGTCCAGCGGCTTTTGAACTCCCACAGAAATTGAAGATGCAATCTTCAAGACTTAATCCCTTAAATCAGACTAAAAATAAAATAAGCTTCAAAAGACAAAAAGTTGTTCAGAGAGTCGATCTATCCCAACCCTATCAGCAGTTGATGTGCCACATCAATAATAACAACACTAAGTGTCTCTTTTCAGGAAAGAAAAAAATATATATATAAAAAAGAAGTGTTCAACACATTGGATTAAACAAGTATGACTATGATCAATGGAGGAATTACATCATCTTCAACAAAAAATAAAAAGAAGAAAATGCTCTCCAAAGCATTAAAAGAGAAAAGAACGACGAAATATTATTTATGACTCATAACGTGTTATCATATTTAGTTGACTATTACACCATCACTTAAAACCCATATTGGAATGTCATGAAAACGGGTCTTCATTACTTGGCAAGAAAAACTGCCAGAATGATTGGACTTTACAAACTTAATTTGTTCCTAGGATCCATGCACAATAGATGAATGATTGACCACGAAATAAACTGAAAACAAGCATATTCAGACTTGCGGCCATGGTAAGCACATATATTGATTAGAACAGAAGATATTGTGGTTCCTTCCTACAAATATTTATGCATCATGCTGAGAAATGATTCATTGTATGTCTATGACATGTTTAAAGTGTCGTTTGTTCTATTTTGACCTAACTAATGCAAATTATTTCATCTAGAGTACCAACTTAAAACTCTTTTACGCAACAACTTTGTAACATGATCCAGGCAAACAGTATCAGACAATAGCATTATCCATTACAATCAACATTCAATTTTGAATGAGAAAATCAAATGGTTTACTTCTGAAATGCTTTGCTGTACTAAATTATCTTCAAAAATGAATTTCACAACTATCCCACTAAAAATCCCATAATAATAAGTAAACAACACTTCCTGCTACCTATAAGATAGCCAATATCCACTCCCAAAATAAATAGCTAATTCCCATTAACAAAACTATCAGATCTACATGGTCAGAAGACTCATCGAAAAACCAAAACGCAAGAAGTAAAAAAGTGACAAAACTCATGGACTCTAGCCCAAGACTGGACTTGAGAATTTAGAAAGCGAGTGAAAGAGTAAAAAGGTAAAAACCTGGCATGTTTGAGACAAAGCCACCTCGGTTCTCAATGCTGCCACGCTCAGTGTTGGGTTCATGATCAGTGCTCATCTGTATTGCCTGACCCCTCCGTGAGAGAACTGCTCGTGAGTCTCCAACATTGGCAACCCATAACTTCCGGCCGTTTATCAGAATGGCAGTAACTGCAGTCGATCCTCCTCGGCCCAAGTCAGGGCTGTGAGAAAGAATTGCCTGGTCAGTTCTCTCATAAGCTTTAGAAATAGACCTGCCGGGATCAGTCCAAAACTCTTCCTGTAATTGATTAGAAAAATTATGTTATAAGCATAGATATTGGGGGCATCTGGATTCTGCAATAATAATTGGCCTAAACTCTACCATAGATTTCAGCACAATACATATGCCCATTCCAAGGTACTATTTTTAGTATGACATGATAAAATAGTCGTCGCAATAACTATTGCCAAAAAAGAGATTTAGCAAAAATATAACAACTAATTTCCTCAACGTCCTCAAGATAATGAGTAGTGACTCAAACAAGTAACAAATCAGCTAAATCGGTAACTCACATCCTTTAAGATATTAGAAAATAGGTTCTTTTGTAAATAGGCAGGCACACTGTCCCCCAAATGCCCATCATATATAGCAAAAAGTCCAAGTTCATGTCCTTGCATCTGAACAAATTTTGCAACATGATAATCTTCCATGGGATGATTTGCTTTCCCTTTAACCAGGCTGAAGCCATACTTGACCAGGCTCTGCTGGTTCCTGCCCTTTCCCGTGCTACATGAGGACCGTCCACCAACGACCTAGCATGAATGACAAAGTTGGGCTATGAGAAAGAATTCGAAAAAGATAAAAAAGTATATATCTATCGGAAGAAACTGCTACAATGATCTAGTAATTATTTCATGTTAACTGTAAGAGTTGTGATATCACATACAGGGCCTTGGACGAGTTAGTAAAACACGAGGGCAGTGGTTAATGAAATTATTTCGCACGTGTGAACCAAAAAGAGAAGGCAAAACAAAGAAGAAGCAAAGCTAGGATTTTCAACCCCAACATGAATAATCTACCAAGCATGTGTCATAAGACAATTTCTCAAGCTAGGAACTCCAGTTGATATTATTATTTGTATTAGGCTAACAAGACCGGATCAAGAAATGGAACCACCAAAACACATATTGCTTGTTCACCAGGAATGTCAAATTCTCAGCATTCATTTAGAATAGTCCAACACTTCATTTTCTTACACGGCAACATGGAAAAAGAAATAGAACTGTTTTATAGCACCCTTCTAAAAACTTCTGAGTATCTTCAACATCATGCTTTTCTTTCAATTACAGTTGTTCAAAAAGCAGATATTAGGAGGAACTTAATTTGAGTCCAAAGGAATTATGCCAGGCTCATTCTTGAACTTGTTAAAGATTGATCTCTTACCGCTTAAGAGGACTAAATTATAAACTTACATGAACAAAAAAAACACATGCTTCTTTCCATTGCTCAGACAAAGAGGGAATAACTTTGCATTTGCCAACTAATCAACGTAAATCCTTGACTATTGTGCAATCAAAACACGGAAAATCAGGAAATAATGCGAATATCTCCTAAGTAATTGGGGAAAAGCGTTTTGATATATACTCACCTGAGAATAAACAGAATTGAAGCAACATAAATTATCCATAAAATTCAACCCCACCTCAAGGTCCTCCCAATATCACTCAACATCGACCGGTTCTGCAGATCAAATAAAAAGGAGCTTAAGCCAACAAAAACCCACCAACAGGAAAATAATATACATAAATATATATATATATATAATACAAAAAAATTCTACAAACAGCAACATCAATGGAAAGATTGATCATCCAAAAAAGGATGGAAACAAATGATCAAAATCCATAAAATTAGAGAAAAACAAAAATAATTACTTAGAATTAGCAAATGGGTATTAAAAATAGATTCCTTACGGATCCACCGATCTACTAATTTTCCAAAGGAACAGAGCTGCAGAGAAGTTGAATTTTCTGGGTTTTTTTTTTTTCCCTTTTGACTCCTCTCTTGGAGAGAAAGTACCAGAGATAATTATGTATAACCACGACTAAGAAACAGAAATCTTCCCTTATTATTATATAAAGTATAAACAAACAAATAAAAAATCAAACTAGAGAGCTAAAAAAAAAAACTTTTGGGTATAGATATGTATAGGGAATGGTTGAAGGTGTAACTGTTGTATTTTATTATTTTTATTTTTATTTTTTTGGGTTTTGTCAGGGGAAGGGAAGGGAAGGGAGAGGAAGAAGACTTTGAAGGGGCAAGGAAATGGCTGCCAAAAGGCGATAGCTTGCCCTTATTGACTTTTGCAGTTTTTAATTAATTAATTTATTTATTTATTTATTTTTAGTTGAGTATTGTGTTGTTGTTGTTGGTATTGTTTTGCTTTTGTTTTTATTGCTGACACCGTAGTATGTTGTGTTTGATTATAACAGCTGTTTTCGAGGTTCTCATAGATTTTATCAAATGGAGCCATAGGCTTTGGTTCGGTCACCCCTCTGAGTGTGTGGGGACAAACCGAAGCGACCTTCCTGCCCTTCTTTCCGAAGTCAGCCCCTTGTTTTCTTTTCTTTATTTTATTTTATTGTTCTCTATTTTCTTTTTCTTTTCCCTTTCTTTGCTAAGAACCTCGGTCTGTCCGTATGTTTTGTTAAAGTCCTTCCCCTCGACTCTTTTGACCATATTTTGGAGAAGGAAAAAGATAAAAAGACGGAAAGAAACGAGGGGATTAGTGAATTAGGGTTTTAATATTGTTGTCCTTAAATTTATTGCACTTTAGTCATTTGCCCTTTAAAGTTTTTAATTTTTACAAGTTACAGATGAACTTATAAAATAAATCACCCTATTGATAGCGATGCTAGTTTTTTTAAAATTAATATGTGATTTTCATATAGGTTGTTAATTAAGAATATAAAAGGTTTTTTTTTTATGAATGTTAGCCTAAATTTTAATTTAAAACTAAATCAAGTTAAAATTTTCTATTTTAGTAAAAATTTATCTAAATATATTAATCAATTTGGGTTAAATATGATTTAACCAAATTTGCTACAAATTTAGTTAAAAATATGGGTTAAAGTACATAAAAATGACCGTTCATGTCATCAATCAACTGTTTATGTACAAGGTACATGTTAATTTCAGTCCAAAAAACTAATATTGCTGTCAATAATGGTAATTTGCTGCAAACTCTAAAATTAGAAGTTCATAAAACAAATTGCAAATTTGCAATAAGTTTAGAAGGTGACAATGCTAAAAACCCTAAAATTTAAAAAGATTGTTGTTGTTTGTTGGGTGGAACACTACGAGGAAACAAATTGATTAAGTACTTCAAAAATCTTTCACAAAACTCAAATTTTGATTGTTTTTAAGTTATTAATAGGGTATTTCCCAAAATCAATTATAATTGATGTTCGGTTGTAGATTCTAACCATATTTCCTAAACACTCTATAAAACTTTAGGTTGTTATAATATAAAGCTCTCATATGTTGTAGTTTTCAGTTTAAATTTTTTAATTCTAATCAATTATTACTTGCAATAATCACCTATTCAGAGTACTTGAAGTTCATTACTCCTTTTATCAAAATCAAATTAAATTACCCTAAAAGACAAAACCAAATTAAATTCATATTCTTTCAAATTTTAATTCATTAGTCATCCATATTTAAAAGATCCACTAAAAAATACAACAATATTACCATACAATAACAGACAACAATGAGCTAATCATTAACAACAAAAAATATATTAGATGGCAAAAAAATTTTAAACACCATAGTTAAACAAAGATTAAGTGCCTGTTTGGCAAAAAAAGTTTTAACTATATTTAATGACTTCGAATACTTTTACTGCACTGTTTTCTCTCATAAATTTTAAATCAAAAAGCAGTGTAAACTATAAAAAATGGTTCAAACCCCTCTTCAAAATAGATACTAACCTTAATCTAGGGTTAATATTTTTTTTTCATAAATTAACTTGGACAAATTAATTAAAAATAATAAAAAAGATAAAAATCACATGTCCCAAAAATTACCATTGCATTCCAAAATGATATATTTCATGAAAGGGGAGAATATTAAAAATATCCATGAGTTTATTCAAAATATCACAAATATATTTTGTGTTTTACCTAATCAAAAAGTATCTGTAGTATTTCAAAAAAAGATTAAAAATACATCCTTTTAACTAATTAAATTGTTGAAAAGCTGAGAAAACTCTCTATAATCTGTAATTAAGTCTTATTATAATATTAACTATTTAAAAAATTAAACAAAAATATTTCAAAATAGATACTAACCTTAATCTAGGGTTAATCTTTTTTTTTTCATAAATTAACTCAGACAAATTAATTAAAAATAATAAAAAAGATAAAGATCACATGTCCCAAAAATTACCATTTCATTCCAAAATGATATATTTCATGAAAGGGGAGAATATTAAAAATATCTATGAGTTTATGCAAAATATCACAAATATATCTTATGTTTTACCTAATCAAAAAGTATCTGTAGTATTTCAAAAAATCAAAAAAAGATTAAAAATACATCCTTTTAACTAATTAAATTGTTGAAAAGTTGAGAAAACTCTCTATAATCCATAATTAAGTCTTATTTTAATATTAACTATTTAAAAAATTAAACAAAAATATTTCAAAACTAAAAAAAAAATTAACCCCCATGGTCAATTTGCTTTGATGTCTAATTTTACTTCCTTAGATTTATTTTTTATTTTTTAATTTATGGTTTAAATATTTATTTTTTAAATAGTTTTGTAAAATTTTTGTTTTATATCTAATATGACTTTTAAATAATTAATAAAAAATTAGACACAAATTCTTTTAAAAATACTTTAATGTTTATTAGTGAGGGTATAGTTGACATTTTCAAAAAGTTGACTAGTTGACGAGATTCTTTTTAACTTTTTTGAAAAAAATAAAGGGTTAATTTCACTTTTGGCTTTTAAGGAATAATAATTATCTTACTTTGACTACTAAACTTTTGACTAACACACTAATAGTCCCTTAACTTTTCAAATGTTATGCTAATAATATAGAAAACATAAAAAAGCAGACGAATTTCATCATACGAGGTACACGTGATTCATTAATAAGGGACATGCTAGTGAAATTACTTTTGAGTAGTTTGATTTAGACGGGTGTTTAAATTATATCATGTGCATTTCACTTGATGACATCTATCAGTTTTTAAAGTTTCTATTATAAAAATACTAACATCTGGCAAGCTCGAAAACTATTAGGGTGTCAATGGAAAGTTTAGGAATCAAATACAACAATTGATATTTTTCGGGTCTTAAAAATAAAATTAACCCAAGACTAAGTGATAGTTTTTTATTGTTGTAAACCTAAAGAATATCTATAATAAAGGACACTTTTAGAATTTTCCCCTTTGAAAGCAATAAGCTGTTAGTATCAAAACCTCAAATACTTTCTTAACAATGGCAAAAAGAAAAGACACTAAAGTATATTTTCTTTAGTATAAATAAACAGTTGATTTGATCAAATGGCTCTATGTACCATAAATGGGAAAAGTGGGCATGGCATGGATATTAGTACTCTTTTGAATTCCTTGTCCACTTTGTTTGACTACTTTGGTTTACCTTTACACTAATAAGATCTTAATCAGAAATCAAAGTTATTCTGCCTTGTGACGTGTCATCTTTTTCGGGTATATGTTTCTTTCAATGCAATTTGTTAGAAGAAGATCAACTAGTTCTTTAATTTGAGCAACTTGGTGCCTACAAGCTCAACTGAGGTCCATCTGCGATAATCTCGGTCGTAGATAATTTTCTTAGAAATTTGGTATTTTTATTTACAATCAACGAGGCATTAGTTAAGGTGACAGGATCATATTTGGCTGCCAAATTAATATATCAAACAATAATTTCTTACCCTAAACGTCTTTTTCATTGACAATGTGATCCTGGAAAATAAAATAAAATTATCCTAAAAGAATTGGCAATTAGTCCCTTGAATTTGAAAATTATGACAAATACACTCAGATAAGTAACGGTGTTAATTTATTAAAGAAAATTATTATATGACTTATATATGAGTCACTAAGGACATGAGTATCCTTTTTATCTCTTTTAACCCAGATTTATTTTTTAAAAAACATTAATTCAATTGAAAATAATTAAGAATGATAATCTCAACAGATTTGGATTAAACTATTTGAATAATCGATCATAAATACTTATATCATTAATTAACCGTCGATGTGCAAATCATATGCCAATGTTGAGGGGAAAAAGACGATTGTTCTTAAGTGGATTTGGGAATCTTTGCCACACATTTTTAAATTTAATAAGCTATTTTTTTTTAAGAAAAATTTAAGAAACTAATTGCCGGTGTTTGTTTTTTCGGATTGCACATTGTCAATAAATGAGAATTTGAGGAGCAACAAATGTAAATAAACCTAGAATTAATTTATTCGACAAGTTTTGGTTATGCAATCAATATGTAGGGACGATCACTTGATACTATTAGGCGTCAATTTGAGATATACCACTTATGTTGTAATGTCTTCAACATTACCAGTTTTATAAGAAAGTTTTAGAACACACAAAAATGTAAAGAGATAATTGCTCACAAGTATTTAGGGTTAGGTAAATATATTTTGTTTGAGCATATTTTGGCCTTGTGGCTATGAGAAACGATATAAATCAAAGAAAGAAAAAAAGGTAGAACATAGTTGTGGCATTAAAAAAAGGGTATACCACCTAATTTGTTCTATTAGAGTAATACACAATAGTTTGATTGTTAAAATAATAGCTACTTTGCTTGCAAACGGGATACATATACTTTTTTTTTTAATACAAAGGGAGGGACAATGCCACCTACTTTTAAGTGAGGTTAAGCGTGACTCGAACTCTCAACTTATGGTTGAAGTGAAAGGACTTACAACTAATTAAGTTGTCCTTACTTGTCTATATATACTATTTTTTACCATTGCATTTTGAGTTTATAAAAAAAAAAAATCTCATTTTTCAAATGTTCTTAAGACTGTATCAATAAAATTCATATCAATTTTGTAGGCCGACCAATAGTGTTGATTTGATTTTGATCTTTGAATTTGTGAATTTGCCATTCGCCATTTATGCCATACGTGTAACCAAACAATAATTGAGTAAGTTTCTTTATGCGACTTAGCTTATATATACAATTTGTATAATTTGGTCTTTACTTTTACAAGTAACAGCTAGTTAGCATTTAGTTGTAGGTTTATCCGCAACGCAATAAAGGGTAAACATATCAAGACAGGGTCAAAATTATCTGTTGGCTTAAAAAATATACAAATTTCATATGAATTTTGAATTTGGAGGTATAATTTTGACTCCATTCTCCAACTAAAATGGAGGGTATACACATATTTTATAACCAATTCTTTAGTAATTGATGCAATGGATAAAACTTTTCTGGCTAGAAAAAATTTTAATTGAATCATGCATGTAATGTTACTTATAGTTAGCAACTCGCATAAAGGTTCACAAATATGTATTTGACAATGTTGTTTTACCACTTTTGGCATGAAAGGTAAGCCTACTTGTTCCACCGATTAAGTTCTTGGTTTTCGGTCAATCCCATTATAGTTGGACAAGATATATGAGTTGTAATGAAGCCACATATGAATAAGGTAGGACATGTGCCTTCGATCAATTTTTGAACCTTAGATTTTTTATCCACAAAATGTGTTAAAAATTATTTTTTTTTAATTTTGCAAGAAAAAAATATAACCATGTCTCTGCTAAATAATTGAGGTGTACTATTATGCCTTATTTTATATATATATATATATAAAAGATTTTCCCTTGCTTCATATTAAGATAGGTACTCTCAAAGCATATGATGTTTGGTAAAAGACATATTTCTAAATAAATAAAGTACATTTTTTATTATATTTATGTGCATGTATTTTAAAATACTTTATGAATATCATTAAAATTTCATAATTATCTATATGACTTTAAATATTGTATATAAGTGTTATATACAAGAGGATAATATTTAAGGATATTAATTAAAATTGTTAGTAATATATAATTAATTATTCAATTAAAGAGTAAAATCTTAAATTGAGCATTACTAGTGCATGTTATTTCCATTAAGAATGGAACGGTCTTATCCGAATTTTTAATGTAATGAGTCATTAAATGGGTGCATTGTACATAACGAAATTATATAAGACAGAGACATGATGTGATATGAACAGCTAATTTCTATTAACTATAGCAAGTTTTAATCACATCGATGGATTGTCATATATGAGATGATTTTAATCTTGAGTTATTAACAGAGTCCTATTTATATAACTATATCTTTTGATTTTCTCGGTACAGATTTGAGAATCTAATCCTATCCTTTATATTTTGAAAGCATAATATAATAAGTAGTCAGAAATATTAATACTACAAGATAGAATCCATTCATTTTCTAACGAGATGCTATAAATAATTTTCATAAGTATTGATTCAAGTCTGGAATAATACGAGCATTCAATTAATCATAATTAGTTTTATGAATTTGTTGTTCATTAAGGAATTAATTGTACTCAAAGAAGTAATTAGAGAGGTTAAAAAATCTTACATTGCTCTAATTATGAATTATTTATAGAGAATCAATTTATATGTATGACTATATCAAATAGACGACTTTAAAGTAAGAGTAATTGTATATGTAATTTCAAGAGTGTAATTTCAAGTTTTAGTGGAGTAATATTGGAATTAATAAAAGAATAATATATTAATCAAAGAGTTTAATTAATATATTGGTTTTATTGGAACTTGAAATTATGGGTCCATTAGTCCCCCCATCTATTGTAGGTGCAGAGTCAAATCAAGTCAACACTCAGCAAAAGGAAGAAAATGGAGAGAAAGACAGGTTCGGGGCACTGCAGCGCCAAGATTGGGCACTGTAGCGCCTGCACGGTTGCAAGGCAGCGCCAGGAGAGCGTCAAGGCACTGGAAGGCGAGCGCCGCAGAGCTACAGGAGAGTGCTGTGACGCGTGATTTTTTACAGGATTTCGACCCAAAAAGGGAAAACTACTAGGGTTTTCTAGTTAGTTGCTATTTTTCTCTTCCTTGGTGTATAAGTAGACATAAGGTGGCTAGGGTTGTGTGTGTGACCTTATGAAGGTGTGTGACCTTGTGAGAGAGTGATATTATTTTGTATAAGGCATATTTTGTGAGAGCTCCATCCTTGAGAGAAAAAAATTCCCACAGGGTACTAGGTAGAAGAGAGATTTAGGAAACACTATTTGAGAGTGTGTGAAAAATTTCTCTTATAATCTGTAATCTCCTTCATCATAGTGGAATCTACAGTGACAGAAATAGAACGTAGTCTCAAATTTAGACGAAGCTGTATAAAATTTGGTGTCTCTCTTTTCTTCTTTTCTCTAATTTCTTTTCTGTAATTATTCGTTCTTGCAATCCTTAAAATTAGGAGATGCCTAATTCCCCAACAATTGATATCAGAGTGGAGGTTTGGATTAAGAACGATGATGGGAGAAGAAGGTTTGGCTGCCGGTATCACCAAATTTGATGGTTTGGATTTTTTCTATTGGAGGATGCAAGTAGAAGACTACTGTTACAGCAGGAAACTGCACTTGCCCTTAGGTAATAAGCCTGAAGGCATGAAGGATGAGGAGTGGAATCTTCTTGATAGACAGATGTTGGGTGTGATCCGTTTGACCCTGTCAAAGAACGTGGCCTACAACATTGCGAAGGAGAATACTACGACAAGGATGATGAAGGCTCTATTAGAGATGTATGGGAAGCCTTCAGCCAACAACAAGGTACATCTCATGAAGAAGCTCTTTAATTTAAAAATGCCTAAAGGTCCCTCGATGGTAGAGTATCTAAATAGTTTCAACACCGTCTTGAACCAATTGATCTTGGTAGAGATTAAATTTGATGATGAGATCAATGCCCTAATCCTCTTGGCCTCGTTACCAAATAGTTGGGAACCCATAAGGGTGGCCATCACAAATTCGATTGGGAATACAAAATTGAAGTTTGTTGATGTCAAAAACTCTATTCTGGTGGAAGAAGTTCGTAGAAAGGACTTAAGTGAAGCCTCAACGTTGAACTTGGCCCTTAATGTTGATAATAGGGGCCAGAAACTTGAGAGACATTCCAACAGGGATAATGGCAAGAGAGGCAAGTCGAGGAATAGGAGAAGCAAGTCGAGAAATGGTAGGAGTATAGAGTGCTGGAACTGTGGGAAAACCGACCACTTGAAAAAGAATTGCAGGGCTTTAAGGAAGAATGAAGACAAGAACAATGACGCTGCGAACGTCGCCACAAAAGAGGCACAGGATGCCTTAATCTTGTCTGTTGGCAATTCTTTTGATTCGTGGGTGATAGATTCAAGTGCATCATTCCACACCATCACACACTGTCATGTCTTGAAGAATTATATTACTGGAAATTATGGTAAGGTTTATCTTGCTGATGGAGAACCTTTGGATGTTGTTGGCATTAGAGATGTCAGTTTGAAAATGCCTAATGGGTTTGTGTGGAAGATTTATAATGTGAGACATGTTCTCAAACTAATGCGCAACTTGATTTCGAAGGGGCAACTAGATGACGAAGGACATAAAGTGACCTTCAGTTGTGGAGGTTGGAAAGTCACTAAGGGAGCTATGGTTGTTGCTCGAGGATGCAAGGCTGGAACTCTCTACATTAATTGAAGTTTCAAAGATACCATTGTAGTTGCTGATTCTGCTGCCAATACCGAGCTATGACACTGTAGGCTCGGGCATATGAGTGAGAAGGGAAGGAAGGTGCTTCACTGCAAAGGAAAACTGTCGAGTTTGAAAATTGTTGATCACATTTTATGTGAAGCCTACATCTTTGTTAAACAGAAGAGAATTAGCTTCTCAACAACAGGTAGAGAGCCCAAGTCTAAGAAATTCGAGCTAGTTCACACTGATGTGTGGGGGCCTACGTCGGTGACTTCCTTTGGTGGCACTAACTACTATGTGACGTTTATAGATGACTCAA
Organism: Artocarpus heterophyllus; assembly: GCA_025403435.1. Lineage (NCBI taxonomy): Eukaryota > Viridiplantae > Streptophyta > Magnoliopsida > Rosales > Moraceae > Artocarpus > Artocarpus heterophyllus. The sequence goes on along the minus strand of CM046335.1, from coordinate 25,571,249 downwards.
GCAGGAAGGTATGGGTTTACTTTCTAAAAAACAAATCTGATGTCTTTGATGCTTTCAAGAGATGGAAAGCCATGGTGGAGAACAAGACAGATTTGAAGGTGAAGTGCTTGCAGTCCAACAATGGAGGAGAATACTTAGATGAAGACTTTAAGCGATACTGTGTTGAGAATGGAATAAAGATGAAGAAAACCATTCCAGGGAAACCACAACAGAACGGGGTAGCTGAGAGGATGAACAGGACTTTAAACGAGCGTGCTAGAAGCATGAGGTTGCATGCAGGGCTGCTAAAGTCATTTTGGGCTGAGGCAATTAACACAACAACTCATTTGATCAATAGAAGTCCATCCACACCACTGAAGTTCAAGCTATAGAAAGAAGTCTAGAGCCGTAAAAAGGTTGATCTCTCTTACTTGAAGGTGTTTGGTTGTGTTTCCTATGTTCACATTGATTCTATTGCTAGAAGTAAACTTGATGCCAAGTCAAAAAAGTGTTTTTTGGTTGGCTATGGTGGACTTGAGTTTGGTTATCGGCTTTGGGATGACCAAAATTGGAAGATTATTAGGAGCAAGGATGTGATCTTTAATGAAGGTGTTTTGTATAAGGACAGATACAACACTGATTGTAGGGGTTCAAGTTCTGAAGACAAGAAGCCTGAGGTGATTCCATTGAAGGATCTTCTTAAAGTGGAAGTGGAAAATTCAGAAGTTGAAGACCAAAAAAATATTGCTCTAGAGGGAAACCAAAGTACTCCTGCCGCACCAGTCTAGGGTCTAGCAAGACTATAAGACCGCCATAGAGATACTCCCCTTCTTTGCATTATATTTTGTTGACCAATGAGGTGAGCCAGAGAGCTATGATGAAGTCGTGGAGGCTGAAGATTTAGTCAAGTGAGAGTTAGCCATGAGGGATTAGATGGATTCCTTCATGTCCAATCAGACATGGCAACTAGCAGAGCTACTAAAAGGTAAAAAGGCCTTGCATAACAAGTAGGTATACTGGATTAAAGATGAAAGTGATGGCAGCAAACGGTATAAGGCAAGGCTGGTCGTAAAAAAATCTAGCAATATGCTCACCAAGAAGGCTCCGATCGAGAAACTGAAGTTGTGCGCAACTTCAGTTCGACTTCTCCATTAGGCGTCGAAGTTATTGCCGCTGCAGTTGGAGGTATGGTGATTGATTAGTCTCCAAGTGGGAGATTGTTATAAGTGTGAAGCCAAATCAAGTTATCACTTAGCAAAAAGGAAGAAAAAGGAGAGAAAGACAGGTTCGGGGTGCTACAGCGCCAAGATTGGGCGCCGCAATACCCGCATTGTAGCAAGGCTGGAAGGCGAGCGCCACGGCACCAGGTGGTGAGCGCCGTGGCGCCGGGTGGTGAGTGCCGCGGTGCTCAAAATCGCTACACCTGGGCTCTATGACGTGCGATTTTTTACGGGATTTTGACCCAAAAATGGGAAACTACTAGGGTTTTCTAGTTAGTTGCTATTTTTCTCTTCTTTGGTATATAAATAGACATAAGGTGGCTAGGGTTGTGTGTGTGACCTTGTGAGAGAGTGGCATTATTTTGTGTCAGGGATATTTTGTGAGAGCTCTATCCTTAAGAGAAAAAAATTCCCACAGGGTGCTAGGTAGAAGAAAGATTTAGGAAACACTGTTTGAGAGTGTGTGAGAAATTTCTCTTGTAATTTGTAATCTCCTTCATCATAGTGGAATCTACAACGGCAGAAACAAGACGTAGTCTCAAATTTGGATGAACTTGTATAAAATTTGGTGTCTCTCTTTTCTTCTTTTCTTCAATTGTTTTCTGTAATTATTCGTTCTTGCGATCCTTGGACTTAGGAGACACCTAATTCTCCAACACCATCGTCCTTGATAACACTGCTTGAACAAGTGGAATTATTGGTTTAATTAATTAATTTAGAATTATGGAATTTTAAATCAAATATCATTAAAAATAAATGCACTATGAATTAGTTTATAATTATTAAATAATGAGATTATTTAATAATGAAAATAATTAATTTGGAAGATGACCCACTGTGTGTGTCGCATTCTATCACAAGAAAGGATTCCTTCTATAGTTCAAAGCTTGTTCACCAAGTTTTCATTATTTAGAACTTTCTAATTTTGGATAAATGTAATTTAATTCAATATTAGAAACTTAAATTTGGAAACAAAGCAGACTGGATAACGAGCAAAATTTTTTCTTTCCTTCTCCTCGAATGGGTGCCACACATAGATAGAGTTAGAAAAATCGGTTCAGTGATGCAACGGACTTTTAAAATTTTTTATTTAACTATCAAGAAACTAACTTATGATGCTATAAACAATAAATTAAATCTAATTTAATGTACCAATTGGAGATCAAAAACAACGCTTCTGTTAGCCCAAGAATAACTACCCAAGAGGGGAGTGAATTGGCTTTTAAAACTTTTTCACAATTATTGGAATTTTCTAGATTAAATGCACAAGTGAATGCAACACACAAATGATAATATGATAAACTTAAACAAAATATAAATGTGTTAATGTAAAGTGATAGGGATAAAAAAATACAAACACAATTTATAGTGATTTGGCAATATGCCTACATCCATTGTCACCGAGCAAAGTCTTCGACTCGGCCTCTTCCACTATCACGACTGTCTTTTGGCACGATCACACCTTGTACCACGCTTTCTTACAACTGTCAATTTTCACAGAGATTGACTAACCAAAGTAACTAACCAATTTTACACAGAGATTAACAAACCTAAAACAACCCCAAATTTGCTAAGGCTTCAGAGACCTATTTCTCTCAGTTTAGGATGATTGAAATGTTTACGCTCTCACTTTTAACTCCTAGAAATTGTTGAAATACAATTTGGAATAACCTAGGAGATGATCAAGCATACAATAAGAATATTTAACAAGTGTGGCTTAAATATTGATCTAAAGCTTATTGAACACTTAAGGAATGATACAAGGTTGATTCTAGGTGTTCTTCATACTTTCTAAGGTCATAAATGAGGGTATTTATAGGTAAAAGCTCAAAACTAGCAGTTTATGACCGTTTGAGGTGCATTTCTAATGGCTAGAAAAGTAGCCATTGGACATTGCGGTCGACCCCAGTATACTGACCTCAGTCAACCACAGTGCTAGAGAACAAGCCCTCCTTGGGCTGGTGTGATAGACTGCATATGCCTATGCGCTGTCGACCATGCCTTTCCAGGTGGGCAGGTGCCTCAACTTTCGGTTCTAAAAGATGTTGAGTTTAAAAACAATTTTAAACATCTTAAAAACCTTTCTTAAATTAATTTTGAGTCTTGAAAACAAAAGTAATGATATAGAAACAATTTTGAATATAATTTCAAGACTTCAAATGCTTTTAACTAAATTTTGAAATCTATTAAAAATGTTTGAAATCAAGTTCAAATATAGATAAAGATTTTGAGCCAACTAAACTTGATAAATATATTGTACATGCTCTAACATTATACAAGCTAAGAAATAAACTTAAACCTATTCTTCATGTTTGTTGATGCCATATGTTCAATCTTCAAGCTCTCAGTAGATTGTCCGCCTTCGTTAATTTCTTCCGAGTGTTGATGAAAACTCCTTTTGATTTTCTTGAGATGCAATAATAATAATGCTAAATGGCTCTAAACACTCAAGATAAATCATTAGCATTTAAGCAAGATGCAATAAGAATAATTCTAAATGGCTCTACACACTCAAGATAAATCATTAGCATTTAAGCAATTAATTGTTTGTTGTCATCAAAACAAAAATAAATATTTCCTTTGAAACCTCGGAGCTAACAGCTTCTAACTAAATAATCCTTTAAGAACTAATCTTTACCGTTAGATCTTCTATGCTATTCTCTGCTTTCATATCATTGTGTAAGTAGGCACAACTTAGCAAATCTCTGCCACAGTACACTCCTTCCAACCACTCAAGTGTTGAAGAACTAAGATTACTAAAGATGAGTAATCTAAGTTCTAATCTCTGATTTACACTTAGGCAGTCTAAGAATAAAATAAAATCCCATGTCTCTTTATTGATATAATAAATAGGAGGGGTTAGAAGCCTATCAGGATAAGGAAAGAATTTTGCTCCCTTCTTAGTCTATAGTTGGCACCACCCTCTGGCAGGGGAATTCAAAACTTTTAGTTAATCATAGGGTAGGTTTATGTGATTATCTGCATCATTTGGGATAACTTCTATTCAAACAATTCAATTTAAATTATAATTCCATTATTTAAAATAATAAGCTAATTTAATTAATTTTGAATAATTATCCATTATCCATACTTCAAATTCAACAAGGATTTAAATTAATTAATCAAATACAAATTTAAATAATTAATTATCTAAAATCCTAATTTTCCAATTTGAATAATTATTTTTCAAAATTAATTTTCAAGAAAAATAAGTAGATAATAACGCCTCCATTAGTGGGCTTGTGCCCACTAATAGTTCAACTACACTATGGCCCACATGTCGTATCAGGCCTAGTGGCCTTGAGTCGTGTATACTTCTATCTTACTTGTGGTAATCTATATTTGCTCAATTTGTCATAAAGGAATTCATGAGCTAGCATTAGGATCCTATAGACATATATTTTCAAATTCTAATAATAATAGATAAATTAAACATCAATTAATTATCCGTTTAATTATTAACTTCAGTATAACTCTACTATAGACTCAAAGTTGTACTATTGATAATATAATGTATTACGAGACTCCTGAAATATAAGTCTTGTATATGACCTCTTATATTTTGTATATCTCTATAGGTCACCCATAATCGAATGAAGGGCTTAGTTTCATTTTACTTTCCAATTATGTTATCTCAAAGTTCTATTATTTCATCATTGGAAAATTCATTCCTTTAATAGCACATACAAAAGGAATATCATCTGGTTACCACAAGTATCTAGATAACTAAGGCCTTGTTATATTTTTCAATACCCAAATAATGCCTTTGAAAGGATGACATTGACTCTTTATTGGAGAGCTATGGATTCTATGTCTGTAGATTATGCTCTCAGTGAATATAGGTTACATCTTCAAAATACCGACAATGGAGCCTTCGTTCATCAGAATGCATACCTTTGGCATAAAAGTCATGAATTCACTTCAGAATTAAGATGACACATAATTGATTATCAAAGGGAATTGATTTTAAGTTAAATGGAATTATTATTAAATCAATTCAACTTGAGGCTCAGTCCAGTGCGCAACCACTACTAGGTCTATCATACCAATGTATCTACCATGGAGTCAATCCGCTCGATGGCTAAGATAAATCACCTCTTCAATTAGATGTACAGCCTTATCATGTTAAAATGCATAGCTCTATACATAAACTATGGACTATATAATTTATACTATTAATCTCCGCATCGAATCTTTCTGCATAGAGACTCTACATATGCCCAATTCCAAGACTTGATTTTGATAGTCAGATCTCATGTATGCTAATATACAATCATTATAATGATAGTAATATGAGGACCATTATTAGTACATAAAATATTTGCATTATTATTTATTTCATAAAAAATTTCATAAATACAATTAATGTATTTTTTCCTTCGGGCACTAATCCTAACAAGAGTATCTCTATGTGGGTGGCGCCTACAACAGATAAGATAAGAGAATATTTTCTCTTTTGTTTTTGGTAAATATTTGATATTTAAAATTAAAATGAAGAAAGCTTACAGAATTAATTGTGTCCTCTATTCTTTATAAATATAAACCTCCTCTATTAATTCTACACACAATTAAGAGTCTTGATAAGATTGCTAAAATTTTACTAGAGAGTTTAGGCATGTCGAGAGAGAAAGAGAGCATAAAAAGTGTTCTTCATCCTAAGACATGCTTTGCTCATGCATTGAGATTAGTGGGTCAGAAAAGAAAGTGAGCAATCTTTAGAAACCTTTGATTCTTTCTACGCCCACGCATACGTCTATTCGGTGCCGAGGACTAGGTAAGGAAGATGATGATTTAACTTAAAGAACATATCTTGATAGAACTTTTTTGATATTTTCTCATGTACTAAGTAAGCACATATTATGTATATATATTTATGAAGCGTTAAATTAATATACTCTATAGCATGTTTTACAAAAGTTTTATAAATTTTTTTTATATATACGTTACTGCATCTTTACCACTTTTCAACATATTTACACTAAAATTGTTTTAGAAAACCAGTAATCAGTATCAGAGTCAATATAGAATAAATTAATTTAAGTGTTGATTATATTATATATATATATATATTAATGCCTCTACTCGTGGAATCTCACTCCAATGACCAAGACAAGTTATCTTCCATTAGATATGTAGACAATATTACAATCTTAATATGAATAAAGTACCTAACTTTATTCCCTTGATTGTGAACCTTTTAAATTCTGAATATCACCTTAAAATTCATATCTTCTACTAAATCTATCTATTATACGCATGATCTTAAAGGTTTAGAAAGACAGCCTTAAACTTTTGCTTGCTTACCATACATTCATCAAAAATGAATACAAAGAGGACAAAGTTGATATATGCCATAAATAATAAATTCATTGTTGATCAAATGTCTCAAAACAATAATACTATTTAATCATTAGGGCACTAAGTCTAACACATATGCCTTTTGGGAGAATTAGAACAAGCAGAGAAAATGGTGAAAAATACACGAAAAGAAGCCCTACATTAGGGAGCCATCCTGGTGTCGGGGTGCCCAAGCATGGTGCCCCAGCGTTGGCACTCTAACCAAGGGCACAAAGGCACCTAACGGTTGGTGCCCTAGTGCTTGGGCTCTGTTAGTCGACGCCGCAACACTCAATGTTAAAGTTATGTGCTTTATTTTTCTTCCATTTTTTATGGTTTCGCAAACCACGAAACCGGTAATTATCGCATGATGATGGTTCTGATCATACTTGGGCTTTGGATCTTCAATAATCTTTCGGTCTTTAATATTAAATAATATTTACAAACAAAAAATAACATTACAAAAAATACTAACCCTTTAATTTCAAGCGAACATCAATTCTAATGAAAAATAAAAGCAACCATAATTAAAGAGATCCTTGAAACTATATAATTAACAATCAAATCCACCATCTATACATTCATCATTCATCACATGAATAAAAATATTTAAACATACATATTAATGCAAAGTGCCTACTTATCACATACATACAATATCAAGAATATATATATATATATATATATATATATTCAAAATCGATTATCTCATGATATATTGTCATTGGTGATAATATATTAAATCGAGACTAACAATGAATTGATTTAGTTAATAGTTTCATTTGAAAAAATTAATTCATTTTAGACAATCATATAGGTTACAACTTAATTCTAAAATGGATTAATGGCTTTTGACTTGCATCTTTTGATGTACCAAAGGGTGACATCTTGAATTTATTAAAGGTATGCATACCGGTACGTTGGAGACATCACTCTTAAAAGACGTAGACTCGCTATTCATAGATATAGAATCTATAGCTTTTTAATAAAGTTAATGTTATCCTCTAATAGGCATTATCCTAGAATTAGAAAATTACAGCGCTGAGCCTTTTGGATATATTTGTATAATTAAATAGGATACTATTTGTATTGGTTATAAATAATAAGTATTCCAATTAGTAAGATAATAGAACATAATATAAATATGATCGGGAAAATAAAATAAAATTTGTCTTTAAGCCAATTATGGATATCCTATGGGATGTTACACATCATGATATGTCATGGACGAAAAACTTATTGGAGTTTAGTAATATTGTATATAGTTTAAGAGTACAGCTCTAAGCTTTTAGTGGAGCAGCTTTAGAGTTGATAATTATAAAATGAGCATGTCGAAGACTTCTCATTTTATAATTATAGGAGCTTGATCTGTATATATTCATCAGGTCCCATTTGCCAGCTCACGCATTTTCTTGTAATGACATGATATATTTTTCCTATAAATTGGTAACTTATGTTAATTTTATAATAGGTTCATATTTGGTTGATTGGATTGTAATAATTTATGTCAGTTTATTAATTGAATTAAATTTTTATGAATTAATTTAAAATAAAGATGTTGAATTATTTATATAGATTTTATTTGTTATGAGATTATTGAGATATGATTGTTTTAATCAAATTACTTCTACATTGGGCTATTTGAATTAAAATTGAGCTTCTATAAAAGATTATTGGGTAAAAAAAAAAGGTAATTATCCAATCGAGTCAAACCTAGTTAACCAAAGGATTGGGGGGGTCATTTGGAGCAATTGACAAGATGATCGAGGTCATCTCCGACCAATCAATCGACCGCATATACAAGGTCGGGTCAACCGGTCCTGCCACATCAACAAACACATCTTACGCGTTTGTTGTAGGATTTTGACCTAGTGATGTATTTTGAAGCCATATTGGAGTAGAATGGATGCCATTCTGCAACTATAAATAGGATACTTATTCCTATTATTAATTAGATCACTTGAGAAATTTTAGAGAGAGTATCCTAGAGAGAAACTCTGAAACTCCCATAGAATTATTGTTATGCAACAAGATGAAGCCCGATACCCCTATTTACACCAATGCGCTCAACATAATAAATCATCTTCATGAGGCTAAGCTTAATGGAGCTACTATAGATAAGGGAATTCAAGTGGGAATGATCTTAGAAAGTCTAAGTCCTACCTTCCAACACTTCAAGACTAACTACATCATGAACAATATGCACATGTGGCTCATTCAATTGTTGAATAAGCTTCAAAAATATGAATCTGTTCATTGTGTTAAAAGTGGCAAAGTAAATCTTGTCGAAGCCAATTCTTTCAAGAGCAACAAGAGGAAGAACAAAAATATTAAAAAGCCCAAGTTTAATAAGGACAAGAATAAGTCCAAGAAGGATGACATAGGCAAACAGACTGACTTCAAGACAAAGGCCAAGGAAAGTGTTTTTATGACAATAAGTCATACCATTCGAAAAGAAACTATAAGAAGAAAATCCAAGGTAAATATGATTTACTAGTTTTAAAAACATGTATGTAGAGATTGAGTTCTCAACCTAGGTAGTTGACTCGAGAGCAACTAATCATATTTGTTCTCATTTGCAGAGTCTTAGTTCTTAATGCGACCTGGTCAATGGGGAATACACGATGGTCGTAGACAATAGAGCAAGGGTGTTGGCAAAGGCAATGGGAAAAGTTAGACTTCTATTTAAGAATGTCTATTTAGTTTTGAACAATGTTGATAATTGTATTTATTTTGATTGAGTTATTAATAAGTTGAGTTATTGATAGAAGGAAAAATGAACAAAAATAAATTAAATAGACCAAAAAAACTTCTTTGATTTGAACTCGCTCAATCAAAACTCCTTCAACTCTCAAATGAAAAGTGAATAGAATAAATCATACTTTCATACATTTTATTTCTAGATTCAGAAGAAATTTGGTTTCTATTTCTAGATTAAATGAACAGTCATTTAAAGTTTCTTTTGATAATAAAATTGTTTTTGTTTCAAAGAATGGTTTAGATATGTGTTCTAGAAAACTAAATAATGGTTTATATTTTGCTAGACCTAGTTCTAAACTACTACTTAACATTTAAATATTCAAAGTCGCTAAGTCTAAGAATAAAAGGTAAAAGATTTCTTGTGACAATAACACATATTTATGGCATGTTTGACTTGAGTATATTAACTTAATAGGATTGAGAGACTTGTAAAGGATGGACCTTTAAGGGAACTTAAAAATTAGTGAATTCTTAGTCTGCAAATCCTACCTGGAAGGTGAAATGACTAAGAGACCTTTCTCAGCTAAAGATGCAAGAGCTAAAGAACCACTTGAGTTAATGCTTATCGATGCATCTAGACGTTTAAACTTTCAAACTAGAGGTGGGTGCTAATATTTTGTCTCATTTATTGATGATTAATCTACTTTTGGAAAGTTTGTGGAATTCTAAGCGGAAGCTAAGAAACAATTAGGAAAGTAAATAAGGTAATCTAATCTGATCAAGGTAGTGAGTATATGGACATAAAATTCATAGACCATGTGATGGACAGTAGAATAGTTTTACAACTCATCGTACCTGAAATGCCACAATAAAATGGTGTCATCGAAAGAAGAAATTGAATGCTACTGGACATGATGAAATCAATGTTGAGTATTCTTTCCTATTTACATCATTATGAGGATATGCCTTAAGAACCCCAGTTTACATTCTAAACTTGGTTCCATCTAAGTCTATACCTAAGATGCCTCTAGAGTTATGAATAGACCGGAAACCTAGTTTGAAACATATCTACATATGGAATTGTCTGGCGCAAATGCAAGTTTGTTCTATAGTTCTAAAGAAAAGAAGGTGTTTGTATCAACAAACACCACTTTTCTTGAGCAGGACTATAAGAAAGATTTTAAGCTTAGGAGCAAAGTGATGCTAGAAGAATTACTTGTCAATTAGATCGGCCCACAGCTGACAAGAATTTTCGAATGGCAAAGCGAAGGGGCCACAACTTCTAGCCAGACACCTCCGATGCTTTGTCATAGTGGGAGGAAAATTAGATTAATTGCTCACTTTCGTGGAGAAGCACAAATAGTTATTGTGAATGACGCTGAAGAAAATCCATTGACTTACAAGTCAGCAATGGAATACTCTAGTAAAGATAAGTGGCTGGAAGCCATAAAACTCAAGATAGAATCCATGCATTCTAACTTGGTTAGGAGGCTTAATGATCCTGTTGGAAAAAGAGAACGCAATGAATGTTAAAAATATTTATATATAAACTCTTTTCCATAAACGAGTTAGACATTTATATACGATAAATTAATAAAAGATCTTTTCGTACCTCATAAAATCGGAACCACACTTTTGGTAGGAAAACGTATGGCAAAACTGCTACTGACAAGCGTATCCAAAAGAGCCTTAACTAACTGGTATTCTTTGTTGTTCTCTTTTCCATGATTGAAGTGCAAGTGGGTATACGTCGATCTATTCTCCCTTAGTAACTACTCCCTACAATCACAAGAGAACAATAAGAATTATTGTTCCAAATGTTGAACAACAATTCTTTTGGATTGGCAAAATTTCTCTCTTTAGAAATCTCTTTCTAAACCTCTAAAATGCCTTCACTTTTGATGTAAAACCATAAGGAATGTTCCCTATTTATAGTGGTTAAATTAGGACTCATTCTTATCAAATTAGGTATCAAAACTTGAGTTTAGATCAACTTCTCATAGCGAAACTATGTTAGATGCAGTTTGGTGACATGGTAGGAGGTGGTCGACCATCCTACATCACTAGGGGCAGTCGACTAGATTGACATAACAACTAGATGTCAAGCATTTCCAACTCCTAGAGAGCTATTTGACCCTCCTGTTTGACTTGATTGGATAATTCCTACTTTATTTGACCTGGATATCTTTCATAGAGCCTCAGTTTTAATTCAAATAACCTAATATGAATGTCATCTAATTAAAACAATCATATACAGATAATCCCATATTCAAATAAAATATATTTCAAATAATTCAACATGTATATCTTAAATTAATTCAACAAATAAACTAAACATGAACTACTAAATCCAATTAATCAAATATAAGCTAATCTTAAGAGATAAAAAATAAGTTACCAATATATTAGAAAATCACACTGTATCGTTATAAGAAAATATGTGAGCTTGCAAAGGGATCTTGATGGACACATATAGATCAAGCTTCTATAATCATAAAATGACATGTCCCCGACACATACATTTCATAATTATCAACTCTAAAGCTATTCCACTAAAAGCTTAAAGCTGCACTCTTGAACTATATATAAATTATGAAACTCTAATAAGTTAAATATCTATAACATATCATAATATGTAACATTCCCATAGGATATTCATAATTGGCTTAAGGATAAATTTTGTTTTACCTTTTCTATTATATTTATCTTATATTTCATTATCTACCTATTGAAAAGCTTACTATTTGCAAACAATACAAATAGTATATTATTCGGTTACACATATGTATCCAAATGGTTGAGCGCTTTAGTTTTTAATTACAGGACAATGCCTATAAAAGAATATCAAGAGTTATGGATTCTATATCTATAAATAATAAGCCTATGTCGTTCAAGAGTTATGTCTCTAATGTACTAGTATGCATACTTATATATAATTTAGGATGTCACCTTTTGATATGAAAAGACATAAGTCAAGAATATTGATTCTTTTCAGGATTAAGATGTAACATATATGATTGTCTAAAGTAAATTAATTTATGCAAATAGAATTATTAATAAAAATAATTTATCTTTAGTCTCTGTTGGTGGTAACGCCCCAAATGTTTATCTTCTTAATAAACGGCGGACGTTTGTAGTATAGAAAGGTTGTCGTATCCACAGGGAGGTGAAAATTTGTAACTTGAAAGATTGTTAAAAATAAACGTTCAAAAAGGCAAGCGGTTTTTGAAATCAAAGTGTAAAATGAAATAAATATTTTTGTGGTTTTTATTTTATTTAATTCAAAATTTAAAGCATAACATTAAAATAATGAAGCTTTGAGAATCCCTTGTACAGTTTGCAATTGATATGGAATTTTAACTCTAATTAATAATTATCTAAAGCATTTGATTTATTATATCTTTTCTCATTAATTACAAGCACTTTTTACTAATTATATAGTTCAACCTAAATCGACGATATAGCGAGCCATAATGCAGTAAGGGTTTTCCTATAAAAACTAGCAAAATAATTATTGGTGCACTAATTATGAAAATTATAACAGCTGTCACTCAATTATAATTAACATAATTATAGGATAAAAAAGATAATAACAAATCAAAATTAATATATTTTAGTAGAATAAATTTTTACATTCACTTCGGCAATACTTCGTCTTATGAAATATCTAGAATCGACAATATAACTAGTCATACTACAGTAAAAGACATTCTATAAAATTAAACATCATTTCATTATTATTAATATTAACTATGCAACATAATTAAATTACATAAAGAAAGCATGACTGAATTTATGTAAAAATTGGCAACATAACAACATCAACAATAATTATTGAAAACAAAAAGATATAATTTATTCCACAAAAATATAAGCATTACCACACAGATATAGAGTCAAAATCCATACCAAAATACTATGCATACAAGATTATCTCTCTGCCTCACCAAACTCTTTACACTAATTTAAGCATTATTTTATCTAAGAAGATATTGTTGAGTCTAACTCAACAGAAAGGAAAAGAAGAGGAAAGAGGGCCAAAGGCCCGTTGGGGAGTGCCTCCTTCAAGGGGCAATGCAAGGCTATTTATAGCCTTGAAAAGTTACTGTGTGCCATATGTAATTATTATTTTTTCCTGTTGAAAGTTGACAAATTCGGATCATTTGATCCTTTTTCTCCTCCTTTTTTTTCACGCTAAGATTCACCCTTGGAGATGCAAATTTGAGCTTATAATTCAGTGCATTGCATATCATGGTAGCAAAAAACAGATGCAATCTAAACCGTTCATTTCGCAATCCAACGGTCAGCAGACAACCTTTGAATTGGGCCAAGCGGGACCGGGATTTAAGGCCGATGGATGAGTCAAAGTATTCAGATCGAACGGTTCAGAGAATGGATGCATGTAGACACGACTGCACGCGATCCAAAGCAGCCTGAGACTCCCCTGCCTTGCCTGTAGCTTTGTCGGTGCATGTAACGCACGCGCCAATCAGATTTCGGCACGTGGACTGCACTTTGAGATTCCGCTGACGCACCGGATGATGCGTTGACACGCGTCTCTTCCTTGGACAGCTGAGATTAATTTGGTAGTGAATCCAACGGCTCCCATGACACCACATGTCCTCTTCCTTTTGAATTTTGAATTTTTCAAAGATTTTTATGCATTTAATGTCTGATTTTGCCCCTTTTTGCGTCGTTTTGCTCCGTTTTTCCTCCAGATTTCAAATCTAAAAATCATAAAAACACTAAAATTAATTATTTTACAAACATAATATTTACAAAAATATGAAAAATATTTATTTTACAATAAAACACATAAAAATAGATAAAAACTCTTAAAATTTTCAGTCCCTTATAGTTTAGCACAGATATAATTTTTACGACTTGAAAATATTTTTAAAAATTACTAAAAATATAATAGAACATATTTACAAACTAAAACACACTATCAAATACATTAAGACTCAAAATAAAATAAACGCATTACTTTTACGGTTTTAACTATTTACAGACTAGACACTTATTTAACACACCAAAATGACTCTAAAAATTACTAAAAATTCTACTAAACATAAAAACACACTAAAAATACATTTTTAAACATATTTACACACTAAGACACAAAAACATTGTTTAATACAAAATTGCTATTAATTAGAGGATTTAATGAGAAATAAAAGCATAAATAAATGATTTTAGCCTTAGAAAATATACACTTCTATAGTCTCATCAGTCTCAATCCAATATATTGTCACCAATGACAATATACCAATGTCTTTACTCACAAAGTCCTACTTTATTGACTAAGACAAGTCATCTCTCGTTAGGGATGCAGACAACATAACAATCTTAACATAAATAACGTGCTCAACTTTATTCCCTCGATCGCGGACTGTTTATATTTAGATTATCAACTTAAGTCTTTTGGACTAATCACAAGTGCCAAAGATAAGTCTTGTTAGAATGAAAAGTTTTAAGTCTTTTAATTATTTACATTGATGACATCCTACTCATTGGGAATGGCAAGGAATTTATGTCACAAGTAAAAGAATGGTTAGCCAACTAATTCCTAATGAAAAATTTAGGAGAATGAGCTATGTTCTTGGGATCCAGCTTATCAAGGATAGCAAAAAAAAAAAAAAGGCTGTTGGCATTGTCTCAAGACTACATACATAGACAAGATGCTTATCAGGTATGGTATGCAAAACTCTAAAAGAGGGAATTTGCCTTCTAGACATGATTGTCATCTCTCTAAGGAACAATATCCAAAGACTCCTCAAGAGGAAGAGGACATGAGAGGTTTTGCCTTTCACATTAACAGTCAGAAGGTTGATGTATGCTATGTAGTATGCTAGGCTTGAAATCTGCAATGCAGTAGAGATAGGCGGGATTTGATCACTAAATGGTTGTGAAGTTCATTCTCAAGTATCTTAGGAGAATAAGAAATTATATACCTGTGTATTATGGTGGAGATCTATCTCTCAAAGGATATATAGATTCTGATTTCCAATCAGATCAGGACAATTGAAAGTCGATCTTAGGTTCTATTTTTGGTCTTAGAGGTGGAGTCGTTGTCTAGAAAAGTGTGAAACAAAAGTGTGTTTCTAACACAACAATGAAGGCTAAGTATGTGGCTACTTGTGAAGCATCCTGTTGGAAAAGGAGTACATAGCAAAGTTTAAAAATTTTTTAATAAATAAAGCTATATATGATATATCAACAAAAGAACTTATGTACCTCTAAAAATTGAAACCATACTTCTGACAAAAATCATTTGAGAAAACTACTACCAAGAATCATGTTCGAAAGAGCCTCAATTAACTGGTCTTCATTGCTATTCTTTTTTCATGATCGGAGTACGAGGGGGCACACGTCCTTCAATTCTCCCTCGGTAACTCTTCCCATAATCACAAGAGAAAAATCAGAATTATTGTTCTAGGTGTTGAACAATAATTCCTTTTAGTAACAGAGTTTCACTCTCTAGAAAATCTTTCTCTAAACCTCCCAAGTGACCTCTCTTTAGTGTTAATAATAATATGAAAGCATAGGAACACTTTCCTATTTATAGGGAGTCATTAGGCACTTATTCTTATAATATTTGGCCTCAAAATTCAAATTAGAATCAATTTCTGCAACAAAAATTCATTTTGTTAATTAGGGGTGGTATAGAAGGGTCAACCGTCATATGAAGGTCAACTGTGTGATAGGTATTTAAGGCTTTAACATGCTGCCCAACCTAACAGTTCACTGGCTTTAATCCGATTAGAAGTTTACTAATTTTATTCTTTCATAGAGCCTTAGTTTTGATTTAAATAACCTATTGCAGAAGGTATCTAGATTTAAACAGACATATATAGACAATCCAATATCAAATAAAATATATCCAAATAATTTAACATGTTTATCTTAAATAAATTCATAAAATTAATTTAACCAATAAACTAACATGAATTATTAAATCCAATCATTCGAATTTTAACTAAAATTAAGAATTAAGATAAGTTATCAATATGTAAGAAAATCACTTTATATCATTACAGGGTAATATGTGAGCTAGCAAAGGAGACATAATGGACATAAGTAGATCAAACTCCTACAATTATAAAATAGCATGTCCTCGACATGTATATTTTATAATTATTAACTCTAACACTATTCCACTAAAAGCTTAAAACTACACCTTCAAACAATAAATAAATTACAAAACTCCAAGAACTTAAACATCTATGACATATCATGATGTGCAACATCCCCATAGGATATTCATAAACAACTGAAAGATAAATTTTGTTTGACCTTGATGATTATATTTATCTTATATTCCATTTTCTCATCATTAGAATACTTGCTATTAATAACCAACACAAATAGTATACCATTCGGTTGCACATATGTCTCTAAATGGTTGAGTGCTATAGTTTCCAATCATAGGATAATACCTATAAGAAAATATCATTGACTCTACAAAAGAGCTATGAATTTTATATCTATGAATAATGAGTCTACGTTATTCAAGAGTCATGTCTCCAACGTATCGGTATGCATACTTTCATATAATTTAGGATGTCACCCTTTGACATATTAAAAGACATAAGTCAAGAATGTATACCCTTTAATTCATTTCATGATTAAGATGTAACACATATGATTGTCTAAAGTGAATTGATTTACTTAAACAGAATTATTAACTAAATCAATTTTTCTTTAGTCCTGATCCAATGTATAGTCACCAATGGCAATATGCCAATGTCTCTACTCATGGAATCTAGCTCTGATGACCTAGACAAGTCATCTCCTATTAGGGATGTAGACAACATAACAAGCTTAACATGAATAAAGTGGCCAGCTTTATTCCCCAGCTTTATTCCCTTGATTATGGACATTCTATATTTAAACTATCACCTTAAAATTTATGTCTTTTGTATAATCTGTCCATCATATGCATGATCTTAAAGGTTTAGATTGATAGTTTCATACGTTTGTTTGTATAGCATACATTCAATATAAATGAACATAAAGAGGACATATTTGATATAAGAAACAAATATTAAACTCTTTATTGACTAAATATCTTAAAAACAATTACATCATTTATTCCCAGGGCACCTAGTCTAACAATCTTCTATTTTCCCTAAGTGAGTAAATGTGACATGTTACCTATCCCTATAACCTCTACATGCTTATCGAAAGCCCTCGTTGGTAGTATCTTTGTGAAAGGATCAGTTACGTTATCATTGAATGCTATCTTGCATACTGCGACATGCCCACTCTCTACAAAGTCCTTCATCGCATGGTACTTTTGATGCGCGTGCTTACTCTTCTTGTGAAATCTTGGTTCTTTGGCATCAGCTGTCGTTGTAGTGTTATCACAGTACAACATTATCAGTTTATTCATGCTAGGAACTACCTCAACATCTTTAAGAAACTTGTGGAGTCATACAGCTTCTTTCAAAGCTTCATTAGCAACCACATACTTGGCCTTCATCATTGATTCAGAAGAACAATCTTGCTTCCCTGTAAAGCAAACACCGAATCCAAAGTCGATCTCCTCGAATCCAAGCAGGATTGAAAATCAGAATCAGTGTATTCAAGAGATGTTATATCCTCACTGGAATACACTAGCATGTAACCTCTAGTCCTTCTCAAGCACTTGAAAATGTGCTTAACTACAACCCAATTGATTTTTCCTAGATTCGATTAGAATCGACATACTATCTCGACCACATAGCATATGTTAGGTGGTGTGTAAAACATAGCATACATGAGACTATCCACTACCGAAGAATAAGACACATTTTTCATGCCTTCTCTCTCTCCATCAAACTTTGGACAATCTTTCTTAAAAAGAGTAATTCTAGACCTAGATAGTTGCCCACCTTTCTTAGAATTTTGCATTGGATACTTCTCAATAATTTTATCTATGTAGGAAGCTTGGGTTAAAACTATCATTTGTTCTTCCTATCTCAAAAGATTTGGATACCCAAAACATAATTAGCTTTACCTAAGTCCTTCATATCAAACTACTTGTTCAACTAAACTTTGATCGATGATAAAGCCCCAACATCATTGCCAACAATCAAAATGTCATCTACGTAGAGCAGTAAAAATGCCACCTTCCCACCTTTGATGTGTTTGTAAACTATGGCTCATCCATGTATTTTTCGAACCTATAAGTTTTAATTATATGATCAAATATTGTGTTTCAAGAATGGGAAGCTTGGTTAAGTCCATAAATAGACTTTAGCAACTTGTAGACATTATTCTCTTGACTCTTAGCTTTGAATCTATCTGATTGCACCATATAAATGGTCTCATCAAGATAGATATTTGGAAAGCCATCCTCACATCCATTTTCCAAATCTCATAATCAAGAGCAGCTGTAATGGACACCAAAATGTGGATAGACTTAAGCATGGGTACAAGCAAAAAAGTTTCCTTGTAATTGATTCTTTCCTTTTACGTGTATCCCTTTGCTACCAGTCTAGCCTTATAGATTTCGACTTTCCCATGTGCATCCCTCTTTCTCTTGTAGACCACCTACACCCTATGGGTTTTCCCCCTTCAAGAAGGTCCACCACTTTCCAGATTTGATTAGTCTTCATAGACTTCATCTTTGCATTTATAGCCTCTGTCCAAAGCTTTGAATCAACATCCTCTATAGCCTTTTTGTAAGTGTAAGGATCTCTGTCATTTTCAATCATTTTAGCCAAGTAGCCTTCACCATCAAACATATACCTTTTGGGTTGACGTCTAATCCTCCCACTACATCGAAGCTTCCTAGGATGTTGTTTTGTCAATTTTTCCACATTAATTGGATTAGTTTCTTCTAGAACCACCAGAGTGATCGTATCACTTGCCATCTCTTAAAGTACTACTCTACTACAAGGCTTAAAGTTGTTCACGTGTCTTTCCTCGAGGAAAATCACATTCATAGAAACTACGACTTTATTTTCTTTTAAGTTATAGAAATAATCGCCTGTTGTTCTTTTTGGATATCCTGCAAACATGTACACTTCTAAACGTGTTTCTAACTTATTCGTTTCCTTATCCAAGACATAAGCAGGACATCCTGATATGTGAATATGATTCAAGGATGTTTTTCTACCCATCCACAACTTGTGAGGCTTTTTAGGAACCGATTTTGAAAGAACGTTGTTCAAAAGATAACATGTGGTTAGTAGTGCATATTCCCAAAAGGATAGTGGCAATTTTGAATATCTCATCATGGACCTAACTTATCCAACAAAGTCCTATTTCTTCTCTTAGCTACGCCATTCTACTACGAAGTCCTATTTCTTCTCTTAGCTACGCCATTCTGCTGCGAAGTGTCAGGCATAGTGAATTAGGATAAAATCTCATTCTCTATTAAATGTCCTAAGAACTTATTGGAGAGGTACTCTCCACCTCGATCGGATCGAAGTGATTTTATAGGTTTACCTAATTGCTTCTCTATGTTTGCGTTAAACTCCTTTGACCCGATTGGAGAGGTACTCTCCACCTCGATAGGTTTACCATATCGATATCAGTATGTACAAGTTCTAGAACCCTCTCGACTTGATTTCCCTTAGACCCGAATGGTTTTTTGGTCATTTTTTCCTCTAAACAAGATTCATACTATGGTATAGATTCTACTTCTAAATTCCTTAAAGATCCATCCCCTTATCAACCTTTGAATCTTATTAAGGCTTATGTGACCTAATAGCAAGTGCCAAAGATAAGTCTCATTAGAGTAATAAGTTATAAGTTTTTTAGAGTTATTATTAATTTCAATATTCAACAATGAGTCCATCTTTAGTTTAATAAAATATAGGTTGTTTTGCATCCATTCACTATAGATGAAAGATTTGTTTTGATGAATCACAACTTTATTATTAAAGAAACTGAATAAGAATCCTTAAATAAATAAACAATAGAAATTAAATTCCTTTTGAGTTTAGGAACATAAAAACAATATTTCAAAACTAAATTCCTATAACTATCAAACACTTTAGTTTCTTTGGGTTCCTCTTCTTTTTCTTTTTCTTTTTCTTTTTCTTATCCTTGCCATTTGTCGGAATAGAACACTTCCCTTTCTTGGCATGTTGCTTCTTTTGATTCCCATAATTGGTGTTGGAATCAGATGCAACTGATTAGTTCGCCTCGCCACCAGCAAGAGCTTCCTTGATCAGGGTTTCAAACTCTTGCAACTACTTCATTAACTCAATTAAGGTCAAATCTTGTTTATTGTTCAAATGATATGAAGCTCTAAACGAGATAAACTCCATAGATAGAGTCTTCAAAAACATAGTCATTTATGACTTAGTATCGATGTTGGCTCCATAGGTTTAAGCCTCAGCAAGATAACACATGATTAATATTATGTAATATTTCTTAGATGTCCTTAGTTTTTGCTTGCAGTTTAGAAGCTTTTGAAGAGCGCTTTGCTGCTTCATTAGGGCTTGGCCTCCAAAGATTTCCTCAAGATTATCCATGATTTGCATAGCAGTTTCATGATCTTTATGTTGAGCTTGTAGCACGCTATTCATGTTGGTCATGATATAGCAACAGACCTAATTGTCAACATTCCATCAGCAATCATACGCTTGAATTTGTTCATCACTAGATTCATCGGTATGCACGGGAGGACATGATGTTGTTAGGACGAAGTTCAGTTTCTCAAATGATAGGACAATGTTTAGATTCCATTTACAATAATTATAATTCTTACCATTTAAAGTAGTTTTATCAAGTATTGATAATATTACATTTTTAGACATTTTTGTTCTGTAATAAAGATTCATATACCAAACATAAGAAAGCATGCAATAATAATTATGTAAGATAACACAAACATATATAATGTGTTTATGTGTTAAGATCTTGAAAAATTCATAACCTTACAACAATAATTCTTAACTCAAAATTCAATAAGCAGCCCAGGGGAAACTTTCCAAATTTAATTGGAAATATGGATCCCATCTGATTAGTATATACCATCTAAGAATCGTCTTGGTCTAGCATGTAGAAATTATTGCTTTCTTTGACCATTAATTCTATTAACATAACTCCTAGAGGAGGTTAATAATATAATTAATCTTGAGTGTTTAATCATTGTTTTAATTACTTTATCCATGGTTTATAATTGTCACTAGGTGTGAATAACGATAAAACATGCTAAAGCAAATTATCCTTTAAGAGATTCAACCCAATACATGATGCGTTCCGACCCTTATCCTTCTTAAGGGTCTAAACCATCATGTGTTACCTATAGAACAACGATGGAGGCCTTACGTCATTTCTTGGAAAACCTTCTTCCGCTCAATATTTTAGGAAACAAGGTTTTATGTTAACATACATGAACAATTTTAATGAGTGACACTACCCATTTTACATGGCATGTTATCAACATACATGGCAAAACATATTATAAAGCAAACAAGCAATGAAATAAGCAAAGCTACAAGCAATATAATAAACAATCATAATATTATGGTTCCACCTTAGATAAAAGAAAATAAATATTACAAAATTTTAATCTAAACATTTTATCGATTCTTTATCGTGTATCTTCTCATTGTATCTCTCTTCATGTGGCGTTCATCTTCAATATTTTCTAGTTATCATAAAAAAAATTTCCAAGTTTGTCTTAAAATTATTTCATTAAAATAAAAAATTCCAAAAAATAACAACAACACGCTCTCTAACACCGAGCGGTTGACTGGCTTTGTTTGACAGACTGGCAATGACGTCGTCTTTGGTCGACCGAACTACCCAGGGGGTGGTCAACCGGCCAGTCGCAAAACAAGATTCAAGAGCAGTTTTCTCAATTGTTTTCCAAGTTTTATTTTAAATAATGATTCAAAAAAAACTTACGAAAATTTTATAAACAAAAAAATAAATAAACTAGCAATTATCTCCATTTTCTAAATCCGCCTTCAACATTTTAATAGAAAATTTACAACTAAGACCTATACAATTTCCAACTTATAAAATCTCTTAGAAAAATAAAATAACAAACCTAGACGGTGATGATAGACTGTCATCTAATTGCATGAAAAATCTACATTCATATTCTAACCTCTAAGAAACCATAACCAGCATAATTAATTAATTAAAAATAATAATTAAAACAAAAATTTAATTAATGATAATTAATTAATAAACATTCACCATATAATCTCATGATAGCATATAAATATATATAGAAACCCTAGAGCGCCAAATCTCTAAAAAAATTTAATTTAAGAATAGAAGAGATTAAGATCACATAATTTATGTACATAACATGATCACAAACTCCGTAAAACTATGGCTTTGTTACCAATTATTGGAAAAGGAGTATGCGGCAGATTTTAAAATATTTTAATGAACAAATTTTTTTTTCTATAAACAACTTAGACATGCTTTATACAATAAATTAAAAAAAGATCCTATATACCTCGTAAAATTGGAACCGCATTTCTTACAGAAAATCGTTTGACAGAACCGCTACCGAGAATCGTGTCTAGAAAAACCTGAACCAACTAGTCTTCTTTGTTATTCCCCTTTTTATGATCAAAGTGCGAGTGGGTATATGTCGTTCAATTCTCCATTGGTAACTCTCCCCCACAATTACAATAGAAAATTCAAAATTATTGTCATATTATTATTAACGCTAAAGAGAGGTCACTTGAGAGGTTAAAAAAGAGATTTTCTAGAGAGATAAACCCTATTACTGTAACGCCCCTTTTATGGACTTCACAGATGTCGTTACATTCATACATTACATACTTATTTTGAAACTTTAAGATAAACTTTAAGTACAAAACTTATTTGAAACTTTAATTGTAAACGCAGTTAAGGAAAACGTAACCAGGATCCATACATACACATTTTTTTTTACAACATTCATTCACTTAATCCAAACTATTAATAATTCAATTGAATATTAAATTGATCATAAACTTCCTTTAATAAAGTAAATATACCAAATAGTAAAATCATAACTTATGAAACATCACATCATTTAAAATTATTTGCCCCCACAGTTCGGTAGGCCGAACTAGAGACTTCGGCAGGCCAGAAATCGTCAACCGACAGGCCGGCAGAGGCTTTTCAAAACAGGGTTTAAAAACTTTCAAAGTTCAGCAGGCCGAAAATGAGGTCGGTAGGCCGAACTTTCTTACATCGGCATACCGACTAGTAATGGTCGGCAGGTCGTCTGAGGCAAAACAGAAACTTTTAGAAAACTTAATTTTAAGGCAAATTCATTTTTCTTTCAAAATGTAGAAGATCAAATTCTTAAAATGATAAAATAAAATATTAAAACATAGTTCTTGTATTCTTTAAAACTTATCATAAAAATATGTTCAAATAATAAACCATAACTTAAATCATAAAAACTTGCTTCATTGGCATTCTTTCGGTTACAATTCATCTTCCTTAAGCTCACACGCCTTCCTATGTCCTCCGCCTAATCCATGACTTTCTTACCCTTATCTGCAACATGATATAAACTTGAATAAGCTAAAGCTTAGTAAGTACATATAATTCTCACAATTTAAAAAAAAAACATTTCATAAACATCACCATCATCATCATCATCATCATCATCATCATCATCATCATAATGTGTTAGTGCAGTAAGCACATTTTCATAGAAACATATCTTTCATTACATTGACCATATTAAAACTTATTCCATTTTATCTTAAGGGCCCAAGTGTTGCACCATAATCATCATCGTAGGCGCGCCGTCATGAGAGGAGAAGGGTAGCTAATCCTAAACCAAACATGACATCATATCATACCATATCATAACATTGGTGTGCAACACTTATTAGGTGATACATATATATAAAACTTTCATTCTTTGAAATTTGCCATAATCAAACATGCATAACTTTAAATCATGAAAATCTTTCATAAGAAATCCTTTAAGGAAATCATCATAAATATCATCATGAACATAACATCAAACCTTTTAAAACACATCATGTTGCAGGTGAGAATGTACTTACTTTAGAAGCTAGCTTACTTAACCTTATATATATTGGTGATGACGTTGCGGTCTCGATGTGCTCGTTCCTTAAAGTGTTCATGCCATTTATTCATTTAAAATTACAAAATAAAATTAATACTTATTATCATAGAATAAAACATCCATTCATATTACATCACATATACATTCATCTCATACAAACATAATTCATAACATGCATCCATAACTATAATCATCAAAAACATAAAATCATTATCACATACACTTCACTGACCTACATGGATTCAAGACTTAAAAACTTAATATTCACACATACTTTAGACACCATACTTAACAAGGGTAAAGTTAATACATAAACATATTACCATAATTTTTCTTTAGTCATAAAAATTACATTAAGTATCTAAAAACAACCCATACATTTCAAACATGAAATCTGCCAACAATAATAATAAGGTAGTGAGTAATCTTTTGAAAACATTTTCTAACAATTAAAACTCATATAGTTTAATTTTAAAATTCATACTAACATCTTACTAACATATATTTCAATTTCATAAAATTATTTCATCATCAATAAAAATCATTTAAACATATAAAACATCACATAAAACAAAAGTCCAGTATTAACATTGTTAAAACAGTTCCTTAACCTAGTCTCAATAGAAAATTCATAACACATAATTCACTCATCAAAACATTACCAAACTTTGCAGTCCATAATATAACATATACATGAACATTCTTGCCAAATTTCATACCAAACAAAGCACGTTTACCCCTTGAACGAAAATCATATTTTTTTATGTATCATAGCCAAATAGCAATATTTTACTGTGAGTGGTAGAGGATAGAAAATTCATAACTTATCATAGAAAAATCCAATTAAGGTGAAACTTGGAGAAACACACAAAACTCATACATGAATAACATATTAAAAATTTAGAGTAAACGGAATTTTATAGAGGAAGATATAGTAGTCGGATGTCAAGAAGGATTTCATTGAAATGAGAATGAACTCTTACCTCAAATGATTCTTCTCAAATTCCTTTGAATTCAACCAATGAAATTTCAATTTTTCTTTCAATTATTTGCAGAGAATTTTGAGAGAGAGGAGGAATAGAAAACGTGGAGAAGGGAAGAAGAAGAGATAAATAAAAGAAACATCTCAAAATGAGAGAGAGAGAAACGTGAGAGGAAGAGAGAGAGAGAGAGCAATAACGTAAAAAAAATTTCAATGCTCTCCATTATGTCAGAATTTTTTTGACTATTTGGACTAAATTTTCGTGGAGAAAGGAGAGGAAATTAGGGAAAGTCAAATCATTTAAATAAACTTACCATACTTTACTGATGTTAAAAGGGGAAACCATATCAATCAATACCAATCAATGCAAAGTCAAACGTTTCCTTTCCTTAAATATTAAAATTAAGCGATAATGATACAATTAATCACATTAAACCACCCAATTAACGTAATTATCATAACCATAAATTTGAAGAGATTTCTACTGACTGCTCGTCAGCTGTCATTGGCCTGTCGATTCTTTACTTCGGCCTGTCGATTCCACAAAGTTCGGCCTACCGATGGTTTCCATTGGCCTGCCAATTCTTGAAAGACTTTTGGCCTGCCGAACTTGAAAGTCTGGCCTGCCAAACTATCCTTAAAATACTATACATCATAGCATTCAAGATATCATTGCATCATAAATAAACATACATTGAAATTAACATGAACACTTGAGCACATCAATTCCACGCGATCGTCACCTGTCATAAAACTAAAATAAATAGTTAGTAACATTAAAATCATAAATCATAACATATATCATAAATTATTAATAAAATTACTTAACGTCATTACTAACTTAGCGTAATCCGTTACATAAAAATAGTTAGGTGTTACAATTCTCCCCACCTTATAAAAGTTTCATCCTCGAAACTCAGAATAATTGCAGATACTTTGATCTCATGTCATCTTCATGTTCCCATGTAGCTTCTTCTACTTGATGATTTCGTCATAACACTTTGACTAATGGAATTTCTCTATTCCTCAAGGTCTTGGTTTTCCAATCGAGTATCTCTACTGGCTTTTCTTCATAACTTAAGTCTTCTCATATCTCGATCACTTGTGGCTCAATCACATGCGTAGGGTCTGGAACATACTTCTTGAGCATAGAGACATGAAACACATCGTGCATTGCTGACATTTCTGAAGGCAACTTTAGCTGATAAGCCACCTTGCCTATCCTTTTAACGATTTCATAAGGACCAATAAATCTTGGGCTTAACTTGCCTTTCTTCCCAAACCTCATAACTCCTTTCATCGGTGCAACTTTTAAAAACACAGATTCGCCCACGGCGAACTCTAAAAGTCTTCTTCTCTTGTCAGCATTACTCTTCTGACGGCTTTGAGCGGTCTCTATTCTTCTTCTTATCAACTTTATCATCTCATAAGTTTCGTTAAAAAAATCAGTTCTTTAAGCATCGATGCTTTCCATCAATTTCTTCTCACCAGCTTTGTGCCAACATATAGGCGACCTGCATTTTCGCCCATAGAGAGCTTCATAAGGTGCCATCTCAATTGTCGCCTGAAAGCTGTTGTTGTAAGCAAACTCAGCTAATGGCAACATTTTACACCAGCTGGTCTTAAAATTGAGAGAACAAGCCTGTAGCATATCTTCTAAAATCAAGTTTGTCCTCTTCGTTTGGCCATCTGTCTGAGGATGTAGCCTGGTTCCCATAGCAGTCTGTACACTCTTCTAAAACTTAGATGTGAACCTGCCATCACGATCTGAGATGATTGACTTGGGAATCCCATGAAGTCGCATAATCTCCTTGACATAGAGTTTCGCTAACCGTTCCATAGAGTAAGTGATCTTGATGAGAATGAAATGCACCGTCTTAGTCAGTCGATCCACAATTACCCAAATTTCATCATAACCGTTCATAGTTCTGGGCAAACCGGTAATGAAATCCATTGCTATATCCTCCCATTTCTATTCCGGTATCTGGATAGACTGGAAATCACCATCAGGTCTCTGGTGTTTAGCCTTTAATTGTTGACATGTCATACATTTCTTCATATACAAAGCAACATCATGTTTTATTCCAAACCACCAGAAGTTACCCTTAGATCATTATACATCTTTGTTGCACCTAGATGAATAGAGTAAGGAGTGTCATGAATTTTGGTCATGATCTTTTCCCTTAAGCCATCAACATTGGGAACGCATAAGCGGTCCTTGAGGTACAGAGTTTCGTCATCCGCAATACGAAACTCTTCACATCTTCCTTCTTTCATTTCCTGCTTAATCCTTACAAGACTTACATCTTCATCTTGTTTTCTCCGAATTTCATCATACATCGTCTGAGTAAGAGTGAGTGCTGACAACTGTCCTGCTATAAGCTCCAAACCGAAGTCTAGAATTTCCTTTCTCAAAGGTGGAGACATTGCTTGCATTGACATCAACATGGCAACTGACTTCCTACTTAGAGCATCAGCCACTCAGTTAGCTTTTCCAAGATGATAAAGGATTTCACAATCGTAATCCTTTACCAACTCTAGCCATCTTCGTTGTCTCATGTTCAAGTCTCTTTGCGTGAAGAAGTACTTCAGACTTTGATGATCAGTGAAGATCTTGCATTGGACCCCATATAAATAGTGTCTCTAAATCTTCAACACAAAAACGACTGCTGCTAACTCGAGGTCATGAGTAGGATAGTTCTTTTCGTAATCCTTCAGTTGTCTTGACGCATAGGCAATCACCCTTTCATTTTGCATTAAAACAACTCCAAGGCCCATCTTGGATGCATCACTATAAATTACGAGTCCATCATTCCCTTCTGAAATAGCCAATACTGGGGCTGTCGTCAATCTCTTCTTTAGTGCTTGAAAACTCTTCTCACATGCTTCAGTCCATTCATACTTCTTTCCCTTGCGAGTCAGATTTGTGAGTGGGGCTGCTATCTTGGCGAAGTCTTCTACGAATCTCCGATAATATCCTGCTAGACCCAAGAAGCTCCTTATTTCACTTGCATTCGTCGGTTGCTTCTAGTTGAGAACAACCTCTACTTTAGTAGGGTCAACCATAATCCCTTCCTTTGATATAACATGCCCCAAGAAAGACACTTTATCAAGCCAGAACTCGCACTTAGAGAACTTTGCATGAAGCTGGTGTCTTCTTAAAGTCTCCAGCACAATCTTTAAATGCTCCATATGTTCTTCATGATTCTTTGAATAGACAAGAATATCATCGATAAAGACAACAACAAATTTATCGAGGAAATCTTTGAATACCCGATTCATCAAATCCATAAAAGCTGTCGGTGCATTCGTCAAACCGAAAGGCATAACCATAAATTCATAGTGACCATACCTCGACCTGAAGGCAGTTTTAGGAATATCTCATTCTTTAATCTTTAGCTGGTGATAACCTGACCGTAGATCAATCTTTGAAAACACAGATGCACCCTTGAGCTGATCAAACAAATCATTGATTTGAGGCAACAGATACTTGTTCTTGATTGTCACCTTGTTCAGCTCTCTATAGTCACTGCAGAGTCTCATAGAGCCATCTTTCTTCTTAACAAATAGAACTGGAGCTCCCCATGGTGAGCAGCTCGGCCTGATGAAGCCTTTGTCAAGTAGCTCCTTTAATTGCATGTGAAGCTCTTTCAACTCTACAGGGGCCATTCTATACGGTGTCTTTGAGATCGGGTCAGTGCCTAAAGCGAGCTCAATCTCGAATTTGACTTCTCTTTCTGGCGGTAGACTTGTCAGATTATCAGGAAACACTTTTGCATATTCATGAACTACAGGCACATCTTCAATTCTTATCTTTTCTTCTTGGCTTTTGTCTACAATGTTCGCCAGATAGCCCATGCAGCCACTTGCTAATAACTTCCTTGCTTTCATTGCAGATAAAAACATGTTGGGTTTCTTTCTAGACTCACCAATATAAACGAACTTCTAATCACCCTCTGGATGGAAGATCACCTTTCATTTTTGGCATTTAATAGAAGCATTATACTTGCTCAAGAAATCCATCCCAAGAATCATATCGTAGTCATGCATGTCGATCACAATGAGGTCGATGAAAAGTTCCCTATCAAAAATCCACAGGGGTACTGTACGCAGACAGTGCATAGATAATATCACTTCCCCAGAGGGTAGTGTCGTAGTGAATCCCTGTCTCATAGGCTCTAAACAAACCTTTAACTTATTAACAAATGGCGTGGACATAAAAGAATGTGTGGCACCCATATCAAAAAGGACATTAACATCATTAGATAAACTTGTTATCTGACCTGTAACCACATTGGAGGCTTCAGCAGCCACCTGTTCCTTCATCATGGCATAGATTCGAGCATTCGTAGGTGGGGCTTCAAGTCTCCCTTGACTGATTAGTGACCCTTCAAGGGAAGCTTGCATCTGATGGAGCTAGGCTTGAGGAAGAAATCTTTGAGGGGCATTGCCATTCATCAGTTTGGGGTAGTTTTTGACAAAATGATCTTCACGCCCACAAATAAAGTACTGGTTTGTCCCCAAGCGGCATTCCCTTGGATGTTTCTTTCCACATTTGGCACATGGTTGAAACCGCCTGCTATTATTGTTGTGCTGACCATCATTGTGCCTCTTGTTGTCTTAGCCCTACTGGTTTTGAGGATTGCCCTTCCTCTTGTTATTCCTCCAATTCTGGTTGTTATTGTTGCTGTTGTTGTTGTTCTTGTTGTTGTTGTTGTTTCTGTATAGAGGACGGTTTTGGTTGTTTGCATTATTGGCTTGCTAGCCCAACTGAGGCCGGTTCCTTCTTAGCTTGGACAAGTGGAACTCCGCACGTTGGGCCCTCATGACAACCTGCTCTTGAGTCCTGGGTGGACTTGCCCCATCAACGATCGCAACAATTTCTGGCCTAAGGGCTCTGATCAGTCTTCGGACCCTTTCACTTTCATCCATAACCAACCCTGGGCATAGATGAGCTAGCTGGTCAAACTTTGTCACAACATCTGTGACTGACATATCCCCTTGGCGCAGGTTCTCGAACTCCTCATAATGCTTCCTTGTAACGTTCATGTGAAAGAACTTCATGTTGAACTCCTGAACAAAGTCTGCCCATGACATCTCTTCAGTATTCCTGCTTTGTTCGATGCCATCCCACCAAATTCTAGCCTCCATGGTGAGACAGTATGAGGCACAGAGGACCTTCTCATTGTCTGTAAAGCCCATGAGTCTTAGGGTAGCCTCACTCATCTTCAACCATCCTTGTGCGACTAACGTGTCCTTTGAACCCTCGAAGTCTGCTGGCTTAACCCTCTTCCATCTGACTAGAAGAGGTTCCTGATAGGCCACTCTTGGTTCAGTAGCAGGAGCTAGGACTTCATTAACTTGTGGCTGAGGAGGAGGAGGAGGCACGTCGTTGCCTTGTCGCTCACCGTTTTGGCCATTGGCCCTTAATTCGACTATCTCTCTTCTTTGATCCTTCAACTGCCTTTGTAGCTCAGCGATCATCGTCATAAGCCTTTCGTTGGTCTGGGTGCATGTTTGCATTCTTCTGTGGCCGTCCATTATCAATTTCCCAAAGGATTTAGGAATTTATGAATAATCTTCTAATTTATGAGACAGGTTTTCACTATTAGAACATTAATCATTAAACATCTAAACCTCATTCTTATCCTCATACTTGCATCAAAACATCTAACTTTATAACATACTTACTTGGAGGACTTAGATTGACGTGTGGCGATATGAATTGTAAAAGTTTTTGGCTCTAATACCAAAGTCTGTAATGCCTCCTTTACGGACGTCACAGATGTCGTTATATTCATACATTACATACTTATTTTGGAACTTTAAGTACAAAACTTATTTGAAACTTTAATTGTAAACGTAGTTAAGAAAAACGTAACCAGGATCCATACATACACATTTTTTTTTACAACATTCACTTAATCCATACTATTAATAATTCAATTGAATATTAAAATGATCATAAACTTCCTTTAATAAAGTAAATATACCAAATAGTAAAATCATAACTTATGAAACATCACATCATTTCAAATTATTTGCTCCCACACTTCGACAGGCCGAACTGGAGACTTCGGCATGCCAAACATGGTCGGCAGGCCGAAAATCGTCAACCGATAGGCAGGCAGAGTCTCTGCAAAACAGGGTTTAAAAACTTTCAAAGTTCGGTAGGTCAAAAATGAGGTCGGCAAGCTGAACTTTCTTACATCGGCATACCGACCAGTAATGGTTAGCAGGCCGTCCAAGGCAAAATAGAAACTTTTAGAAAACTTAATTTTAAGACAAATTCATTTTTCTTTCAAAATGCGAAAGATCAAATTCTTAAATTGGTAAAATAAAATATTAAAACATAGTTCTTATATTCTTTAAAACTTATCATAAAAATATGTTCAAATAATAAACCATAACCTAAATCATAAAAACTTGCTTCATTGGCATTCATTCGGTTACAATTCATCTTCCTTAAGCTCACACACCTTCCTATGTCCTCCGCATAATCCATGACTTTCTTACCCTTATCTGTAACATGGTATAAACCTGAATAAGCTAAAGCTTAGTAAGTACATATAATTCTCACAATTAAAAAAAAAACATTTCATAAACATCACCATCATCATCATCATCATCATCATCATCATCATCATGTGTTAGTGCAGTAAGCACATTTTCATAGAAACATATATTTCATTACATTGACCATATTAAAACTTATTCCATTTTATCTTAAGGGCCCAAGTGTTGCACCATAATCATCATCATAGGCGCGCCGTCATGAGAGGAGAAGGGTAGCTAATCCTAAACCAAACATAACATCATATCATATCATATCATAACATTGGTGTGCAACACTTATTAGGTGATACATATATACATAACTTTCATGCTTTGAAATTTGCCATAATCAAACATGCATAACTTTAAATCATGAAAATCTTTCATAAGAAATCCTTTAAGGAAATCATCATAAAAACATCATAAATATCATCATGAACATAACATCAAACCTTTTAAAACACATCATGTTGTAGGTGAGAATGTACTTACCTTAGAAGTTAGCTTACTTAACCTTATATATATTGGTGACGACGCCACGGCCTCGATGTTCTCGTTCCTTAAAGTGTTCATGCCATTTATTCATTTAAAATTACAAAATAAAATTAATACTTATTATCATAGAATAAAACATCCAT
Organism: Artocarpus heterophyllus; assembly: GCA_025403435.1. Taxonomy (NCBI): domain Eukaryota; kingdom Viridiplantae; phylum Streptophyta; class Magnoliopsida; order Rosales; family Moraceae; genus Artocarpus; species Artocarpus heterophyllus. The sequence continues at coordinate 25,538,837 of CM046335.1, read as the reverse complement.
TCATATTACATCACATATACATTCATCTCATACAAACATAATTCATAACATGCATCCATAACTATAATCATCAAAAACATAAAATCATTATCACATACACTTCACTGACCTACATGGATTCAAGACTTAAAAACTTAATATTCACACATACTTTAGAAACCATACTTAACAGGGGTAAAGTTAATACATAAACATATTACCATAATTTTTCTTTAGTCATAAAAATTACATTAAGTATCTAAAAACAACCCATACATTTCAAACATGAAATCTGCCAACAATAATAATAAGGTAGTGAGTAATCTTTTGAAAACATTTTCTAACAATTAAAACTCATATAGTTTAATTTTAAAATTCATACTAACATCTTACTAACATATATTTCAATTTCATAAAATTATTTCATCATCAATAAAATCATTTAAACATATAAAACATCACATAAAGCAAAAGTCCAGTATTAACATTGTTAAAACAGTTCCTTGACCTAGTCTCAATAGAAAATTCATAACACATAATTCACTCATCAAAACAATACCAAAATTTGCAGTCCATAATATAACATATACATGAACATTCTTGCCAAATTTTGTACCAAACAAAGCACGTTTATCCCTTGAACGAAAATCATATTTTTTTATGTATCATAGCCAAATAGCAATATTTTATTGTGAGTAGTAGAGGATAGAAAATTCATAACTTATCATAGAAAAATCCAATTAAGGTGAAACTTGGAGAAACTTTACAAAACTCATACATGAATAACATACTAAAAATTTAGAGTAAACGGAATTTTATAGAGGAAGATATAGTAGTCGGATGTCAAGAAGGATTTCATTGAAACGAGAATGAACTCTTACCTCAAATGATTCTTCTCAAATTCCTTCGAATTCAACCAATAAAATTTCAATTTTTCTTTCAATTATTTGTAGAGAATTTTTGAGAGAGAGGATGAATAGAAAACAAGGAGAAGGGAAGAAGAAGAGATGAATAAAAGAAACGTCTCAGAATGAGAGAGAGAGAGACAGCAATAACGTAAAAAAAATTTCAATGCTCTCCATTATGTCAGAAATTTTATGACTATCTGGACTAAATTTTCGTGGAGAAAGGAGAGAAAATTAGGGAAAGTCAAATCATTTAAATAAACATGCCATACTTTACTGATTTTAAAAGGGGAAACCATATCAATCAATATCAATCAATGCAAAGTCAAATGTTTCCTTTCCTTAAATGATAAAATTAATCCATAATTATACCAATTAATCACATTAAACCACCCAATCAACGTAATTATCTCAATCATAAATTTGGAGAAATTTTTGCTGACTGCTCGTCAGCTGTCATCGGCCTGCCGATTCTTTACTTCGGCTTGCCGATTCCACAAAGTTCGGCCTGCCGATTCTTGGAAGACTTTTCGGCCTGCTGAACTGTCCTTAAAATACTATACATCATAGCATTCAAGATATCATTGCATCATAAATAAACATACATTGAAATTAACATGAACACTTGAGCACATCAATTCCACGCGATCGTCACCTGTCATAGAACTTAAAATAAATAGTTAGTAACATTAAAATCATAAATCATAACATTTATCATAAATTATTAATAAAATTACTTAACGTCGTTACTAACTTAGCATAATCTGTTACATAAAAATAGGTAGGTGTTACAATTACTCTAAGAAATTATTGTTTTAGGTGTTGAACAATATTTATTGTCATATTACTCTAAGTAATTATTTTATTAATGCTAAATGGAGGTCACTTAGGAGGTTTAGAGATAAAAAGTCTATTACTATAAGGAATTATTGTTAATTTGGTAGGGGTGATCGACCGCCCCCAGTGTAGTGGGTTCGACGCCATATGAAGTTTAACTTGGTAATAGGTTTTCAAGACTATTGACAAGCTACCCGACCCATTGGTTCACCGGTTTTGATCCAATTGGATTTTCACCTATTTTATTTAATCCATGAGCCTTTCATAGAGCCTTAACTTTAATTCAGATAACCCAATGCAAAAGTTATCTGATTAAAACAATCATATACAGACAATCTCATGTCAAATAAAATATATTTAAATAATTCAATATATTTATTTTCAAATAATTTATAAAATTAATTCAACTAATAAACTAACATGAATTATTAAATCCAAACATTCTTATTTTAGCAAATCTTAAGAATTAACATAAGTGACCAATATGTCCAAAAATCATGTTGTATTGTTACAAGAATATAAGTGAGCTAGCAAAGAGGACTCGATATATATATATATATATATATGTATAAATCATGCTCCTATAATTATAAAATAACGTGTCCTCAATATGTATATTTTATAATTATCAACTCTAAAGCTATTCCACTAAAAGCTTATGGTTACACTCTCAAAGTATATATAAATTATACATATTAGTTAAACGTACATGACATATCATGATGTGTAATATCCCCATAGGATATTCATCAATAGCTTAAGGATAAATTCCGTTCTACCTTCCCGATTATATTTATCTTATGTTCCATTATCTCACTATTAGAATACATACTATTCATAACCAATATAAATAGTATACATTTGGTTACACATATGTATCTAAACGGTTAAGCACTCTAGTTTCCAATCACATGATAATGCCTATAAGAGAATTTTATTAACTCTACAAAAGAGCTATGGATTCCATATCTATGAATAATGAGTTTACGTCATTTAAGTGTCATGTCTCTAACATTTCAATATGTGTACCTTCATATAATTCAAGATGTCAGCTTTTGATACATCAAAAGATACAAGTCAACAATAAAGACCCATTTAGATGTAATGCATATGACTATCTAAAGTGAATTAATTTACTCATACAAATTATTAACTAAATCAATTCTTCTTTTGTCCCAATCTAATATATTGTCACCAATGACAATATATAAATGTCTCTACTCACAGAGTCCAACTCTAATGACTAGAACAAGCCATCTCCTATTAGGGATGTAGATAACAAAACAATCTTAACATGAATAAAGTGTCCAACTTTATTCCCTCAATTGTGGACCCTCTATATTTAGACTATCACCTTAAGATTCATGTCTTCTGTATAATCTATCTACGATCTTAAATGTTTAGATTGACAATCATAGACTTTCGTTTGCTTAGCATACATTTAACCTACATGAACATAAAGAGGACATATTTGATAGATGAAATAAATATTAAACTCTTTATTGATTAAATGTCTTATAAAAATTGCATAATTTAATCCTTAGGGCACTTAATCTAACACATCCATGCAAGCAGTTTGGCTCTGCGAGTTCTTGACTTATCTGGAAGTTGTTCCAGATATGCATAAGCCGATTAAATTATACTGTGGCAACAGTGGTACAATCGTTAATATCAAAGAACTGAGAAATCATAAGAGTACGAATCATATAAAAAGAAGTTATCATCTGATCTGGGAGATAGTCGAGAGAGGTGACATGATTGTGATGAAGATTGCGTCAGAAGACAACCTTACATATTTGTCCACAAAGAATTTGCTTATAAAAGTTTTTGAGAAGCATTTGGAGAGTTATGGACTAAAAGATATTTCTCATCTACTTTAAAGCAAGTGGGAGATTGTTAGGATAAATACTCTTAAAGCATATGATGCTTTGTAAAAAACATATACATAAAGAAATAAAATAAATTTTTATTATATTTGTGTGCATCTATGTTAAAATACTTTATGAATATCATTAAAATTTTATAATTATCTACGTGACTCGAAATATTATATATAAGTGTATATATATAAGGATAATATTAAAGATGATAATTAAAATTGTCAGTACTATATAATTAACTATTCAATTAAAGTATGTAATCTTTAATTGAATGTTATTAGTATAGGTCACTTCTATTAAGAATAAAACAATCAACATCACCAATTCCATGGTAGTCTTGGATAGCTCCTAGTATCACTTGACTCAAGAATATAACTTTTGCATTGGGGAATTTTAAGGTGAAATCCAGCGGCATCTCCAACATAAGACTAAATTAAGGTACTAATGGTGTATTTAGTATTTAAATGTAAAAAACACTCCCCAATGCAGTGAAATGTTATAATACCAAATTTGCTATAGGCTAAACTTGGTTATAGAAAATTTGGTATATGATTTCTATTGACTAATAGATTGACTTTTTTGTTGAATAGTTACAACATTCTCACTTTTTAATTATTTTAATATTAAAAGTTTACTTTTATAAATTTCAACATTTAATAATAATAACAATAGGTAAATATGACATTTCAAATAGTATTATGCATTAGAACACAAAATAAAAAGGGTGTTTGATAAAATCAATTCTAACCAAAATTGTTGTTTGTTATAATGCAAAGCTCTCACATGCTAAAGTGATCGTAAACTGTAAACTACAGTATAAAGCTCTCATATGTTACAGTTTTCAGTTTAAAATTTTCAATTTTAACCATTCTTTATAAACACCTTAAAAATAATACATCAAATACATTTTTACATTTTTTAGGACAAATATAACATTGACTTTAATACTTTCATTAGAGATTGTCTAAGGTCATCATCTTTCTTTCGAATGACCATAAAAAACAAATCAGCAGCCTTCTTCCTGAAGTTTTGAGTACTTGCAAAATGGAGAAATATGTCCTAGTATAGCACACTGAACATTTTAAGTGTTTTGTTAAAAAGAAAAAACTGTTTGAATGCTTCTCTAGATTAATCTACGCAAAAGTAAGGAGAAATTCGTGAAAATATACAAAAGATCGTAATAAGCATAAAAATTATTTTCTTCAGTCAACCGGGCAAATTGTATTCCTATCTCTAATCATTTTGAAGGGTGGATCTAATCAATTGATAATTTTTCTCCTTCACGGCGAGATATGGTTGTCCTTGGTCTTTGCCTAATTTGTTGTTGTTGTCGTCGTCGTCCATTGGAGTGCTTTTTAGTGACCCAGTAGAATACCAGCAAATAGGGGTTGAATATCTCTCTCTCTCTCTCTCTCTCTCTCTCTCTCTCTCTCTCTCTCTTCCCCCGAAGGGTGTGGAATTCTTTCGTTCAAGCTCTTAATTGCCCAACAATAACGAACACCACGAGGGGTGGCTATATACATCATTTGCTAGAGTATTCATTTGACAAAAGATCTTGAATAGAATTAGTAACAAAGACCCTTGAAGATTTCAAGGCGCCGAGAGTACTATATTCCAATAGCTCACACTTCATTTACAAGTCAATTAGATTTTTATTTTAACAAGCAATTGATTATGTGTCATTCGGATATTAAAGTACAAATTAGTTTATTAACTTACCAATGATTATATAAATTAAAACCAAATAAAATAAAATCCAATTCACTTCTCTTTGAGGGGTTATTTGACACGTGGTAATATTAAGAGTTCCCATGTTTGGTATTAATAGACTTTTTAAATTCCCCCGAAAAGTGAAACCTATGGGTTTCACATTATTAAGGTTTGGGTTATCCTAAACCCATCCAACAATGTATTGTTCATGTTAATGGGAAAGATGAGGACATGTTTGTTTTATGGACTGGGCTAATTTATTAGACTCTAAAGTGCATATACTAACCTGAATTTCTATTTAATTAGGGGCCAAATTCAAATTCCATGGATCAAATCAAACTGATTCAGTCCTTTTTTTCAAAGTTCTTTCCTCCTTCCCCTAAATTCTGAGAACTCATATCAAAATTATACAGTAAAAGCTGCCCTAATAGTCAGGTTCCCTGATTCCACTACAATGACCATTCCTCTATTTTCTTGAGTTTTAACCATTGGAGGAGTGATTGCCCTATAATAAATCCTCCAACCCCCAAAGTCCATTGTTTTGCTACCTCTATTAATTGCTCTTTCTCTCTGCTTGTGGTGTGGAAACCCTACGATCCTTTCTCTCAAAATGGCGACTATTGCTATGGTTGGTGAGAAATCGGTTCCTTGACTCTCTCTTCTTCTCGGTTGATGTAGATCGAGCTGCCATAATGCTCGTCTGTACTGTCGTTTGAGGTTGACCTATTCTTGTTGTCGACATCATTATTGAAGATCCGAGACCTCCTCACAAATTACAGTTGGGCCGGAATCTACAAATTTCTTATTGAAGTCAAACATAGTAAGCCTTTCGATTTTTTTTTTTGTGTGTTTAATTTATGTGTTTTTTCCATGAGAAATGCTTCTCCCTCATTGTGGAATGAACTTTGTGCATTCGGTTAGCTGTCATTTTGCCCGTTCCCTACCTTATGTTAGGTGTTGTTTGCCTCTTCCCCACCCTATGCATATTAAAAAATGTAACGAGTACGAGTTAGATTACTTCTTGTCCAAAACCATGACAATCCAACTTTTCTTCACGTTAGACGATGAATCAAATTAGAGTTGCTTCTGACACTTTTGGATCAAGTTAGTTGAAACTTTACATTTAGAAACTTTTGAGTACATATGATCTCATGTTTAGATTTTTGGTGGCATGTTTGGAACCTTTTTTGGAGTATATGCTTTCGTGTTTTGGTCTTTTGATGACATGTTTTGGAGCCTCCTATGGAGTATATGGTCTCATGTTCTTAACTTTTTTTTTGGTGAGAATATGGTCTCATGTAAGAATATATATTTATGAATAGCATTATGGACGTTTTGATGAGAAGTCTCTTTATTTACAAATGGGCAATTTGCAAGAATGCCCCTTAAAGGAGCACCTTTCCAGTATTGTCCTCCTAAAAGGCTCTTTCAAAACTGTCCCTTTAATAAAAAAATAATAATTTATTAAAAGTCCAAATTATCTTTTTTTTTAATTAAAAAAAGGCATTACAAGTCCTAATTATCATCTCTTCTCACTCTCTCATGTGGTATTACTCCGGTCATCGGTACGGGTGCCAAAGAGTAACCTAGTAAGTTCCAAAGCTAAAATCTATAAGGTTCCAATATATTTTCTTTAAAACAAAAAAGCATCAACCGCCTCCAATCATCGACATAAGGTGTTAATTGTAACCTGGTAGGTTCCAAAATTGGAACCTACTAGATTCCAATGTATTTTCTTTGAAATAAAGAAGTATCAACCGCTTCTAGTCATGAGCATAGGTACTAGATTGTAACATGGTACATTTAAAAGTTGGAATCTACCAGATTCTAATATATTTTCTTTAAAACAAAAAAATGTCAATCGTCTCCGATCACCAACGCGGGATGCCGAATTGTAGCTTGGTGGGTTCCAATTTTACCAAATTCTAACATATTTTCTTTGAAACAAAGAAAAGTCAACCGCCTCCGGTTGCCGCTATAGGGTGGTAGGCTTTGTCAAGTTCGGTTCTGTTACAAAACCCACTAGGTTAGGTCCCAAAATTTGTTGATTGCCACCAAATATTGGCCTAAAACCTGGCAGGCTATTGGAACCCACAAAGTTCCATCCTGGAACCTGCCAGAATCTATCACGGAACTAGAACTCGCCAGGTTTCGAGATAGAATCTACCATGTTTTCTTATTTTTTTAACAAAATAACCACATATTACATTTTTTTTCTTATTACATTTTTTTGTTATTAACACTAATGGCCCCTAAATGTTAAGGTCTCCCTCACTTTACCCTTGAACTTTAAAAATCATTACTTTAGCCTTGATCTTTCAAAACTCCTCACTTTGCCCCTTAATTTTTAAAAATCACAATTTTGCCTTTTAACTTTCAAAGCTCCTCACTTTGTCTACTTAATTTCTAATTTTTTCTTTAAATAGAAGGAATTAAGCCCACATGATTTGCACATGAGTCACTTATAAAGGTGAAAATGAGATTTTATCACTCTTAAGTTTTGTTTCATGTTTACACTTTCACTTAATGCCTTTATTTTTTATTTGAACTCTCATTTCGGAAGCATTTTCCTGCACATTTCTTCTCATTTTTAATGCATGACTCATTTAATAAGTCGATATTGTAATGACTAAGGGAAAGTCCTTAACAAAATCTAATATTTAATTAAATTTAATTAATGAATTTACTTTTATAAATTGTATTTTTGTAAAAATTACGATAATAAATAAATAATGAACCAAAGGATAAGAAATTTCATTGTAAATTGTATTTTTATAAATTGAATTTACTTTTATAAATTGTATTTTTATAAATAATAAATTGTATTTGATGCAATGTTGGATATTGTCAAATATAGATTTTGTGAGCTTAATTGTTTAGAAATTTGTAAAAAAATCCATAAAATGAATTTTATATCACAATTAATAATAGAATTGTGATATCAATAGATGGATAATTAGGTATAAATAAGATAGAAAAGTCTACCAAAACCCAAAAATAGCATAAAAAGGAGATCGATGCAGTATAATATACTGCTAAGTGAAAACACAGATATAAGAAATGTTGTGTTTGGATTTCAAAAGTGAACCAAAGGATAAGAATGGGATTTTATACTGTTAAAGAACACGACTTTCACTGATTCTACTATAGCAGTATAAGAAAAATACTGCATGGTAAAAAAATTACATTGTGTAAAGTTTTGGGGCCCACTCAGTGGACACCCAACGAATTGGGATTGGGCCACCAAAGCATGAAATGTGGCCCAATCATGGTTAGCCTCCACTAACCTTCTTGATTACCATGGTGACTCACCATAAAAAAATATGTTTTCGAAATTTTCATAAATACATAAGTAAGGAAATTGATTAAGCACGGTCTGAAAAAACGGGTCGTGACAGTTGAAAATTGTTTAAGAAGGTAATGAAACTACATAAACAATGGCTAGAATGTTGTTTTAAAGTTGATTTTTGCAAAAACGGCTTGGGGACTAAATTGTAAAGAAAATGTTATTCTCGACAGATTTAAAAAAGGGCCAAAAACTCCCCTGTATAGTGAGAATTTCAAAAAATTCAAAACATGAAAGTTGTAGATCTCGATGAAACTGTTAAAAATTGCAAACGGTTCATCGAAAATCGCTTTCATTTGTAAGTTATGGATTTTACGAAATTTGTTAAAATTGAAAAATATCTTCAATGGGCAAAAACGTCATTTTGCAAAGGGAATTTGGGTATGGTATTTTGAGCAAATTTGATCCTTATGAAAAAATAGAAAATTATAGTTTAAAGAGATTATTTTTGGTCCTACGGGTAAAATTGTCAAAATTTTCAAATACTTGCTTGGTAATGGATGCACGGGTTATCTAGTGAATCTAGTAAATAAAGACCAAGAAGCTCAGTTAGGACTAGAGAATGTCCCTATAGTGAAAGAGTTCATTGACATATTTTCAGAGGAACTGCTTGGGTTACCGTTGAATGAGAAATTTTGTTCGAGATAGAATTGACATATGGTACAGCCCCGATTTTGAAGACACCTTATTGAATGGCCCCAAGGGAACTTAAGGAACTTCAAGCGCAGTTGGAGGAGTTACTGGACAAAGGATTTATTTGACCAAGTCATTCTCCATGGGGAGCACCCGTCCTGTTTGTGAAAAAGAAATATGGAACCTTACGAATATGTATCGATTATCAAGAATTGAATAAAGTCACGATTAAAAATAAGTATCCAATTCTGAGAATTGACGATCTATTTGATTTAACTAAAGGGAGCAGTACTATTCTCGAAGATCGACTTATGCTCTAGATATCATCAGCTTCAAGTTAAGGAAGAGGATGTGCCAAATATGGCATTTCAAACATGTTATGGGCATTACAAGTTCTGCGTCATGCCATTTGGGATAACCAATGGCACGGCAGCATTTATGGACCTTATGAATCAGATTTTCAAGGAATATCTTAACAAATTGTTCATCATTTTTATTGACGATATCCTCATTTATTCGAGAACACCAGAAGAACATGAGAAACATTTGAGGATTACACTGCAGTTGTTAAGAAAACATCAATTGTATGCCAAGTTCTCAAAATGCAAATTTTGGTTGGAAAAAATCCATTTCCTAGGACATGTGGTGTCACGAGATGGAGTTTCTATGGATCCTTCCAAAGTGGAAGCAGTAAATAAGTGGCCTACACTAAAAAGTGTTACCGAGATCAGGAGTTTCCTCGATCTAGCAGGCTATTACAGACGTTTCTTAGAAGGATTCTCTAGACTCGTAGCACCGCTCACAGCCCCTACACGAAAAGCAACGAATTACGAATGGACCAAGAAGTGCGAAGAGAGTTTTTAGGAATTGAAAACATGACTCATAAGTGGACTGATACTAACCATACCTGATCCGAACCTAGAAAATTTCATAATTTATAGTCAAGCGTCAAAAACAGGGTTAGGAGCTATACTCATGCAAAACGAAAGGTGACTGCGTATGCATCCCGGTAACTAAAGGATCATGAAAGGAACTACCCAATGCACGACTTGGAATTAATAGCAGTCATATTTGCATTGAAGATCTGGCGCCATTACTTGTATGGAGCTAAATATGAGATTTATACTGACCATCAAAGTTTAAAATAGATTTTCACACAAAAGGAACTCAATATGAGACAACGAAGGTAGCTCGACCTAGTTAAGGATTATGACTGCAAAATCTTATATCACCCCGAAAAAGCTAACCGGGCAGTTGACACACTCAGTTGTAGAGCAACGTCTTCTCTTGCAATAATGCGGTTGATACCAAGTCTCCTTCAAAAAGACTTGATAGAAGCAGGAATAGAGATGATCACAGGGAGATTAACCAATCTGTCATTCCAACCAAACATCCTAGAGAATTTGAAGGATCGGCCAGAGGCAGATCCTTCACCACTTAGATATAAGAATAAGGCCCTTGAGAACAAGGAAGCAGAGTTTAGCTATAGAGGCAGATTATACATTCCCAATGATGAAGAGTTAAAGAGGTAGATATTAGAAGAAACTCATGAGGCACCGTAGGCTGCCCATCCAGGATCTACCAAAATGTATAAGGACCTGAAGGAGCATTATTGTTGGCATGGAATAAAGAACGATGTCGCACGATTTGTCAGTAAATGTCTCACGTGTCAAAAAGTGGAGGCTGAACACCAACGACCAACAGCGAATTGCAGAAGATTGAAATTCCAAAATAGAAATAGGACTAGATAACCACGGATGTCGTGATTGGACTACCCAAAACTATGGGAGGACACGATGTTATATGGGTAATTGTCGATAGATTGACTAAATCAGCGCACTTTTTGCCCATTAAGCTTAGTTGTTCTGTAGAACGACTAGCTAAATTGTATGTCACTTAAATACTTAGATATCTTGGAGTCCTAAAATCCATAATTTTTTATCATGATAGTTGATTCACCTCTAAGTTTTGGAGGAGCATTCATTAAGCAATGGGAACAAAGTTGACTTTTAGTACAGCTTTCCACCCTTAAACGGATGGTCAGTCTAAACGGACCATTCAAACTCTAGAGGATATGCTGAGAGCCTGTGTGATGGACTTTAAAGGAGAATCGGATAAAAAGCTTCCATTGATTGAATTTGTGTACAACAACAGCTATCAAACCTCCATAGGTATGGCTCCATATGAAGCTCTTTACAGAAGAAGATGTAGATCACCTCTGCATTGCTTTGAAACTAGGGAAAAGGCGTTGTCGACTACAGACTTTGTTTAAAGAACAGCGGAGGATATAAAATTAATCCGTCAACAGATGGAAACTGCTTTTAGTCGATAGAAGAGTTATGCTGATTGACAACGGAGACCTCTAGAATTTCAAGTGGGGGACGCTGTCTTTTTAAAGGTCACACTCATGAAGGGGATAGTAAGGTTCGTAAAAAAGGAAAAGCTCAGTCCAAGATACATTGGACCATTTGAAATTTTGGAAAGAGTAGGCAATGTGGCTTACAAATTAACTTTACCTTCTGAAATGGCATCGGTATATAATGTATTCCATATATCTATGCTAAAGACATATGTACCTAATCCTTCATATGTTCTACAGCCAGAAGAAATTGAGGTGTAGGAGAAATTATCTTATGAAGAGAAACCAGTTCAAATCCTGGCTCAAAAAGAGAAAGAGTTGAGGAACAAGAAGATACCACTCATCACAGTCTTATGGTGTAATCAACAGGTGAAAGAAGCAACCTGGGAACGAGAAGACGAGATGAGGAAAGCCTACCCTGAATTGTTCTAATTTTTGGGGATGAAAATTTTTAAGGAGGGTGGGTTGTAATGACTAAGGGAAAGTCTTTAACAAAATTCAATATTTAATTAGATTTAATTAATAAATTTACCTTTATAAATTGCATTTTTGTAAAAATTAGAATAATATATAATAAATAATGTTAGCAGGAAGTTTTATTGTAAATTTAATGCAATGTTGGATATTGTCAAATATATATTTTATGAGCTTAATTGTTCAGAAAGTTGTAAATAATATCTATAAAATGAATTTTATATCATAATTAATTATAAAATTGTGATATCAATGGATAGATAATAAAGTATAAATAAGATATAAAAGTCTACCAAAACCCTAAAATAGTGTAAAAAGGAGATTGGTGCAGTATAAGTATATTGTTAAGTGAAAACACATATAAGAAATGCTGTGTTTGGATTTTAAAAGTGAACCAAAGGATAAGAAAGGGATTTTATACTATTCAAGAATACGACTTTCACTGATTATACTCTAACAGTATAAGAAAAATACTGTGTGGTAAAAAAATTACACTATGTAAAGTTTTGGGGCCCACTAAGTGGACACCCAATGAATTAGGATTGGGCCACCAAAGCATTAAATGTGGCCCAATCATGGTCAGCCTCCATTAACCTACTTAATTACTGTGAGACCCCCTAGCTTTAAACTAAGTCAGTGTGGCAAATCTTGGGCATGGGTGGCCCATGTCCAAGGCAAGGGGGCACGTGGCAACCTCCTTTAGATGGTTCAAACAAAGACCCAAAGGATTAGCATGCAGGCACAAGGTGGCCTTGGCCATGCATGAGGGTCAGGCAAGAAATGGGCACATAGGTGAGTGTGCATGCGTGTCCATTCAGACAGGCACGCAAGAATTTCAGACAGACAGTGGGACGTGCGCACGGGCTAAGTCTTGGCTTAGAAAATACTCCGCGAAAAAAGGGAACGTGCAGATGTTGGATGGTTGTTGGGTGAATGAGCGAACTGGCAGCCCACGTGTGCGAGTGGTGCGCACATGATCCACGAAAGCAGTTGGCACAATGGCCAACTTTGAGACGTGGCCACAACGTCTAGATGCTGAGGGCACGTGGGCGCGAGTCGTGGGCGAACGTGGATCATTCAAAAAGATTACCCAGCCAATGGCTAGACCACGAGAGCGCCCCACGTGGCCCATGTGCATGCATCAAGAGGCGACTGGAAGTTAACAAGCTGCACGTGGTGTGCAGAGGGCCAAGTCTTGGCTCGAGACTCGTGGAAGTCGCCAGCAACGTGGCTATTAGCACGCACAAAGTCCCAAAGTTGTTCCCTAGTGGCTAGGGGTGTCAACCACATGTTGTATAATACTATCTATAAATAGTGAGGCCTCGAGACACCAACTCACAAGAGATTAAGTAAATGTTGTGGTGATCCGTGTGAGGCATAACTTGCATTCCCTTTTGTGAATTAATAAAAGGTTGGAAAGTGGTTTCCGTAAGTTGGTTTTGTGTGTTGATTAACAGATCATTGTGGGTAAACACTTGGGTAGGCTGACTAGGTCGGGTGACTTAGTGCCGCACAGTGGCAGACTTTCGGTGAAAAATTTGGCCCTTGTGACAACTGGTATCAGAGCCTAGGACAATGAACGTTCTTAGAATTGCTATGATGAATGAGTTGCATGAAAGGGTTACTTGCTTGGAGGACTTCGTTGGGACTCCTCAAAGCGACAATGCTGTGAGTCTTGCGGTGTAGGTGGCGCGTCAGGTGGAGCAGATGGCAGCCTTGAACACGGTGCAGTCTGACACATTGCGAGACATGGAAGAGCTGTTCTTCTCCATGATGCAGGACTTTATCACAATGATTGACATGGTGAAGGAAATTCGAAGAGATTAGAAGATGAGATAAGCATCCTTAAGAGGGCTGTGGCGACCCCTCAGACCGTGGATGAGGCCTCTTTGAAGATCAAAGTCCCGAAACCTAAGGCATTCAATGGTGGTCGTAACGCCAAAGAACTACAAAATTTCTTTTGGGTTTTGGAGCAGTATTTCAAGGCCGCCCATATTCCAGATTATGAAAGGTAACCATAACTAGCATGTATTTGTCCAGTGATGCTAAACTATAGTGGTGGACCTAGATGTTGGGAGAGACAAGGGCTGACAAACCTCTAATCGAGGATTGGGAAACGTTGAAGAAGGAACTAAAGGATCAGTTCCTCTCGTGCAACACAACATGGATTGCATGAGAAGCACTCAAGAAGCTTCGAAAAACAGGGTCTGTTTGAGAGTATGAGCGGGAGTTTAGCTCTTTGATGTTGGACATCAAAGACATGTCAGATGCAGACAAGCTGTTCAATTTTCTGTCAGGCTTGCAAGCGTGGGCGCATGTCGAATTGCAGAGACAAGGCGTAAAGGACCTTCCTTCGGCTATTGTGGCTGCGGAGGGCTTAGTCAATATTAGACCCACCCCAAATGCCCCGAGCGGTGACAAGAAGAAGGGTCAGGATGACAAAAAGGGTAAAGGCTCCTCTAAGGATTTTAAGAAATCTAAAGGGAAGGGTAAAAAGACGACCGAGCAAAGCATGTCCAAGGGAGGCAAGAAGGAAGCTGGCTGTTTTATTTGTGGGGAACCACATATGGCCAAGAAATGCCCAAAGTGAGAAAGATTGAATGCTATCCAAGAGTCCGAAGGAGAGGACAATGCAGGTGGATCCAGCACTTCATAGGTAAATCCTCTCCAACTCCTCAATACGGTTTCAACTGTTAAGTTAGCCCCAAATAGGGTCTTTTGTATGCAGCGGTGCAATTAAATGGAAAGCCCGTAAGAGCTTTGCTAGACACGGGAGCAACTAGCAACTTCTTTTCCAAAAGAATGGTGGACAAGTTGGGCTTGGTGGTGAACCAGAGTCCATTTAAAATTAAGGCGTTGAATTCAGGTGCTACTCTGGTCCAAGGTGTAGCCACAATGACCCTCAAAATTGGTGCTTGGGAGGGACAGATTAATCTAACCATCGCAGCCTTGGATGATTTTGAGTTAATCTTGGGGATTGACTTTTGTGTTCAAGCCAAGGCAAAAATCATGCCTCATCTATCGGGTATGTTGGTAAATGAGAAACGGAATCCTTGCTTTATTCATGCTAACTTCTCTGGACAGGTCGAGAGCAAGTTAGAGATGCAATCGACCAAGCAATTCAAAAAATGGGGTGAAAAAGGGTGAGATTACTTACGTTGCAGCCCTCATTGAGATCAAATTGGATCAGGTCATGGAGGTGCCTAATGAAGTTGCAACGGTGTTAGAGCAGTTCCAGATGTGATGCCCTCAGAGCTGCCTAAGGAACTGCCACCGAGGTGAGCTGTGGACCACAAGATTAAGCTAGAGCTAGGTGCTAGGCCACCAGCCCAAGCCCCTTATTGGATGGCCCCATCAGAGTTGGTTGAGCTGAGGAGTCAGCTTAATGAGTTGCTAAATGCCGGTTTCATACAACCTTCAAAAGCCCCTTATGGTGCCCCTGTGTTGTTTTAGAGGAAGCAAGATGGCTCAATGCGGATGTGCATAGACTATCGGGCCCTCAATAAGGTAACTATCAAGAATAAGTACCCGGTCCCTAATGCTACGGATTTGTTCGATCGGTTGGCTGGCGCGTCATATTTCACAAAGTTGGATCTACGGTCAGGCTATTGGCAGGTGTGGATAGCCGAGGGAAATGAGCCCAAGACGGCTTGTGTGACGAGGTATGGTTCATTTGAGTTTTTGGTGATGCCATTTGGCTTAACCAACGCCCCTACCACTTTATGCAACCTAATGAACGAGATACTTTACAAATTTCTTGATTAGTTTGTGGTTGTTTATTTGGATGATATTGTTGTTTACTTGGGATCCTTGGTGGATCATGTTAATCACTTGTGGCAAGAATTCTCACGGCTTAGAGAATACAAGTTATTTGTGAAGAAAGAAAAGTACAGGTTTTGCAGGCAAGACATCAAATTCTTGGGCCATTGGATTGCCAAAGGCAAGATTTGGGTGGACGAGGATAAGGTGAAAGAGATCATGGATTGGCCTGTGCCAACCAAAGTGTCCGACTTACATTCTTTTCTTGGTTTGGCAAACTATTATCAATGGTTCATCAAAGGGTATTCAAAGAGGGCAAGCTCATTGACAGACTTACTAAGGAAGGAGCAAAAGTGGGCATGAACAGACGCATGCCAAGAAGCCTTTAAGAAGTTGAAGGCATCAGTTGCCTTGGAACCGGTCTTGAGATTGCCGGATTTTGAGCTTCCTTTTGAGGTACACACAAATGAATCAGACCGAGCTCTTGGTGGAGTGCTCGTGTAGGATGGCCACCCTGTGGCTTATGAAAGTTAAAAGCTTAAGGACGCTGAGCAGCGGTACTCAACCCATGAGAAAGAAATGACGGCAGTGGTGCATTGCCTAGACACTTGGAGGCATTACTTTTTGGGTACGAAGTTCAAAGTGTTGACGGATAATGTGGCGAACACCTATTTCAAGACCCAAAAGAAGTTGACCCCAAAATAGGCCTGTTGGCAGGAATTCTTAGCAGAATTTGACTTTGTGTTGGAACAAAAACCAGGCAAGCAAAACCAAGTCGCTGACACCTTGAGTTGCAAGGAAGTGTTGGACTATGTGGCTGCATTAATGGCCATGCAGTCAACTTTTCTTGATCAAGTGAAACAACAAGCGAAGGTGGACCAGGCCTACGTTCATCTCAAAAAGGAAGTGCAAGAGGGAGTAGTAAGGCATTATTGGGGGGATGATAGACTCCTTTATGCCAAAGGTAATCAAGTATTTATTCCTAACTCGGGTGGCTTAAGACAGGAACTTTTGCGGGAGATGCATGACCCTCAATGGGCGGGACATCCGGGGAGAGAACGGATGATGGCACTTTTAACCTACAGCTATTATTGGTCCAACATGGAGGAAGATGTTGAGCTATATGTGAAGACTTATTCGGTGTGCCAACAAGACAAGACGAAAAGAAGGAAGACAGTCAGGCTGCTGCAACCACTCCCGGTGCCAGAAAAACCATGGAAGTCAGTATCTATGGATTTTATTATGGGGTTCCCTTCAATCCAAGGTATGCGGTCAGTGTTGGTCATGGTAGATCGGTTTTCAAAATACGCAGTGTTCATTGCAGCCCCACATGAATGCTCAGCTATCATGGCGGTAGAGCTCTTTTTCAAAAATGTGGTGAAGTATTTCGGTGTGCCTGAAGACATAGTCAGTGATCGTGATTCAAGGTTCATTGGTAGGTTTTGGACGGCTCTCTTTAACTTGATAAGTTCTGAGTTAAAGTTTTCTACGGCTAACCATCCACAGACCGACGGTCAAACAGAGCATATTAATGCTCTATTGGAAGAATTTCTAAGGCATTATGTCTTAGCAAGTCAAAAGAATTAGCTGGATTTACTTGATGTGCCCAATTCTCCTATAACTTACATTGAAGTTCTGCAACCCGGATGAGTCCTGCAGAGCTTGCACTCGGATATCAGCCCCTGACCCCATTAGAGGTGGCACGTTCCAAAAGGCGAGTCAGCTGTCTAGCAGCCTATCGTTTTACGAAAGAGAAGCAGGAGTTGGTACTGCAGGCCCAAGATATTTTGCTGAAAGCAGCTAGGCGCATGAAGAAGTATGCTGATCAGCATAGGCACCAAGTCAAGTTCAGTGTTGGTGACATGGTGTTGCTAAAATTAACCCTGCAGATTTGGAAGAAGATAAGCAGCAAAACAGTACATCGTGGGCTTCTTCCAAGGTACGATGGTCCCTTTGAAATTATTAAGAAATTTGGGAATGTTGCTTACAGGTTAAGGCTACCACCTCGACTAAAGGTGCACCCAATGTTCCACATGGGTTCTCTGAAACCCTACAAGGAGGACTTGTTGAATGAAAGACAGCAGACGAAGAGGGCTCCACCCATAATCAGAAAATAATTCAACAAAGTGGTGGAAAAGATCCTTGACCATCGAACAATGGGCATGGGCAAGGAGAATCGATGAACAGATTTTCCTGTGAAATGGAAGGCTAAAGATGAGAGCAGTGCTACTTGGGAACGGGACGTTACCTTGTGGCAGTTTGAGAAAGAAGTCCAGGAATACCTAGAGGCTATACCGACGAAGGCATCGGCTTCATCCGGTGGCAGTGGTTTGTTAGATCCCCGTGCTTCAAACTAAGTCAGTGGTGGCAAATCTTGGGCATGGGTGGCCCATGTCCAAGGTAAGAGGGCACGTGGCAACCTCCTTTAGATAGTTCAAACAAAGACCCAAAGGATCAGCATGCAGGCACAAGGTGGCCTTGGCCATGCATGAGGGTCAGGCGAGAAATGCGCATGTTGGTGGGTGTGCATGTGCCACCATTCGAACAGGCGCGCGAGAATTTTGGATAGACAGTGGGACGTGCGCGTGGGCGTGCGGACAAACGTGCGAGAAACTCAAGGAAACTAGTGTGCAAGGACACAGGCATGCAGACAAGGCTTAAGCGCAGGCTAAGTCTTGTATTAGACAATACTCCGTGAAAAAAAGGAACGTGCAGATGTGGGATGGCTGTTGGGTGAGCGAGTGAACTGGCAGCCCACGTGTGCGAGTGGTGCACACATGATCTGCGAAAGCAGTTGGCACAACGGCTAACTTTGAGACGTGGCCACAATGTCTAGATGCTGAGGGCACGTGGGCGCGAGTCGTGGGCAAACGTGGATCGTTCAGAAAGATTGTCCAGCCAATGACTAGACCACGAGAGCACCCCACATGGCCCATGTACGCGCATCATGAGGCGACTAGAAGTTAACAGGCTGCACATGGCATGTAGAGGGCCAAGTCTCAGCCCGAGAATCGTGGAAGTCGCCTGCAACGTGGCTGTTAGCACACACAAAGTCCCAAAGTTGTTCCCTAGTGGCTGGGGGTGTTAGTCACGCGTTGTATAATACTGTCTATAAATAGTGAGGCCTCGAGACACCAACTCACAAGAGATTAAGTGAGTGTTGTGGTGATCCATGTGAGGCAAAACTTGTATTCCCTTTTGTGAATTAATAAAAGGTTGGAAAGTGGTCTCCGTAAGTTGGTTTTGTGTGTTGATTAATGGATCATTGTGGGTAAATACTTGGGTAGGCTGACTAGGTCGGGTGACTTAGTGCCACACAGTGGTAGACTTTCGGTGAAAAATTTGGGCCCTGTGACAATTACAATGGTGACTCACCATAAAAAAAATATATATTTTTGAAATTTTTATAAAATACTTAAGTAAGAAAATTGATTAAGAACAGTTTGAAAATGCGGATCGTGACAGATATTGTTTACTGATATCTAAATTTAAATACCAAAAAACATGAGTTATGCATTAAAGATGAAAAGATATCAGCAAACAACAGAAAAAAAAAATATGCATACAGAACTTCCTTAAATAAGAGCAGAAAAAAAAAAGTTAAATGAGAGTGTGAACGTGAAAAAAAAACTGAAAGTTATAAAATCTTATGTTTTTCCTTATAGGTGACCCATGTGCAAATCATATGGGCTTAATTTTGTCTATTTGAACAGAAAATTAGAAAATAGGAGACAAAATGAAGGGCTTTAAAAATTCAAAGGAAAAGTTATGATTTTTAAAATTCAAGAGATAAAGTGAGGACTTTTGAAAGTCTAAGAGGCAAAATGGTGATTTTTAAAGTTCAAATGACAAAATAAGGGGTGCTGTAAAGTTGAAGGACTATTAATGTTAATAACTTTTTTTTTTTTCATAAAATCACCAGACACTAAAAAAATCATTATTAGAAATTGACATTATCAAAAATTAGTAAATTACCAAAAATGAACTCAAAAAACACAATCAAAACCGATATATTCTTTTTTTTTTTTTTTGGGTTAAAACACAAAATAGAAGATGTTGAGGCATATCATAATGGGCATCACAATGGTTTAGCCCCTCTATAAACGCACTAATCTTCCTGTTATTACCCGGGGCTTGTGTATCCAGTATTACACATTTCGGATGATGCGTAAAGATGGTTCCAACAACCTGAAACAAATCAGCAAGTAGTTAAAGTTTTAATTTCCAATCTCACATGTTAAAGAACTTTGACTCTGCCAAACTGAGATACTATTAACATGGTATCCTACCCTTCTAACGGAACCAAATATGCACAGAAACACAAGAAAATACAATGTATATGCCTTGTCACAGATAATATCTTCCACAACAATCCTTTACTTAATACATAAGATAACTGGAAAAGAGAACATATAACAATATGCCATACTGCTGAACTATAATTTTCGTTAATTCCGGACACATAAAAAAACCATTTTTCCTCCAAAATGGAAAAAATTTATCGACAAAACAGAGCAGAGATTTCTAAAATGTGATATCAAAGTTGAAAAACAGTAAAGATGGGAAACGCATTTCAAGCACCAAATTCCCAGTTTTTTATAGCTCCAAGTTTGACAAAAATAGCTATCCAAAATCATTCAAATAGAGATACAGGATGATTTTTGCCAAGCAATTGAAAGATATGGAAAACATAATTGATTGAGTAATTGTATCTCTGTAACTGGATTGCAAAATGAACTGGGAGAAACAAACAACGAGTAAACTTTGACTATGCCAAATTGGGATACCATTTACATGGTATTCTCCCTTCTAATGGAACCAAATATGTACATTCAAGCAAAGATTGTCTAGGACAGATTATCAAAACTAGACAACAACCTGATCATCGCTAAAATTCCAATCGGCATGCAAAACATTGAGTGACAGTGAAAAACCTGTATCTAACTGCCATTAAATTTCAAGCATAATTTCTACTTCAGTCACACACACTAAAGAGCAGACTTAAAGACAGAAGCAGTTTTAGTAAGAGAACCAAATTTAAACAGCTGCAACAAGTCATAATCGCTTCTAACAGTTATATACAAATTCAGTTCCACATGAACGTGTGCATGAAGGCATTTAACTACTATAATGGTGATACTAAAGAAAATCAGTATTAATCAAGTAGTGATATGAATTTTAAACAACTGGATAACAAGAAAAATTAAAATAGACATCTCTACATATTCCAACGGCTTATGCAAAATGGCTGCCTTTTTTTTTTTTCTTTTTTCTGGACTACAAACTAATCGATATCCTCCATTTAAACATGCCAATTACAAACAACACAGCCACCTGCAAACCAATTAACCAAATCAATTTCGGCATCTCACTTATCTGTTTTCGTTGTCTTTGGTAGCCATGTTTAATGAGCTAACTCCTGAAGGCCAGTGCATATATAAGTTTTTAGTTTACTTTTGGCTGAAAGTTCATCAATAAGATTGGTATCCTTTTCTTATATGTTATGTCAAGTTATTAACAAGATAATCATACTGTTGAACAATGATCTGTAAAGTATTTCAAGTTGATTATAGCTAAACTTACAGAACCTAATTCTGCAATTTTTAGTTTCTTTGATTCTAGTTATTAATAAGATTGTTATTATTAATTAAAGGAAGAAAGTTCTCAAGTAGACAAAAATTTGACAAGACATTGAAAGCTATGGCACACTAAGATTAAGCCACAGCAAAAACAAAGTTGAAAAGTTTGAAATCCTTTAGCTTTATGGGAACGAGCTTTTGGAAAAATAGTACGCAACAGAAATTTAAAAATTTTTATATTAGAGTATTTTTCAAAACACAAGTTTGACAAGCTATATGTATAAATTAATCAGATCTTACTAACCTTGTATTCTAAAGAGCTCCTGCAATCTGTGAAGAGAAAGGCGTTCCAAAAGAGCCTCAACCAGCTGGTCTTTTTTGCTATTCTCTATCCACAATCGGAGTGCGTGTGGGCACACGTCATACAGCTCTTCCTAGGTGACTCTCCTTCCAACCAATTGAGAAATACCCAGAAATACCATTCGTGATTTGTAAACAGTAGCTCTTCAGGGGAGTTTTAGAGACTCATAGAATAGAGTGCTCACTCTTGATCTCTCAACTGATCTAAATAACATATGAGTCTCACTCCCTATTTATAGAGGTTAGACCTAGGAATTAGTCCTTATCAGATAAAGCGTCATAAATTCGAATATGGATCAATATATGATAAATCCATGTAAAAACGCGTGATCAGATTATCGTTTAGTCGGCAGGCCGAACTGGCAGATCGGCCTACCGAACTTATTCCATCGGCAATACGAACCTGAAGATCGGCCTACTAGACTTACGATAAATGATCCCTGCGAATCTTTTATTTTTCACCTGAGATTCTTTGGATGAAGCCTCAGTTTTAATTCAAATAACTCAATAGAGAAGTTATTTGATTTAAACAACCATATTTAGATAATTTCTAGGAAAATAAATTTTCTCGATAATTTAATAAGTTTATCTTATATTAATTTTTTACAAAATTAATTCAACCGATAAATGACATGAATTATCTGATCCTATCGAATTTCAGCCAATCTGATAATCTAACATAAGTCTCTAATTTATTGGAAAAGCACATCGTATCATTACAGGATTTATTATGAGCTAGCAAAGGGGACCTAATGGACCTATAGTTAGACGTGTATACCCTAAGGAAAAAAATGTAATATGTTTTTAGAGACATTGTTATCAAAAAAGAATTTATTTGTTATTTATATACCAAATCTTGTCCTCTTTACGTTCATATTTGTTGAATGTATGTTAAGCAAACAAAAGTCTAAGATTGTCAACCTAAACCTTTAAAATCAGGCAAATGATGGACAGATTATGCGGAAGACATGATTCTAAAAACAACGGTCTAAATCATAAGATCTACAATCAAGGGAATAAAGTTGAGCGCTTTATTCATGCAAAGGTTGTTATGTTGTCTATATCCCTATCGAGAGATGGTTTGTCTTGGCCATCGAAGGTGGACTCCACAAATCGAAACATTGGCACATTGTCATAGGTGACAATGTGTTGGATCGGGACATAAAGTAAATTGATTTGGATTAATAATTCTATTTGGGCAAATCGATTCACTTTAGATAATCATTTTTATTATATCTTAATCCTGAGATGAATAGTGGGTCCATTGTCATGAAGTGAATTGATTTGGATTAATAATTGATTTGGATTAATAATTCTGTCTCGACAAATCGATTCAATTTAGACAATCATTTGGGTTGTATCTTAATCCTGACATGAATAGTGGGCCCGATGTCTTGACTTATGTCTTTTGATAACATCCACATTTTATAGTGGTACACATGCTGGTACATTGGAGGCATGACTCTTGATAGCGTAGACCTGTTATTCATAGATATAGAATCCACAGCTCCTCTTTTGGAGTTGTTGATATCCTCTTATATGCGTTATCCTGTAACTAGAAAACTGAAGCACTCAACCATTTGGATATATAGGTGTAACCGAATGGTATACCGTCTTTAGATGGTAAGTTTTTGATGGTGAGATAATAGAACGTAAGATAAAAATAATCAAGAAGGTAAGACAGAACTTGTCCTTAAGTCGATTATGGATAATCCTATGGGGATAGACACATTATAATATGTCATGGAGACTTATATACGGGCTTCGTAATTCTATATAGTTCGAGAGTGTAGCTCTAAGCTTTTAGTGGAGTAGCGTTAGAGTTGATAATTATGAAATATATATCTAGTATATTGGGTTTCGTAATTCTATACGGGCTTTTAGAGTTGATACGACACATTATGATATGTCATGAAGACTTAGCTATACGAGCATCGTAATTTTATATAGTTCGAGAGTACAGCTCTAAGTTTTTAATGGAGTATCGTTAGAGTTGATAATTATAAAATGTATACCTAGGACATTGGGTTTCATAATTATCAAGAGCTTGAACTATATAGGTCAATCAGGTCCCTTTTGCTAGCTCATAATAAACCTATAATGATACGGCATACTTTTCAAATAATTGGTGACTTGTGTTAAATTATCAGATTAGTTAAAATTCGATAGGATCAGATAATTCATGTTTGTTTATCAGTTGAATTAATTTCTATAAAAAATTAATTCAATATAAACTTGTTGAATTATTTATTAAAAAAATGGTACACAACGGAATTTTAAAATTTTTATATCAGAGTATTTTTTAAAACACAAGTTTAACATGCTATATGCATAACTAACCAGATCTTACTAACCTTTATATGCTGAAAAGCTACCACAATCAGTGAAGAGAAGTAACATTCCAGAAAGACCTCAACCAACTAGCCTGCTTTGCTATTCTCTATCCTCGATCGAAGTGAGTGTGGGCTCACATCGTTCAGCTTTTCCACAGGTGGCTCTCCTTCCAACCAATTGAAAAATACCCAAAGCTATAATTCATGATTTGTGAATGATAACTCTCTAAGGAGTTTTAGAGTCTCACTCTAGATTTCTCAACTGATCTAAATAATAAAGAGACTCACTCCCCTTTTATAAAGGTTGGGCCCAGGAGTCAGACCTTATCAGATAAGGCCTCCAAAATTCAAATCAGAATCAATATCTGATAAAATCTGCTTGAAAACATGTAATCCCCTT
Source organism: Artocarpus heterophyllus (assembly GCA_025403435.1). NCBI lineage: Eukaryota > Viridiplantae > Streptophyta > Magnoliopsida > Rosales > Moraceae > Artocarpus > Artocarpus heterophyllus. The sequence continues at coordinate 25,514,283 of CM046335.1, read as the reverse complement.
ATCAGTGGTTGGCAAGCCGGACTTGCAGATCGGCCTGCCAAACCTCCTCAATCGGTAGGCCAAACATAAAGATCGGCCTACTGAACCTCCGATAAAGGATCCCAGTGAATCTTTATTTCCCATCCGAGATTCTTGGGATAAAGCCTCAGTTTCAAATAACCCAATAGAGAAGTTATTTGATTAAAACAGTTATATCTAGATAGTCTATAGGAAAATGAATATTCTTAATAATTCAACAAGTTTATCTTGAATTAATTTTATCACAAAATCAATTCAACCGATAAAACAAACATGAATTATCTGATTTTTACCGAATTTTAGCCAATCTAATGAATCTGATATAAGTCACAAATTATTGGAAAAGCACGCCGTATCGTTAGAGGATTTTTATGAGCTAGCAAAAGGGACTTGATGAACCAATATAGTTCAAGCTCCCGATAATTACGAAACCTAACATCCTAGATATACATTTCATAATTTTCAACTCCAACGCTACTACATTTAAAGCTTGGAGCTGCACACTCGAACTATATAGAATTACGAAGCCCGTATAGCTAAGTCTGCATGACATATCATAACGTATCGTATCCCCATAGGATTATCCATAATCGGTTGAAGGACAAGTTCTGTCTTACCTTCCTGATTATTTTTATCTTACGCTCCATTATCTCGCTATCGAAAAACTTACCATCCAAAGACGGTATACCATTCAGTTACACCTATGCATCCAAATGGTTGAGTGCTTTAGTTTTCAAATTACAGGATAACGTATATAAGAGGATATCAACTACTCCTAAAGAGGAGCTATGGATTCCATATTTATGAATAACAGATCTACGCTATCAAAAATCATGCCCCCAACGTACCGGCATGCATACTACTATAAAATGTGGGTGTCACCCATTAGTACATTCAAAGACATAAGTCATGACAACAGACCCACTATTCATCTCAGGATTAAGATATAATAAAAATGATTGTCTAAAGTGAATCGATTTGCCCAAATAGAATTATTAATCCAAATCAATTTACTTTATGTCCCGATCTAACACATCGTCACCATGACAATGTGCCAATGTTTTTACTTGCGGAGTCCACCTCCGATGCCCAAGACAAACCATCTCCTAATAGAGATATAGACAACATAACAATCTTTACATGAATAAAGCACCCAACTTTATTCCCTCAATTGCAGATCTTATGATTTAGACCGTCACCTTAAGAATCATGTCTTCTACATAACATGTCCATCATATGCCCAATTCTTAAAGGTTTAGACTGACAGTCTTAGACTTTTGTTTGCTTGACATACATTTAACAAATATGAACGTAAAGAGGACAAGATTTGGTATATAAATAATAAATAAATTCCTTATTGATAAAAATGTCTCCAAAAACATATTACATTTTTACTCCTTAAGGCATACACGTTAAACAATCTCCCACTTGCACTAAGTGAGTAAATATAACAAATCTCGTGTCCTCATAACTTCGACATGCCTCTCGAAGACTCTCCCAGTAAGTGTCTTCATGAACGAATCAGCTAAATTGTCCTCTGACGAAATTTTGCACACCGTGACATGCTCGCCCTCGACGAAGTCCTTTATCACATGACACTTCCTATCAGTATGCTTACTCTTCTTGTGAAATCTTGGTTCCTTAGCATTAGCTATCACCGTACTATTATCATAGTACAGTGATACCGCCTTATCCATACTAAGAACTACCTTAAGATCCCAAGGAACTTGCAGAGCCACACTGTTTCTTTCGAAACATCACTAGCTACCACATATTCAGCCTCCATCGTTGAATCTGAAGTGCAATCTTGCTTCACACTTCTCCAACTGATAGAACCGCTGCCCAGAGTATACACAAAACCTAAATTCGATCTCCTAAAATCCAGACAGGATTAGAAATTCGAATCAGTGTATCCTAGAGGACTTAAGTCCTCACCCAAATACACAAGCATATACCCTCGAGTCCTTCGTAGGTACATGAAAATATGCTTGACTGCAACCCAATGGTTCGGTCCTGGATCCATCTGAAATCGACTTATAATTTTGACCGTATAACAAATATTCGGTTGTGTGTAAAGCATGGCATACATGAGACTACCCATTAGCAAAGCATAGGGCACCTTCTTCATGCATTCACTTTCTTCCTTAGACTTTAGAGAGTCTTCCTTAGAAAGAGTAATTCCAGACCTAGATGGTTGCCTACCTTTCTTAGAATTCTGCATTGCAAACTCCTGAGAATCTTATCTATGTAGTCGGCTGGGACAAAGCTATCATTTTATTTTTCCTATCCCGAAATATCTGGATACCAAGAACCAAATTAGCCTTACCCAAGTCCTTCATGTCAAACTACTTGGTCAACCATAATTTGACCGATGACAACACCCAAACGTCATTGCCAATTAGCAGAATGTATCTACATAGAGTAGTAGAAAAACTAGCTTTCTATCCTTAATATGTTTGTAAACACATGGCCCATCTACATTTTGTGAGAACCCGTAAGTCTTGATCACTTTATCAAATCTTATGTTCCAAGAATAGGAAGCCTGCTTGAGTCCATAAATTGACTTTAGCAGCTTACAAACCTTACCCTCTTGACCCTTAGCCTTTAACTCGTCTGGTTGTTCCATATATATGGGCTCATCAAGATAGCCATTTAGAAAAGTTGTCTTGACATTCATTTGCCAAATCTCATAGTCGAGCACGGCAGCTATGGACAAGAGAATTTGGATAGACTTAAGCATGGCTATAGACGAAAAGGTTTCCTCGTAATCGATTCCTTCCTTTTGCGTGTATCCCTTAGCTACCAGTCTAGCCTTAAAGGTTTTGAATTTTCCATTTACTCCTCTTTTCCTCTTGTAGATCCATTTAAACTCTATGGGTTTTACTCCATCAGGAAGATCCACAAGCTCACAGACCCGATTAGTCTCCATAGACTTCATCTTTGTGTTCATGGCCTCCGTCTAGAGTTTCGAATAAACATCCTCCATAGTCTCTGCAAAAGTGTAAGGATCCTTATCATGTTCATCTGGTTCAACCAAGAAGGCCTCACCATTGAACATATACCTCTCGGGTTAATGCCCGATCCTCCCACTACGCCTAAACCCCTTAGGTTATTGTTCAAGTTCGTTTAGTTTTTCTACACCAATTGTAGTGGTTTCTACTGGAACCCTCAGAGTGATTAAATTACTACTTAACTCCTCGAGCACCACTTTGCTTCAAGGCTTAAAGTCGTCCATGTAACTCTCTTAAAGGAAAGTTGCATGAGTTGAAACCACGACTTTATTTTCCTTTGGGTTATAAAAATAACCCCCTTTAGTCCCTTTTAGATATCCTACAAACACGCAAACTTCCAAACGTGCTTTCAACTTATTCGCATCCTTAAACAGGACATAAGCCGAACATCCCCAGATGCAAATATGGTTAAGGATGTCTTCTTGCCCGTCCACTACTCATGAGGAGCTCTAGGGACTGATTTTAAAGGCACATTGTTCAAAAGATAACATGCGGTTTGTAATGCATATCCCCAAAAGGACAAAGACAATGATGAATAACTCATCATGAACCTAATCATGTCCAACAAAGTCCTATTTCTTCTCTTCGCTATGCCATTTTGCTGTGAAGTGCCTGGCACAATCAAATGGGATAAAATCTCATTCTCTAATAAGTGTCTCAAGAACTCATCTGAAAGGTATTCTCCACCTTGATCAAATCAATGTGCCTTTATGGGTCTACCCAATTGCTTTTTCACTTCAGCTCGAAACTCCCTGAACTTGTCAAAAGTTTCACTTTTTTGGTGCATTAGGTACACATACCTATACCTTGAGTAATTGTCAATAAAAGTGACGAAATACTCATAACCTCCTTGTTGAGGGTAAGCTCGGCGCCACCACCGAGGACACTAACTTTTGGTGGTCGGCAACTAAACTCGGCAGACATTAGGCTACCACCCGACCCGACGACTTACACTCTTCCCGAGGTGCCTTCCATTTATCTGAGGGCACGCCCCCAAGAAGGCTGCCACCTTAGGGATGTACAGTAGCTCGGGCCGGGCCATGTTATTCATCATAATACGTCACTGCCTATCCTTATAGGCCAACACCAGGCAAACGTGCTGCCGTCCGATAGAGTCCAATCCATTGGGCAATGGACGCGACACTTGTCACTTTCTGCTTGATACACTTTGATGTGACACCTGGGTAATGGACAAAACCCATCTTGCACCCGATCCAGCTGGTGGCCTATAAATAGGATGCATTTATGACGTTTTAGAGAGAGAGACTGCTAGTGCTCTGGGCATACCGAACAAGTACACGAGCTGCGACTGGCGAAACACCGTTCTCCCTGGTCTACGGGGCAGAAGCTATCATCCCAGTCGAGGTAGGATTACCGAGCTTTAGGGTTGAGCAATATGAAGAAATACTGAACGAAAAGCTCACGCTGACCGAGCTCGACCTGCTGGAAGAAAAAAGGAACCGGGCAACAATTCGTAATGCAGCTCAGAATCAGGTTGTAGCTCGGTATTACAACAAAAGGGTTCTACCGAGAAGCTTCAAAGTTGGTGACTTAGTGATGAAAAAGGTCACGGTTCAACAACCCGGTCTCAGGTCCTTTGGTCCGAAGTGGGAAGGTCCTTTTAAAGTTGAAGGTATCGTGCGGCCAGGCACTTACAGGCTGACCGATACGGAGGGGAATCAGCTCGGGCATCCATGGAATGCCGACCTTTTAAAAAGATTCTATTCTTGAAAAAAAAAAGAGAAAGAACAGAAATCAGAGCCAGATTCCTTTTTTGATCTCTGGCCACCATTCTTTTGTAACTAGACATGCCAGCTGAGCAGGGCTAGAAAAATCCGTGTAAATATTACATTTATGGAACACAACTCCCCTAATCTCATTCCACCTGAGCAATGTTTTTAAGGGAAGAGTATGCCAAAGATACCATAACTCTAGCTCGGAAGACAGGATGTTAACTCACCATTAAGGGAGTCATCCTCGTCAAACTGACCTGGGGGGCTTGTTGGTATATGTATCACGTCTGTTGTTATACAGACAAACCTTTAAGTTGCTCGGCACACCTATGTGTCCGATTAGCCCTACACTTGTAAAGTTTCTTTAAAACTTCCACAAGTCTAGGGGGGCAGCAGGGTAAGGGTAGCTATACGCCGTTTATGTTCTGCCCGACCGAGACCAGAAACCTAAACTTGCTTAGACAACTAAGCAGATGGAAAACTACTCGGACTAACTGAGAACAGATGTACCATTACCTCTGCTCGGACAACTGGTTCCCAGCTTGGGAACTCCCCGAGAAGTATCTAACTTCAAAATTACGTGGGCTGTAAAATAAAACTACACGTAAGAAAAAGTGGATGCAAAACGGGAAAATATAAAATGTTTTAACTTTATTTATTAGGGAGGTACAAGAAAATCAGGCACCTCCCAAGCCCAAATACAAAAAGGAAGAGAAAGAGAGGATCAATTGGCCTGGGTCTCGTCACCGGTCTGGGTCTCGTCCCCGGCTACATTGTTGTCCTGGCCTCCCTCGGCAACCTGTACATCTCCTTCATCATCACCGTCTACAACGACGACCTCCTCCTCATCCCGCTGTTGCTCGGCATCACCTTGGTCTGGCTCGGCGATGACCAACCAATCGAATGCAGCCGCCTCGGGATGTTTTTCGATCAGATGGTCACGGAGATCGACCATTCCGTCAAAGTAGAGGTCGGTGTATTCAGGGGATGTCTTAAACTCCTCGACCGCAGCGGCTAAGCGGTCGGGGAGCCCGGCTACATATTGCTGGTGCTCGGTTCGCAGGGTTGCCAGCTGCCCTTCTAGCCGTGCAGCTTTATTCTCCAGCCAAGCGACTTTATCCTCTGCTTCCTTGAGGCGCCTCGACATGTCCTCGACCTCGGACTTTGCCTTTCGAGCTTCCTCCATAGCTTGATCTAGCTCAATGTTCTTATCATTGAGCTCTCTGTCGGAGTCCATCTTCAGCAGGAGGGTCTTCTTGTGCCTCTCTTTCTCCTTGTGGATCTCCCTTATCCCGATAGAGTGCACCATATGCACAATGGCGCTCGACTGTGAAAATTACAAGGGGTTAGTCCTCAGCAATGTTACAGGAAGTCCTCGAAACTATTGATTAGCTCGGATACTTACAGAGGCAGTCGCTCGGAGGGCCATGTTGCACAAGTCCTGGAAGTCCTCGCCCCGGATGTTCATAAAGAAGTCATCCGGGGGAGCCACGTCTCTGAGGCGCTCGAGAAGCATGCCACGGTAGTCCAGGCGCCTCCTCTGCAGGTCCTCGGAAGAACCTCTAGTGGCCTCGCCTGCTCGGTCGACCTCTGGTGAGGACCTTATCGGTAGTGGCGGAGGTCGTGGAACTTGGACTGACGAAGAAGTTTGCCCGGTGCGTGTCGGGGGCTCGGGCACTGGCGTTCGCTTGCGTTTTCTGCCAGCATCGACAGCTTTGCCCTTGCCCTTCCTCTGGCTTGCCATCTGGGCGAGCCTGCCAGCACGGGAGGTCAGTGCGGTCATTTCTGCACAAAGAAAATTGAAGTCAAGAGAAGGTCGGAATAAAAAAGAGCGACTATAAATAAGGTTCCGGGCTGACCTCCGATCCGGAGTTGGCCCGACGGGTATAGGAGCCTAACTACGCCCTCGAGGTTCTCGTCGGCTACAGGTGGCCCCGCATCGAAGGAGCCACTGGAGGAGTCCTCGGTACTGAACGAAGAAGGCTCCCTCGTCGGCCACCCAGACCGGGAAGTGCTTGGCCCTGGAAGGTCCGCGTCACTCAGACGGGCAACTGTAACCTGCCCGGTTTCCCGGACAGGACGCCCGGCTCGGGGAAGACTGCTGGACTCCCCAAACCAGCCGTATCTGGATAGAGTGTCCTTTCTTAGGAGAAAGGACTGCTGTCTGGACGACTCGGGCTCTTCGAATAGCTCGTCCATGGCCTTTATAACGCGGCTCGGTGCCCAAGGACTCTTGGTCCAGACGTGCCCCTGCTCAAATGACTTTGGCACTTCTTCATCCTCGGGGACAGCTTCACCGGCTCGGGTTAAAAAGTTCCCCCCGACGTAGAACCATTCGTACTTTTATAGCTTGTCCGAGTTGGGGTTGCCCAAAATAAAGTCCTTTCTGAAGCCGGTGAAGTAGTACCAGCCGGACTGCCGAGGAAGCTTCTTCATCTTGAATACTTGCTTGAAGGCCTCCAGCGGCATCTCAGTACTCCGGTGGTAATTCCACAAAATATACATCCCGATCAGCGACCTATAGCTGTTCGGGTTTAATTGCGCCGGGCACACATTAAAATCGTTAAGTGCCCGGCGAAGGAAACGGTGCAGTGACAGACGCAGCCTGGCCTTGAAGAACTCGACGTAAAGCGTGATGAACCCCTCCGGCGCCTCTAAAGGTGAATCTCCCTCACTGGGGATGACGAGATCCACATCGACCGGAATACCATATTCGGCGCGTAGGGTCTCTAACCGCGACTCTGTGATCGCGCTTGTATATCCCGCCGTCGAGGTTTGCCCAGGACGGCTTATCCGATATGCTGTGATGCCTCGCACGCGAGTGGCCTGGACCTCCTGCTCCATCCCCGGCTGCTCAGTCCCTGTCTCCTCGGCTGGATGCTCCTCATCGGAGACATCAACCGTAATCACCCTCGCGACTTGGACGGGGGCCCTAGCACTCCGACCAGAGGTGCTCGGAGCATCTTCGTGGGCCTGAAACTCGGTTCTCTCCCTTGGAAAAACTTGGGAAGAGCCCGCTGTTGCCGCCCCTATATAAGGGTCTTGTTCCCTGGACGGTCTGATAAGCTTGCGCCCGCCCAGCATATTCAAAAACTCCTGCTCGGGCACGGTCTGGGAATCGACCCTTAGGATCTGCTCCAGCCGACTGGCCCCGTCCCGTCTTTGGGATGCCACCTCGGTGTCGGATTGGGTCGAAGAAGAGCTACTGCTCTCCTCGCTACTTTTTGACCATGAAACCTCCACGTTCTGTGAGTCGGACAAATCGCTCATTTTCACTCGGGAAATTACCTGCTCGGGTTCTTGGTTGCTCGGGTGATGAAATCCTCGGCTATACTACTTGAGCTCGGCAGCTAAAATTTTTCGGTCGAAAGATTTCTAAAAATGGAGTGCAAATTACGAAGAGGAGGGACCCTATTTATAGCCATTTTAAGCGGGAAATTCGAGCGCGAAAACCCAAAAGGCGCAATTAATACGCCTGACAGCCGCACAGTCGGCCATGATGCGACACGCGTCCCCCGCCTGATCCACGCGTCTTTTCACCTCACTCCGCTTCTAAGTGTCGCTTGGTCTTCCTCCTTTGAGCCGACCTCACCCACTCGGCATAGTCCACCCGGCCGAACACCGACCAGGTGAACTGGGGGGCTAATGTTGAGGGTAAGCTCGGCGCCACCACCGAGGACACTAACTTTTGGTGGTCGACAACTAAACTCGACAGACATTAGGCTACCACCCGACCCGACGACTTACACTCTTCCCGAGGTGCCTTCCATTTATCTGAGGGCACGCCCCCAAGAAGGCTGCCACCTCGGGGATGTACAGTAGCTCGGGCTGGGCCATGTTATTCATCATAATACGTCACTGCCCATCCTTGTAGGCCAACACCAGGAAAACGTGCTGCCGTCCGATAGAGTCCAATCCATTGGGCAATGGACGCGACACTTGTCACTTACTGCTTGATACACTTTGATGTGACACCTGGGTAATGGACAAAACCCATCTTGCACTCGATCCAGCTGGTGGCCTATAAATAGGATGCATTTATGACGTTTTAGAGAGAGAGACTTCCTCACACCTAATTAGCTGCCGACCTCTGCCGAGCAATACTTGCCTTGAGCATCGGAGAGCCCTTGTCTACTGACTAACCCCATTTCTCCGAATCATCCCTCTCGCAGGTACACACTCCTGGTCAGGGGCAAGCTTAAGAGGAGGTCAGAAGGTGTTCAGTCACACGTGGGTGTTGATCCGACGCCGGACAGCGGTAGGCATCAACACTCCTCGTGCTTGGATGTTCGTCGGTCCATAAACATCACTATGCATAAGTTCTAGAACCCTTTCAGCCCTATTGTCCTTAAACCCGAATGGTCTTTTGGTCATTTTACCCTCCAAACAAGATTCACATTGAGATATAGATTCCACCTTTAAGTAACTTAAAGGTCCATCCCTTGCCAACCTCTGAATCCTATTCAGGTTAATATGACCAAGGTGCAAATGCCAAAGACAAGTCTTATTAGAGTGAGAAGTTTTAAGTCTTTTAGAGTTATTATCGTTCATCTCAGCATTAAGCAGTAAGTCCATTTAGGTTTGATAAAATATAGATTATTTTGCATCCATCTAGAACAGATAAAAGATTTATTTTTACGTATCACCACTTTATTATTAAAAGAAACAAAATAGGAGTCTTTAGATAAACAAGCTATAGAAATTAAATTCCATTTAATTTAGGAATATAAAAAAAATCTCATAAAATTAAATTCCTTTAATTATCAAAATACAGACGGACGTCTCCCATTGCTTCAACTAAGACCAAGGATCCATCGCCCATCCAAAGCGTGAAGTCTTCATGGAGCAGACTTCTCGTTTCTTTGAACCCCTGTAGAGAAACACAAACATGATTAGTTGCATCGGAATCTATGACCCAAATGTCATTGGATTCCTCAACCAAACAAGTTTCTAAATACAGAAGATCATACCTATCTCTTCGGGAAAGGAAGTCCTTACAATTCTTCTTAATGTGCCTGACCTTCCCACAAAAGAAGCACTTTAGCTTCTTCAGGTTCTTCTTCTTCTTCTTCTTCTTCTTCTTCTTCTTCTTGCTCTTGTTGTTAGCAGAAATAGAAGACTTCCTATTCTTGGCCCGTTGTTTTTTTCCATTCCCAAGGTTGGGATTGGAACCAGAAGTAACCGCCAAATTGGCGTCACCACTAGCAGGAGACTCTGTGATCACCAGTTTGAACTCCTATAACTATTTCATTAACTCCGTCAAGGTCATATCTTGTCTATTGCTTAAATTAAATGTAGCTCTAAACAGGATAAACTCCTTAGACAAAGTCTCAAAGACCATAATCATCTGAGTTTCAGCATCGATGTTCGCTCCTTTGGTTTGTGCCTCAATGAGGTAACTCGTGACCAACAATATGTGCTCCTTTGTAGATGTCCCCAGTTTTTGTTTACAGTTAAGAAGTTTCTGAATTGCCCCTTGCCGCTTTGTTAGGGCCTGGCCTCCAAACATGTCTTCTAGATTATCCAAGATCTGCTTAGCAGTCTCATAATCCTCATGTTGAGCCCGCAGCACATTGTTCATGCTGGCCATAACATAACAGCGGGCTTGATCATTTGCATCTTTCCAACAATTATATGCTTCAATTTGATCGTTAGTGGAATTTCCCGTAGGCTTAGGAGGAAAAGGGGTTGTCAGCACAAATTTTGGTTTCTCAAAGGAGAGGATGATATTCAGGTTCCGTTTCCAATTATTATAATTCTCTCCGGTTAATTGGTTTTTGTCAAGTATCGATGATAAAGCATTTTTAGACATTTTTAATCTACAATAAAGAAACATATACCAAACATAAGCAAACATAGCATAATTATTTAGTAAGATAACACAACCATGTAAAAACATGCAAATGTATTTATGTGTCAAAACCTTGAAAATATCACAACCTTACAACAATAATTCCCAACTCAGAATTCAACAAACTCCTAGGGGAGTCTTGCAAAATTGAATCAGGAATACGGATCCTCTCCTGATTAATATATGCCATTTAGGACCCATATGATCTAGCATATATTAATAATCGTTTCTTTGGCTATTAATTTTATTAACAAAACTCCTAGGAGAGGTTAATAATAAAATTAACATGAGTGTATAACCATCGTTTCAATATTTTATCCATGATTTATAATCACCACCTAGGGGTGTGCAATCGTAAATCGTGCTAAAATACCTTATCCTCTAAAAGATCCAACCCGGTACATAATGAAGTCTCTTCTTAAGGGTTGAAACCACCATGTGCTACCTATGAACCAATGATGGAGGCCTTAGGTCCTCTCTTCGAAAACCTTCTCCCACTCAATATTTTAAAATCAAGGTTTTACTTTATAAACATGCATGAACAATTTTTAATTGAGTGGCACTCCCTGTTCTATATGGCATGTTATCAATATACATGGCAAATCATATTATAATACAGACAAGCAAAGCAATCAAGCAAAGCTACAAGCAAAATAATAATAAATAACCGTAATATTATGGTTCCACTGTAGAGAATAGAAAATAAAGATTACAAGAGAATAATCAAAACATATTATCGATTCTTCATCGTTGAATCCTTAAGTTGTATCCTTATTCATGTAATGCCCATCTTCAAGTTTTCAATCCCACATCGATCGAATACTCCATATTTCCAGTCATATCCAAATTTTAATGTTACTCAAAATGTCCCAAAAATAAAATTAAAACAGCATCAAAAACTACACCTTTTTTGAAAAATTTTCCAGCTCTCTACCAGCAAGCCGATTGGCTTGATGATCATGACCCACCGACTTGCCAATCTTGAAAATCGGCCTACAGGTCATGAAAGTTTGGCCTGCTACCAAAGCCACCTGATTTCTGCCCCGCGGACGGCCTGCCAAACCCGAAGTCTAACCTGCCGATCCTGCGACCATCGGCCTGTCGATTCTGGAGTTCTGGCATGCCGACTAATTAGAGATCGCCTCTTTCTAGAAAATATAGTTTTTTATGTAATTCATCAATTTTATTTTCAACAATTCAAAAACATAAAATTAAAGACTTAGGAAATACCTGGGAACACCATCATCCATCTTCTAGATCCGTTTTATAGATCCACCTTCTCCGAATGATTATTTAATTACAAAATTCTTACAAATTTAAAATTAAATAATAATTCCTAGATGGAAATGATAGTCCGCCATCTAATTACATAAAAAAGCTAGATACACATTCTAACCTCTAAGGAACCATAACCGACATAAATTAATTAATTAATTAATTAATTAATAATAATTTAATCAACCATAATTAATTAATAAACATTCACCATATAACCACGATAACATAAAATATATAGAAACTCTAAAGTGCCAACTCTCTAAAAATTAAATTCAGGCATAGGAGAGATCAAGGTCATATAATTTATTCATATAGTATGATCACAAACTTGCAAATTTATGTAAAAACCATGGCTCTGATACCAATTATTTAAAAAATAGTACGCAGCAAAATTTTAAAATTTTTTTATCAGAGTATTTTCTAAAATACAAGTTTGACATGCTATATGCATAAATTAACTAGATCTTACTAAGCTTGTATATGCCAAAAAGCTACCGCAATCAGCAAAGAGAAGTAACGTTCCAGAATGACCTCAACCAACTGGCCTTCTTTGCTATTCTCTATCCTCAATCAGAGTAAGTGTGGGCTCATGTCGTTCAGCTTTTCCACAGGTGGCTCTCCTTTCAACCAATTGAGAAATACCCAAAGCTATAATTTGTGATTTGTGAATGATAGCTCTCCGGGGAGTTTTAAAGTCTCATTGACAGAGTCTTACTTTAGATTTCTCAACTGATCTAAATAATAAAGAGACTCGCTCCCCTTTTATAGATGTTAGGCCCAGGAGTCAGTTCTTATCAAATAAGGCCTCAAATATTTGAATCAGAATCAATATATGATAAAATCTGGGTGAAAACACGTGATCCTCTTATCACCGGTTGTAAGCCAAACTTGCAGATTGGCTTGTCGAACCTCCTCAATCGACAGGTCAAACTTAAAGATCGGCCTGCCAAACCTCCGATAAAAGATTCCTGTGAATCTTTATTTCCCACTCAACATTCTTGGGATAGAACCTCAGTTTTAGTTCAAATAACCCAATAGAGAAGCTATTTGATTAAAACAGTCATATCTAGATAATCTCTAGGAAAATAAATATTCTTGATAATTCAATAAGTTTATCTTAAATTAATTCAAAACTAATTCAACCGATAAACAGACATGAATTATCTGATATCATAATTCAACAAGTTTATCTTGAAATAATTTTATCACAAAATTAATTCAACTGATAAACAAACATGAATTATCTGATTTTTACCGAATTTCAGCCAATTTGATGAATCTGACATAAGTCACCAATTATTAGAAAAACACTCTATATCGTTACAGGGTTTTTGTGAGCTAGCAAAGAGGACCTGATGGACCTATATAGTTGAAGCTCCCAATAATTATGAAACCCAATATCCCAAATTTACATTTTATAATTTTCAACTCTAACGCTACTCCACTAAAAGTTTGAAGCTGCATTCTTGAACTATATAGAATTACGAATCCCATATAGCTAAGTCTCTATGACATATCATAATGTATCGTATCCCCATAGGATTATCCATAATCGGCTTAAGGACAAGTTCTGTCTTACCATCTCAATTATTTTTATCTTACGTTCTATTATCTCACCATCGGAATACTTACCATCCAAAGATGGTATAACATGTTGGAAACAAAGTGCGCAGCGGAATTTTAAAATTTTTTCATCAGAGTATTTTCCAAAACACAAGTTTGACATGTTATATGTATAAATTAAACAAATCTTACTAACCTCAGTGTGCCGAAGAACCTCCGCGACCTGTGTAGAGAAGTAACGTTCCAGAAGAGCCTCAACCAACTGGTCTTCTTTGCTATTCTCTATCCACAACCGGAGTGAGTGTGGGCTCACACGTACAGCTCTTCCACCGGTGACTCTCCTTCCAACCAATAGAGAGAACCCAAAGCTAGTGTTCGTGATTTGTGAACAAAAGCTCTCAGGGAGTTTTCAGATGCTCACTAGAAGAGTATCACTCTTAATCTCTCAAATTGATCTTCGTAAATCATTAGACTCACTCCCTTTTTATACCTATTGGTCCTTGGGGTCAGTCCATATCAGATTAGGTCTCAAAAATCGAAACAGAATCAAGTTCGGATCAATATCTGATAAGATACGCGTGAAAAATGCGTAATCTTAACTGTCGCGGTCGGCATGCCGAACTGTGTGATAGGCAGGCCGAACTGGCCAGTTCGGCAGGCCAAACTTTCTGATAGGCAGGCCGAACTGCCGAGAAAAAATCTCAGCGAATCTTTTATTTTCCACCCGAGATTCTAAAGGATAAAGTCTCAGTTTTGATTCAAATAGCCCAATAGAAAAGATATCTGATCAAAACAAACTTTATCAAGATAATCTCTAAGAAAATAAATCAATTCACAATAATTCTACAAGTTTATCTTGTTCTAATTGTCCAAAATTAAAACAACCGATAAACAGACAAGAATTATCCGAATGCCATAATTCAACAAGTTCATCTTGAACTAATTTCTTACATAATTAATTCAACCGATAAACAGACATGAATTATTTGATTCTTATAAATTTTAAACCAATCTGATAAATCCGACATAAGTCACCAATTATTGGAAAAGCACGCCGTGTCGTTACAGGATTTTATGAGCTAGCAAAGGGGACCAAAATGGACCTATAAAGTTCAAGCTCATGATAAATATGAAACCCAATATCCCAGATATACATTTCACAATTATCAACTCCAACGCTACTCCACTAAAAGCTTGGAGCTGCACTCTCGAACTTTATAGAATTACGAAGCTCGTGTAGCTAAGTCTCCATGACATATCATAGTGTATCGTATCCCCATATGATCATCCATAATCGGCTTAAGGACAAGTTCTGTCTTACCTTCCCGATTATTTTTATCTTACGTTCCATTGTCTCACCATTAGAAAACTTACCATCCAAAGATAGTATACCATTCGGTTACACCTATGTATCCAAATGGTTGAGCGCTCCAGTTTTCCAATTACAGGACAACGCATATAAGAGGATATCATTACTCCTAAAGAGGAGCTATGGATTCCATATCTATGAATAACAAGTCTACGCTACCAAGAGTCATGCCTCCAACGTACCGGCATGCATGCCACTATAGAGATGTGGGAGTCACCCATTGGTACATCAAAAGACATAAGTCGAGACAACGGGCCCATTATTCATCTCAGGATTAAGATACAATACAAATGATTGTCTAAAGTGAATCGATTTGCCAAGACAGAATTATTAATCCAAATCAATTCACTTTATGTCCCGATCCAACACATCGTCACCTATGACAACGCGCCAATGTTTCTATTCACGGAGTCCAACTCCGATGGCCAAGACAAACCATCTCCCAAAAGGGATATAGACAACATAACAATCTTTACATGAATAAAGCGCCCAACTTTATTCCCTCGATTGCGGATCATATATTTTAGACCATCACCTTAAGAGTCGTGTCTACCGCATAATCATCCCATCATATGCCCAACTCTTAAGGTTTAGACTGACAGTCTCAGACTACTATTTGCTTATCATACATTCAACAAATATGAACGTAAAGAGGACAATATTTGGTATATATAAACGAATAAATTCTTTATTGATAAAAATGTCTCCAAAAACGTATTACATTTTTACTCCTTAGAGCATACATGTCTAACAATCTCCCACTTGCACTAAGTGAGTAAATACTGCAAATTTCGCATCCCCATAGCTTCCACATGCCTTTCGAAGACTCTCCCAGAAAGTGTCTTCGTAAATGGATCAGCTAAATTGTCCTCTGACGCGATCTTGCATACCGTGACATGCCCGCTCTCAACGAAGTCCTTTATCACATGATACTTCCGATCAATATGCTTACTCTCTTCTTGTGAAATCTTGGTTCCTTAGCATTAGCTACCGCCGCACTGTTATCACAGTACAGTGATACCGCTTTATCCATACCAGGAACTACCTCAAGATCCCCAAGGAACTTGCGGAGCCACACTGCTTCTTTCGAAGCATCACTAGCCGCCACATACTCGGCCTCCATCGTTGAATCCGAAGTGCAATCTTGCTTCGCACTTCTCCAACTGATGGCACCGCCACCCAGAGTAAACACAAACCCCGATGTCGATTTCCTAGAATCCAGGCAGGATTGAAAATCCAAATCAGTGTATCCTAGAGGAGTTAAATCCTCACCCGAATACACAAGCATATACCCTCGAGTCCTTCTCAGGTACTTGAAAATATGCTTTACCGCAACCCAATGGTTCGGTCCTGGATCCGCCTGAAATCGACTCACAATCCCGACCGCATAGCTAATATCCGGTCGAGTGCAAAGCATGGCATACATGAGACTACCCACTGCCGAAGCATAAGGTACCTTCTTCATGTATTCTCTTTCTTCATAAGACTTTGGAGAGTCTTTCTTAGAAAGAGTAATTCCAGACCTAGATGGTTGCCCACCTTTCTTGGAATCCTGCATTGCAAACCTCCTGAGAATTTTATCTATGTAGCCAGCCTGTGACAAAGCTATCATTTTGTTCTTCCTATCCCGAAAGATCTGGATACCGAGAACAAAATTAGCCTCACCCAAGTCCTTCATGTCAAACTGCTTGGTCAACCATAATTTGACCGATGACAATGCCCCAACGTCATTGCCAATTAGCAGAATGTCATCTACATAGAGTAGTAGAAAAACCACCTTCCCATTCTTAATGTGTTTGTAAACACTTGGTTCATCCACATTTTGTGAGAACCCATAAGTCTTGATCACTTGATCAAATCTTATGTTCCAAGAACGAGAAGCCTGCTTAAGTCCATAAATTGACTTTAGCAGCTTACAAACCTTACCCTCTTGACCCGTGACCTTGAACCCGTCTGGTTGTTCCATATAAATGGACTCATCAAGATAGCCATTCAGAAAAGCCGTCTTGACATCCATCTGCCAAATCTCGTAGTCGAGAGCGGCAGCTATGGACAATAGAATCCGGATGGACTTAAGCATGGCTACAGGCGAAAAGGTTTCCTCATAATCGATTCCTTCCTTTTGCGTATAACCCTTAGCTACCAGTCTAGCCTTAAAGGTTTCGACCTTTCCATCCACTCCTCTTTTCCTCTTGTAGATCCACTTACTCCCTATGGGTTTTCCCCTTCGGGAAGATCCACAAGCTCCCAGACCCGATTAGTCTCCATAGACTTCATCTCAATGTTCATGGCCTCTATCCAGAGTCTTGAATCAACATCCTCCATAGCTTCTGCGTAAGTATAAGGATCCCTGTCATGTTCATCCGGTTCAGCCAAAAAGACCTCCTCATTGAACATATACCTCTCAGGTTGACGCCCGATCCTCCCACTACGCCGAAGCCCCTGAGGTTGTTGTTCAGGTTTGTTTGGTTTTTCTACACCGATCGGAATGGTTTCGTTCGGAACCTCCAGAGTAAACGGATTACCCCTCAACTCCTCAAGCACCACTTTGCTTTGAGGTTTAAAGTCGTTCATGTAACTCTCCTCAAGGAAGTTGCATTAGTTGAAACCACGACTTTATTTTCCTTTGGGTTATAAAAATAACCCCCTTTAGTCCCTTTTGGATATCCTACAAACACGCAAACTTCTGAACGTGCTTCCAACTTATTCGGATCCTTAAACAGGACATGAGCTGGACATCCCCATATGTGAAGTATGGTTTAAGGATGTCTTCCGTCTTGTCCACAACTCATGAGGAGTTTTAGGGACCGATTTTGAAGGCACATTGTTCAAAAGATAACATGTGGTTTGTAGTGCATATCCCCAAAAGGATAAAGGCAATGATGAATAACTCATCATGGACCGAATCATGTCCAACAAAGTCCTATTCCTTCTCTCTGCTACGCCATTCTGCTGCGGAGTACCCGGCGCAGTCAAATGGGATAAAATCCCATTCTCTAACAAGTGTCCCAAGAACTCATCAGAAAGGTATTCCCCACCTCGATCAGATCGAAGTGCCTTTATGGGTCTACCCAATTGCTTTTCCACTTCAGCTCGAAACTCCCTGAACTTATCATAAGTTTCGCTTTTGTGGTGCATTAGGTACACATACCCATATCTTGAGTAATCGTCAATAAAAGTAACGAAGTACTCATACCCTCCTCGTGCCCAGATGTTCATCGGTCCGCAAACATCACTATGCACAAGTTCTAGAACCCCTTCGGCCCTATTGCCCTTAGACCCGTATGGTCTTTTGGTCATTTTACCCTCCAAACAAGACTCACATTGAGGTATAGATTCCACCTTTAAGTGACTTAAAGGTCCATCCCTTACCAACCTTTGAATCCTATTTAGGTTAATATGGCCAAGGCGCAAATGCCAAAGATAAGTCTTATTAGAGTGAGAAGTTTTAAGTCTTTTTGAGTCATTATCATTTATCTCAGCATTAAGCAATAGGTCCATCTTAGGTTTGATAAAATATAGATTATTTTGCATCCATCTAGAACAGATAAAAGATTTGTTTTTACGAATCACCACTTTTTCATTAAAAGATACCACGTAGGAGTCTTTAAATAAAGAAGATACAGAAATTAAATTCCTTTTAAATTTAGGAACATAAAAACAATCTCGCAAAATTAAACTCCTATAATTATCAAAATAAAGATGGACATCTCCCACTGCTTCCGCTGAGACCAAGGATCCATCGCCCATCCGAAGCGTTAAGTCTTCACGAAGTAGACTTCTCGTTTCTTTGAATCCCTGTAGAGAAACACAAACATGATTAGTTGCTCCGGAATCTATGACCCAAATGTCACTGGATTCCTCAACCAAACAAGTTTCTAAATATAGAAGATCACACCTACCTCCCTTGGAAAGGAAGTCCTTGCAATGCTTCTTTATATGCCCGACCTTACCACAAAAGAAGCACTTAAGCTTCTTTGGGTTCTTCTTCTTCTTCTTCTTGCTCTTGGTAGCAATAGGAGTAGAAGACTTCCCACTTTTGGCCCGTTGCTTCTTTCCATTCCCAGAGTTAGGATTGGAACCAGAAGCAGCTACCATATTGGCCTCTCCACCAGCAGGAGACTCCCTGATCAGCAGTTCAAACTCTTGTAACTGTTTCATCAGTTCTGTCAAGGTCATATCCCGTCTATTGCTTAGATTAAAAGTAGCTCTAAACGGAATAAATTCCTTAGACAGAGTCTCAAAGACCATAGTCATCTGAGTTTCAGCATCGATGTCGGCTCCATTGGTTTGAGCCTCAGCGAGGTAACCCATGACCAACATCATGTGCTCCTTTACAGATGTCCCCGGTCTCTGTCTACAGTTTAAGAGTTTCTGAAGCGCCCCTTGCCGCTTTGTTATGGCCTGGCCTCCAAACATGTCCTCAAGATTATCCAAGATCTGCTTCGCAGTCTCATAATCCTGATGTTGAGCCTGCAGCACGTTATTCATGCTAGCCATAACATAGCAGCGGGCCTGATCATTAGCATCTTTCCAGCGGTCGTACGCTTGGAATTGCTCATTACTTGAGTCTCCCGTAGGCTCGGGAGGACAAGGAGTTGTCAGAACATATTTCAGTTTCTCAAAGGAAAGGACGATGTCCAGGTTCCGTTTTGCAATCATTATAGTTCTCACCGGTTAATTGGTTTTTGTCAAGTATCGATGATAAAGCGTTTTTAGACATTTTCAATCTACAATAAAGAATCATATACCAAACATAAGCAAACATATATAATAATTTAGTAAGATAACACAATCATGTAAAATCATACAAATGTGTTTATGTGTCAAAACCTTGAAAATATCACAACCTTACAACGATAATTCCCAACTCAGAATTCAACAAGCTCCTAGGGGAGTCATGCCAAATTCAATCAGGAACACGGATCCCCTCCTGATTAATATATGCCATCCAGGACCCGTATGATCCAGCATATACTAATAATCGTTTCTTTGGCCATTAATTTTATTAACAGAGCTCCTAGGGGAGGTTAATAATAAAATTAACGTGAGTGTATAACCACCGTTTTAATATTTTATCCATGATTTATAATCACCACCTAGGGGTGTGCAACCATAAATCATACTAAAATACCTTATCCTTTCAGAGATCCAATCTGGTACATGATAGAAATCCCTTCCTAGGGGTTGGGACCATCATGTTCTTCCTATGGACCAACGATGGAGGCCTTAGGTTCTCTCTTCGAAAACCTTCTCCCACTCAATCTTTTGAAGTCAAGGTTTTATTTTAAAATTATGCATTAACAATTTTAATATGAGCGGCACTCCCTATTCTATATGACATGTTATCAATATACATGGTAAATCATATTATAATGCAGACCAGCAAAGCAATCAAGCAAAGCTACAAGCATAATAATAATAATAACCGTAATATTATGGTTCCACCCTAGAGAATAGAAAAAAACTAAGATTACAAGAGAATAATCGAAGACATTTATCGATTCTTCATCCTTGAATCCTCAAGCTGTATCCTTCTTCATGTAATATCCATCTTCAAGTCCTCAATCCCGTATGAATCGAACACTTCATATTTCCGGTCATATCCAAATTTAATGTTTCTCAGAATCGTCCCAAAAATAAAATTAAAACTGCACTGGAAAAATCGCACCTTTTCTGGACACCTGGCAGCTTCTCGGTCGGCATGCCGATCTAGGTGATCGGCCTACCGATCATGGAGGTTTGGCCTGCCGAACATGAAGGTTCGGCCTGCCAGCAGAGCACCAAAATTTCTGCCCCACTGTCGGCCTGCCGGACCGTACGTCTGGCCTGCCGATCTGTGACCTTCGGCCTGCCGAACTGTGAGGTCCGGCATGCCGACCGAGCAGAAAACCCTCAATCCAGAAAATACAATTTTAATGCAATTCATCAATTTTATTTTCAACAATTCAAAAACATAAAATTAGAGACTCAGGAAATACCTGGAGGCGCCATCATCAATCTTTAAGTTCCGACTTCTCGTTCCGTCTTCTCCGAATAATTATTTAATTACAAAATTCTTACAAATTAAAAATTAAATAATAATTCCTAGACGGAGATGATAGTCCGTCATCTAATTACATGAAAAACCTAGATACACATTCTAACCTCTAAGGAACCATAACCGGTATTAATTAATTAATAAATAATTAAACAACAATTTAATCAACCATAATTAATTAATAAACATTCACCATATAATCCATGACAACATATATATTATATAGAAACCTAGAGTGCCATCTCTCTATAAAATTTAATTCAAGCATTGGAGAGATTAAGATTACAAAATTTATGCATATAACATGATCACAAACTTGCAAATTTATGTAAAAACCTCGGCTCTGATACCAATTGTTGGAAACAAAGTGCGCAGCGGAATTTTAAAATTTTTTCATCAGAGTATTTTCCAAAACACAAGTTTGACATGTTATATGTATAAATTAAACAGATCTTACTAACCTCAGTGTGCCGAAGAACCTCCGCGACCTGTGTAGAGAAGTAACGTTCCAGAAGAGCCTCAACCAACTGGTCTTCTTTGCTATTCTCTATCCACAACCGGAGTGAGTGTGGGCTCACACGTACAGCTCTTCCACCGGTGACTCTCCTTCCAACCAATAGAGAGAACCCAAAGCTAGTGTTCGTGATTTGTGAACAAAAGCTCTCAGGGAGTTTTCAGATGCTCACTAGAAGAGTATCACTCTTAATCTCTCAAATTGATCTTCGTAAATCATTATACTCACTCCCTTTTTATACCTATTGGTCCTTGGGGTCAGTCCATATCAGATTAGGTCTCAAAAATCGAAACAGAATCAAGTTCGGATCAATATCTGATAAGATACGCTGTGAAAAATGCGTAATCTTAACTGTCGCGGTCGGCATGCCGAACTGTGTGATAGGCAGGCCGAACTGGCCAGTTTGGCAGGCCAAACTTTCTGATAGGCAGGCCGAACTGCCGAGAAAAAATCTCAGCGAATCTTTTATTTTCCACCCGAGATTCTAAAGGATAAAGTCTCAGTTTTGATTCAAATAGCCCAATAGAAAAGATATCTGATCAAAACAAACTTTATCAAGATAATCTCTAAGAAAATAAATCAATTCACAATAATTCTACAAGTTTATCTTGTTCTAATTGTCCAAAATTAAAACAACCGATAAACAGACAAGAATTATCCGAACGCCATAATTCAACAAGTTCATCTTGAACTAATTTCTTACATAATTAATTCAACCGATAAACAGACATGAATTATTTGATTCTTATAAATTTTAAACCAATCTGATAAATCCGACATAAGTCACCAATTATTGGAAAAGCACGCCTGTGTCGTTACAGGATTTTGTGAGCTAGCAAAGGGGACCAAAATGGACCTATAAAGTTCAAGCTCATGATAAATATGAAACCCAATATCCCAGATATACATTTCACAATTATCAACTCCAACGCTACTCCACTAAAAGCTTGGAGCTGCACTCTCGAACTTTATAGAATTACGAAGCTCGTGTAGCTAAGTCTCCATGACATATCATAGTGTATCGTATCCCCATATGATCATCCATAATCGGCTTAAGGACAAGTTCTGTCTTACCTTCCCGATTATTTTTATCTTACGTTCCATTGTCTCACCATTAGAAAACTTACCATCCAAAGATAGTATACCATTCGGTTACACCTATGTATCCAAATGGTTGAGCGCTCTAGTTTTCCAATTACAGGACAACGCATATAAGAGGATATCATTACTCCTAAAGAGGAGCTATGGATTCCATATCTATGAATAACAAGTCTACGCTACCAAGAGTCATGCCTCCAACGTACCGGCATGCATGCCACTATAGAGATGTGGGAGTCACCCATTGGTACATCAAAAGACATAAGTCGAGACAACGGGCCCATTATTCATCTCAGGATTAAGATACAATACAAATGATTGTATAAAGTGAATCGATTTGCCAAGACAGAATTATTAATCCAAATCAATTCACTTTATGTCCCGATCCAACACATCGTCACCTATGACAACGCGCCAATGTTTCTATTCACGGAGTCCAACTCCGATGGCCAAGACAAACCATCTCCCAAAAGGGATATAGACAACATAACAATCTTTACATGAATAAAGCGCCCAACTTTATTCCCTCGATTGCGGATCATATATTTTAGACCATCACCTTAAGAGTCGTGTCTACCGCATAATCATCCCATCATATGCCCAACTCTTAAGGTTTAGACTGACAGTCTCAGACTACTGTTTGCTTATCATACATTCAACAAATATGAACGTAAAGATGACAATATTTGGTATATATAAACGAATAAATTCTTTATTGATAAAAATGTCTCCAAAAACGTATTACATTTTTACTCCTTAGAGCATACATGTCTAACATAACATTCGGTCACACCTATGTATCTAGATGGTTGAGCGCTCCAGTTTTCCAATTACAAGATAAAGCATATAAGAGGATATCAACTACTTCTAAAAAGGAGCTATGGATTCCATATCTATGAATAACATGTCTACACTATCAAGAGTCATGTCTCTAATGTACAGGCATGCATACCACTATAAAATGTGAGTGTCACCCTTTGGTACATCAAAAAACATGAGTCATGACAACGGGCCCACTATTCATCTTAGGATTAAGATACAACATATATGATTGTCTAAAGTGCATTGATTTGCCAAGACAAAATTATTAATCTAAATCAATTGCACTTTATGTCATGATCCAATGCATCATCACCTATGACAATGCACCAATCTTTCTACTCATGGAGTTCACCTCCGATGGCCAAGACAAACCATCTCTCAATAGGGAAATAGACAACATAACAATCTTATTTGAATAAAGTGCCCAACTTTATTCCCTCAATTGTGGATCTTATGATCTAGACCGTCACCTTAAGAATCGTGTCTTCCGCATAATCTATTCATCATAAGCCCAATTCTCAAAGGTTTAGACCGTCAATCTCTGACTTTTGTTTGCTTAACATACATTCAACAAATATGAACGTAAAGAGGACAAGATTTGGTATATAAATAATAAATAAATTATTTATTGATAAAAATGTTTCCAAAAACATATTACTTTTTTACTCCTTAGGGCATACATGTCTAACATTATCGGGATCAAATAATTCATATTTGTTTATCGGTTGGATTAATTTTGAATAAATTAATTCAATATAAACTTGTTGAATTATCAAGAATATTTATTTTCTTAGAGATTATTTAGATATGACTGTTTTAATCTGATAACTTCTCTATTGGGTTATTTGAATTAAAACTGAGGCTCTATTCCCAAGAATCTAGGGTGGGAAATAAAAGATTCGTAGGGACTAAAAATCTTAAGTTCTGTAGGTCGGTCTTTAGGTTTGGCCTGCCGATGGAGTAAGCTTGGTTGGCCGATCTGTCAGTTCGGCCTGCCGACCGAGAGATAAATAGATCACGTGTTTTCATGCAAATTTTATCAGATATTGTTCCAGATTTGATTCTGATTCAAATTTTCGAGGCCTTATCTGATAAGGATTGACTCCTAGGCCCAACCTCTATATAAAGGAGAGTGAGACTCATTGTTATTTAGATCAATTGAGAGATTAAGAGTGAGACTCTACCAGGGAGACTCTAAAACTCCCCAGAGAGCTATTGTTCATAAATCATTCTCGATTTGTTGGAAGGAGTGTACCTGTGGAAGAAGCTTTATTGAGAGATTAGTATATCAATAATAAATAAACTATTTATTGATAAAAATGTCTCCAAAAGCATATTACATTTTTACTCCTTAGGGCATACATGTCTAACACGAGCCATTTGGGAACAGAAAATCCTAGTGGCCAGAGAAAGAAGCTTTTGGAATCTGCTATACAAGAACATTCAAAAATACCAAAAAAAGTAAATAAATAAACAAAGGCTTGGGTAATAAAACAAAGATTCGAAACAGATTTATATACAAGTACTTTCGGTGTGTTTGGTAGTATTTTCAAAATAAGTGAAAATAGTTTTATTTTGAAAAATGAGAATTTTTTAAAAATTAAGCTAAGAGTGTTTTTGAAATTTTTGCCTCCAAAAATAAGTAAAAATATTTCCAAAAATTCTTAAAAGAATACCAAAATATTCTTAAATTTTGACGGGTAAATCATCGCGTACATGAAATATAATGAAACCAAAAAAAAAAAAAAGAAGAAAGATGGGAGTATCAAAGGACTACGATCTCAGATCGTGAAGGTCCTATCTCGAACGGCATTGTGAACGACACCGATGAGGCGATACAGATTGATCGCAATCTGGTGTGGATCGATTGCCTAAATGACGAGCTTCATTACGCCTTAATCAGTCATGGAATCATATTAGTCAAGGCTACATTATGTCTCGATCAGCGCCGAATCCAGGCCCTGCTACTATCGAAAAGTACGTCTAGCTCTTGCGATTGCTGTTGGAGCCGATCTGATTTGTCCGAAAAGAGAGAGGGGAGAGAAGAGAAGAGAGACAAAAAAAGAAAGCATAATTCTGGAGAGAGAGAGAGGCGCAAAGAGAGGAGAGAGTGAAGGGTTTGATGATTTAAAGTTTGATTCAGTGTTTAGACAAAATAGTAAATGTGTGATTTAAAGTTCGCCCAAACAGCAAGATTCATTACGCCTCAATCAATCATGGAACTAGATTAGTCAAGGCTACATTACGTCTCAATCAACGCCAAATCCAGGCCCTACTACTATCGAAAAGTACATCGGGCTCTCACGATTGCCGTTGGAGCCGATCCAGTTTGTCCAAGAAGAGAGAGGGGAGAGTAGAGGAGAGAGACGATAAAAGAGAGAGCATATTTCTAGAGAGAGAGAGGCGTAAAGAGAGGAGATAGTGAGGGGTTTGATGATTTAAAGTTTGATTAAAACAGTAAATGTGTGATTAATATTTTAAAAGATAAAAAAAGACAATTATAAAAAGAAAAAAAAATAACATGACAATTTTAATAAGCCATATGTTTTAACGGCATTGTATAATTTTCTCTTTACACATTAGTTTACATTTTTTTAATGTGTGTAAACGTTTTATTTTTTTACAACAACAACAATAACAATAGAAATGCGTCAAAAACTCTTGGAACTTATCAATCGTTTTATTGCTTCCCTTTAAGAGATTTGTGTAGTCCTCGATGGAGCCCTACAGAGGCAGAAACATTTTAGCAGCGGTGAAACTAAGAAGCGTTACAAGTGCCAAGGATCTTTAGCTCCCTTTGGACTCTTCTAGAAATAAATGTTCTTTGGTTGTACAATTTTTCTTTTGAGCATTATCTTCTTCCATTCCCATTTTCTGCTTCCATTCCCAATTAGATTTTAACGTTCATGTGTCTTCTTTTCCGGACGCATGCTCCCAGAGTCTACAATTAACGACCCAGTCTATCTGTTGAACATAAAGATAATAATGTACTTTCATTTAAAAAAAAAAAAAAAACTCGCCAAGATCTTATACCATGCCCTCCAAGCATAAAAAATAAGTCATAATCATATTTAAACTTCGCAAGCGGAAGGGATTTGCCAGTCTATAGTAACCGGAAAAACATGCCCGGAACATTAACTGATTTAGCCAAATTGATTACACATTACATTTACACACAATATTAAGTAAGACTAAAATTACTAAAGAAACCAGCGCATCTATGTACAGGTTAGGCTAATCAGAGTAACATCGGAGAGCCTCACTCAAATCCTATAGACATGAAAGTGTCATCATCCAACAACTTGTCAATTTCAATCACATCGTCATCAGCGTCCACGGTTTCTTCTGAATCATTCAAAGGCATATCTGTTACCTGACAATAAACCAATTGGGTAAAAGCCCACCATCGGCTAAAACAAAATGATGAAAAAGGATGATGATCAGAATCAGAGTTACAGGATGCTGACACAATGACCACAATCATAGCACTTGTCGCAGCTTTGTATCCTACGATTAGGAATAACATTTGGAGAAAAATATTTTTATAAAGATGCTCTTAACTCTAAAATAAACACATCAAACGTGGTGGCAGGTTTATTAGGGTTATGCTATTTTACATTTTCGTCGATGATAATAAATATCCTGTTAAGATGCAATATCTGTCTGGTGAATGGTTTATTAGGGTCATGGATGTCTTTCTCGAAATCTCTTCCCCTAATATATATCGCAACTTATTAGGATGAAGGAATAGATGTGCCAAATAAAAGAAATAGTATTTTGCAACTTATCTTCAACTTCCAAGCAAAACTAAAAACAAATGGTGCAAGGGCAAGAGGACAGATCTATTAATTACAAGCGTGCATTGTAATTTGTCATAAACAAGATGGATGATCATATCATAAAAATCATAATCAAGCTACTTATACATACAACAGCCTGTAAATGAGAAAACAAACCATTGAAAATACAGACAGAAGTGATATGTTTTACCTTAGTTTCACGGAGCCCTTGGACAACATTTAGCACTCTGCGATACTGAGCTCGTCCCTCAGGATATTGAACCATGGACTTCACCCTAGTGAGTGCTTTTTGTAGCCTTTCCTCAGTTTGTTTCCTCCCCTCCTTAAAGAAATCATAATCATCCTCTTTTACGGCCATGTTTGCTATGTTTGGTACTTTAGGAATTGCATCAGGTCGAAATCCCCGCAAACCACTCCCTTTACGTCTCCAACGCAATATAACCTTTTCCAGAATCCCCACTGACCAGGTGATAGCTCTATATTGTTTCCTTACCTGGTGTCCTCTTACATGTGCCTAAAAACAATGAAATCAGAAGTTCAGTATTTGCTCATCATCAGTTACTGAGAGAGAGAGAGAGAGAGCGGGGGGGGGGTGAGGGAGTTGTGGGGTGTGGTCAGCTTTTCTGTGAGGCTAATAGAGGACAATTTCCCTACGGGAAATGAATCTCATAACATATTTTTTTCATCTTTTACGAGGCTAATCTTAAAGATCTAATTCAGCATTCTTCAGTAACCAATGGATTGTAGGAAACATCTAATAAAACAGTCCCAGCAAGTAAAGAGAAGTCATGGAATGATGATGATCAAACCTGGATTTTAACAATTCTTTGCCGAATTAACAGGAATTCTTTTCTCTTCCTCCAACCACGATATTTTTTCTGTATTTGTACTGCAGCAGAATGAACTAGCCTATCACTTGGTCCAGACTTGCTTGACCTTCCAGCCAATAGTGAAATAGCCCGCTCATCTGACAATCCAAACCCATCATGACCATACTCATCTAATTGTCTTCTCTCAAACGACTGTTGCCTGTACATCTGATGTATACGATCAGCAGCTTGTGTGGCATTAAGCACAGCAGTAAGTGAATCCTTCATTGACAGTGCATCCGGCATTTCACCATAAGTCACAGGTGTTGCTGTCCGTTCTGAAACAGTTTGGATAGCTTTTATTACAGAAACTTCTGCTGCTCCATCTTCCTTCGCATCGTTCACTGATAGGGAAGAGAGGTGGCTTGTCAGGGAAGACTCTGCAAGGAAACCAGAGATTCCTTTGTGTCCATTCACAGATGCTAGGTCTGCCGGTGATCTACCCAGCGGAAATTCTGGAGATGGATCAGTCACAAATCCAGAAGCTGCCTTTTGAGATACAAGGAATGCAACTGTCTGCTCTCTGAATTTCATGAGTTTAAAGCAAGTAGAAAAGGATGAGTTCTATTGACAGGAATATCAACAGCAGTTCATACGTATTGTTAAAACTTAAAAAAAGCATATACAGTCACTGAGTTAATTTTTAGCATGCTTTGGAGCAGCCTATGACAATTCATGTAGCATTGTAGAGAGGGTAACATGAGCTTAAAAGTTAATTAGGTACAATAAATTATGGCCATATTTGCTTAAATTGAATGAGAAAGGTAAAAGGGAAGGCAAGAATTATGTGTGTACTTATAAAATCAAACAGTAATTTAAAGGGGTCCACGTGAAGGTACAAGAAAATACCAATCCTGAATCTTCTTGGTATCGTTTCTTGGTTAATTGGAATACAGCCAAACATTATTCGCGTGCCTTTATCAAGCCGATGAATTATGCACAAGGTCATTCTAGTAATTAAATTAATAAGATTCATATTCCATTGTTTAGTAGACACTGGAAAGGGACTTTAAATGTTTTTTATTCCACTTCTTAATATAGATAAACAAATGGTAGAAAGAGAATCAATGATCCCATTCTTATTCTATTTCTTTTCTTTCCTAACCCATTACCATACTTTGGGCCTTTGCCACCATTAGTCTAAATGTATGAAGTGGTTAAATGCAGTGCATAGTCTAAATGTACAAGTGATTCAATGCAGTGCGCGCGCACACATATTCTTGGATAACAAACACAAGAGAAAGACAAGTTTAGAAGCCCTTGCCTGCCATAGAATGCTGCCCAATGAAGGGCAGTCCACCCGTTAACGTCACGGAAATTAATGCTAACTCCTGCAGCGACAATTGGTTTTATTGCCCAATTATAACCAAGAGCAGCTGCTAGATGTAATACACCTTGTCCTTCATCATCTAATATATTTGGCCCTTTACCATCTTCAATAACTTTCTGAAGTAGCCACGAGTACAGTTTCTCTCTCATCAGCTTAGTAAACAGATGTTCTTTTATCTTGTATTGGGATAAATCCTTCTCATAGGCTTGGTCTACTTTCTGGTGATTTTCCTCTTCCTCCTTTAATGATATAATTTTATTTATCAACATTTGTTTCTCCGTAGCAGATCTAAAGGTGAAGCTTGCAGGGTTGACAGATCCAGGATGCAGTAATCCCTCAACTCGCAAGTGAAGATGCAATTCCTGTGTGTTATAATTATAGATCTCTCTGACATCCAAATCCTTTGTATCACCCTCCTTATAATCAAAATCCCTAACTTCACTACAAGCTAACCTGTTGGAACAAGTGACATAGAATGGAACTGGCCCAGCTGTGTGCTTTGGAGCATAGCAAGAAAGAATCCCATCTGCTAAAACCTCTGCAGGAACCTCCACCTCCCCAAACATACAAGACCACTTGTATTTTACCACCTCTTGCCGACTCTTCAAGAATGTTCCAATAATCAGAACCTGTTTTACAATAGAAATATTAGTACTTTAGATTCAATTTATGAAGAGAACCATAACGTTAATACATTTTACATACATTATAATAATTTTCTGCATGGATGTATCTATGCATCAAAAGTGAAACTTTCAATGATGATAATAAAAAAAAAAAAAAACTAACACAATTTGTTTGCAGGTTCACATAGTAAGCTTTGGGAGAAAAGAAACATGATGATTCTGAAGCAACCAAAAACTCATTATATAATAAGATGTCGTCAGACTTCTCAGGTACATATGAAGAAAAAATAGTAATTTTTGCATGCATGTACGTATGTATGTATGCATATATATGTATGTATGTATGCATATGTATAGCTACTTGTATCTCCTAATATTATTGAGTGCATAAAAAACGTTGGTCTACTAAAATAACCATAAAATTAATGAACCGTCAGATCCCTCCAGCTAAGAATAATTAAAAGAGCTAAAAATCTATAAACTAGCTGTAGATAGGCATAATGAAGCAAGATAACTATGATCTTATCTCATAACAAAAGCACAGGTCCTGCTCCACATCTATAAAATTCTTAAAAACCTTAAATTAGCATCTCCCAGTTGAACAGAAGATGCTTCGAGAAAATCAGGAAGAGGAAATAATGAAATAGGTTAAAAACATTAATTCCAAGAATAAATAAATTTATAAAAAAAAAGTAGGAGAAATGAGTGCAACACAACTTCATTTTTGTGGAAGTGCCATCATTTGATATTCTGCATTGTTGTGGGAATCTTTGATGCAAATTGGAAAAGTCAATGAAGTTGAATCTCAGTTAGTTACATGCCCATGAATTCAGTTAAGTACATCATAGACTCAACAACCACTTTCCTTCCGTTTAATTTATTGGTAGAATAGATAATACAAAATAATAAATACCTTAGGTTGCGAATCTGTGAAGCCCCACTTTGGTGAAAAATCAATTATGCTGTAGAGCTGGTCCTGGGAGATTGAGGGGCTCAATGAAGAATCATCAACTACATTTTCAACAGGGGTCCACGGGATACCAGATGAGGACTGCATTTGTAGATCATCTACCTCCCCCAGTTCCTTGGTGACCCACCGAGAAAAGCTGTCAACTTTCTTCAAGCCCTCTTCCCCATCTAGTAGCTGTTGTCTCCGAGTGAAAGCATAGTTCAGATTTCCTTCTGTAGAACTCTCCGTTTGCTGATTGAGATGAGCATTCAACAGATGAGAAGATGTTGTCAAACTTGAATCAGAAGTACTATCCTCAAATAGCATGCTCTCGAGATCATATGGCAATTCCAAATTTGATGACTGATCCACTGACCCTTCCGGGACGGGAAACAAACTATCCTCCAGTGACATCTAGAAAAATATAACAAATTAGAGCATATACAAATACTATTTTGCACAGTGCAAGATTTTTCATAATTTGCAGACAGATGAAAACAGAAAAACTGTGACACATTAATTAAAAGATTCACATAAAGCTTCCACCAAATTCATAAAGAATGGATTGGTAAATCTGTGTCAACTAATTCAAGAGTACATGCACCGTAACCAGCCAGTCATAAATACGTTACGAAGCCCGATCTCACGTGAACTTCAGCTATTAGAAGATGGGCTTAAATTGGTATTTATATTTTGATATTTGCATTTTTCCCAAAAACAAATGATGATGGCAAGATGCAACCATTCTGAATGACAAATTTTCATTTAGGACTAGGCCAATAGAAATTATATGTATACATGCAAGTTTGTATATGTATGCATGATGGTTTATTAGGCCATATAAAAAACAAGAAACGTTAAATACCTGCCAAGTTGAGTAGTTTGATGGAGAATTTTCAAGCTCCTCTTTGGAAATGCTTTCCCCAACTATGAGCTTGCCTGAAACTGTATTTTCTTGTTCATGTGTAACTCCTGTGTATGCAGGTTGGCTGGATGATACTGATACAGGAGAAGGTACAGTACTGGAACCTGCAGCACATTGTTCCAAAATTTCTTCCCATGTTCCCAAACCAAGTGTGTTTTGAGAGCCAATTGCACAGGTAGCAGGATCACCATAGTTAGGTCTATCTCCCTGGAAGTGTGAAACATAATTTCCTCCATGAAGTGATGGCCGTTCTTCACAAACGTCTAGTAAAATCATCATATAAAAGG
Source organism: Artocarpus heterophyllus (assembly GCA_025403435.1). Lineage (NCBI taxonomy): Eukaryota > Viridiplantae > Streptophyta > Magnoliopsida > Rosales > Moraceae > Artocarpus > Artocarpus heterophyllus. The sequence goes on along the minus strand of CM046335.1, from coordinate 25,482,200 downwards.
TTGTGAGATGGAGCCACACGTTAATTATATACAGACAATAAAAATTAATAAGAGCCATAAGAAACAATTACTTGAATTGGGATGTACAGAAAGACCCATATCCATTTTTCTCGTCAATGGACCATTTCCAAGTTGTCCCTGTGGTGACTCAAAATAGGAGTGCAATCTAGAGCTTGCTTGGTAAATATCCCCTACAATTAATATCATGTAAGTTGTGCAGAACTTCCAATTCATGATGAACAGTAATTGAGAATAGAATATTCAGTTGACATCCATAAACATTTGGTATCACAAAATATATTAGGGTATAACTGAAGAAGACACCAAATTAGGCAAACAAAAGGTGATCTCTAACAACAAAATCCGAGTTTAAAGTACCAGAATCAGCATCTTCACATAATGATGTCAAACTACTGCTTGGGCTCGTGCGATCAGTGCAGCCTGAAGGAGCTTTATAATGACTTGTGGAAGAACTAGAAGTCTGAGGGCTGCCTTCTCGAAGACTTTGTGAAACATCATCAGTCTCTTTAATGCCTCCAATATTTGTCCTATTTCCCTGATATACACACACACACACACACACACATAAATAAATATCTTCTGTAACTATCATTTTAGAAGAATAACGAGAGTGCAAGTATGACATATATGACCAAGGAAAGTGAAATCTGCAAAGAGTACAAAACATGCATCGAAGAAACTCAGACAAAAGGGGCACACTTTGATAATTAAACAACTTAGACCTGGCATATGAAACGTTTTAAAAGTTAGAAGGTTCATTGTAAGAAAAAGATGGTTCGAGAACAACAACAACAACAACAACAACAACAATAATAATAATAATAAAGCATTCATCAATATCCAGTCGCTTCAATCGATGTACATCAAATTGGAAAGATGTGATAGGGAGTTCGTTTGTTTTGAGATGTTAAGCTAATCAGTCCTTTTTTTCATATGATTAATTTTGCTTTCCTGTTTTTCCTGTTTGCTTTGAGAATTTGATAAGTCTGCTAGGCCTGTAAGTCGCCATACTTATATTAGGAAAGAATAAGAAAAATATGTAAAGGGTGTTTCAAGAGGCTGTTGCCAGTCGATTCTGTTAGTGTGTTACTTTGCTGATGTGGCAGTTGTTGCAAGCTTTTTAGGCTGGTTAGTTGTTGTAAGTGTGGTAACTTTTTGTTATTGCTGTTATAATAGAGAAAGTTAGGGAATAAAAGACAAGTGGAGAGTGGGATAAGGGAGTCAGTTGTTAGTTAGGTGTATTCTTGGTTTCCAAAGAGAGGGAGATTCGACGAGTCTCAAAGATCGTCTGTGTCTGTAGGTTGAGCATTGAGAGCCGTAACATTCAAATTTAATTCAACAATTATCCATCCCTGAGTTCTTGCTCATTCTCAGCACTTTCTTGATTGTTTCTTGATTTGTCCTTGCGTAAGCTATAGATCTTATCAGAATTCTTCACCTTCCTTGTAATTGATTATTTACCAATATCATTAAATGTACGGTTCTTAAATCATGCAATGTGTGAAAAGATACGATCAAAGTTTGCAGTTTGCTAAGGGTTAGGTGTTCTGTTGGCTCTAAACTGACTCTTTAAGATAATCTGAAATTTTGGGTATACCCTAATCTAAGCAAGCTATAGTTCCGAGATTAAACCACTTAACTTTCTATTATTGCTTCAGCAGCCCCCACACCAGAAGCTACTTCAGCTCCAACTACTAGATCAGAAGATACTCTTCCTTATTGACATGGTTACACCCTTCAACCTTTATCACTAATATGGAAAAACTAGAACAAACTATGTTGCATGAGGAAAACCTTCAAGACGAGAAGTACAATATTCTGAATTGGATGGCTTGGTATAACCAATAAAGCTACAGTTATTGCTGAATAGAATTAGAGAGCAGGACAATTGACACCTAGTTGCTCGCTAATCATTACTTTCTGACTTCAACCAGTAATAGGCTTAAAAAATTAAAAATAAAAAATAAAAAAAGCTGCAGCACAAAGATTTTGACTTCTTAGGCAAGTGTTTCAACTACATAAAAGTTTGACATAAATATTACAAATCTAGTGAGACTCTTCCGAATGGACTATCTGAGAAAACAATAGAGACAATAACAATACACCTACAAAAATAATAAAGCAAGTACAGCAACAAAAGCAAGAGAGTGAAGCAATGGAAAAGAAGAGCAAACACCTTTACTTCCAAGTAGTGAACAAAGACTATGTGCATCAAATCCCTGCAGCAAAGAAAGATCATAGAATCAAATCTTGAAAACAGAAACCTCGAGGAAAACAATCATGAAAAGCTTTACAAAGAGTATTATTTCCTTTGGAGAAGATATAGCTTGAACACTATAAATATATATATATGTATATGTATATATATCTCCCCAAACAATTACAAAGGAATGTAGATCTAGCTTTCTAAATCATAACCACATATAAAGAAGAAATGTATTGTGAGAGGAAATTGTAACCAGATTATTAAATCCGAACTATGAGTAGAGCATTAAATTCACATGCTAACTAGCAGCACAATATAAGCAAAGGGAAAAAAAATTACAAAAGAAAACAAATTTATAAATTCATAGAAGCATTAGACATTAGAAGTAAAAGAAGTCGCTTATATATATGATAGTTCTTCAAAAAAAAAAAAAAAAAAAAAGACTTTGATTTAATGATAAATTATGTACAGAGATAGAGGAAGAGTTATCCTCAAATCAAGAAAATAAAAAAATAAAAAAAAAGGAACCACAAGACAGGGGGCCCAATCCCTAGTTAAATCAGAAAAAATACACTCCTGAACTTGCCTATGTACCCAAATAGCAACCCAAAATTTGACTCTATCCCAAACTACGACACTATCTTCTTCAATTTCCTCAAAAACTCTTCGATTTCTTTCCAGCCACACACCCCAAAAGACCCATAAAACAGCTACCTTCCAAATTAATGTCTATCTTTGAACTCTATCTTTTTGCATAAAAGTTGATGGTTTTGGCAGTTACAAATAAGCCCGCTAAGTCACTCAAAGGTATCAAATACACAGAAGAACTTTTAAGTAAATACTGTGGCAAATACAAATAAGCCCGTCCCCTGGGCACAAAAAGTAACATAAAACGACGAACTCTTTTTTACTTTTTCTCTTCAGTGATTTGTAAGCAATATAAAAAGGAGGATGTTCTAAGTCATGAAGTGAAACAAATGATAAATGCGATAACATTCAATCTTCCACCCTATTGTCGACTATTTAAAAAGTTGACATGATGATGAAAATGCTCTTTTGTTTCTGGGACCATCATGAAGCTACCAATAACTACAAGAATAGTTATATATATATAAAACTATAGATGTAAGGGACACCAAAGAGCTTGACAGAATAAATATGCTCATGTATGCTCCAAAAGGTTGATCTGATGATAAATTGCTCTGCTACTTCCAAGATCAGTCATGATGCTACCCAATGACTACAAGACATAATAAGTCGTAATTCTATGAACTAGAAAGGCTTCAAAAAATATTTTTCCCTGAAGTACCTCTCATCCTCTCCTTTGTATTTGAGTTAACTATTCAATAAAAGGCTTTTCTTATATTAAAAAAAAGGCCTGGAAAGTTAAATACAAAAGCACAAGCGTGTGCACACACATTATAAGTAGAACACTGCATCATAAATGAATCATACTTACTCTTCAAGCATCCAATAGCTTCGCCTCTGAAAATTTTCATTCTCTTCTCCATGAGCATAGTAGCAGTGTAGCACATCAATGCTCCCAACCTAAATAGCTTGGAGTACGTTATCTCTCAAACTTGGTAATATTTACACGAGTTACAAATTATTTACACCAGTAGACAAGCTTAACCTTAATCTCAAAATGCAGTAAGGATACAGGTAGACAACCTAAGCTTACCTTTAACTTCTCATGAGCCTCTTTCACGGTCTTTCCATCTTTTTTCTTTCTCCAATTATGTCCATCCTTTCTAAAGTATCTCAAAACCTTTCTATCAAAAAGAAAAAGTGCACCACCTGGTGTGTGGAGTATGTCAACAAATGATATTCCTAAGGGTGTAAATATGTCAAAAAGCAGCGTAAAATAATTCAATGACCTTGAAAAACAATCTATTACAGAATTAACCCAAAAATGCATTCATAAAATATCAACTCAAGCTCAAAGCCTATCAGAATAGATCAAATATTTTCTATTTAAAGTAAAAAACTCATGGATTATGAACATAAAAGGAATAAGTAGCATTTACAAGTAGACTACGAGGAGCATGTTTTAAGGAACAATCGACCCTAAAAGGATAGGCTTTTAAGAGGAGAGCCAACAATTGTTTCTATAATCTGAACACTTACTCTTGATGCATGTACTTCGACGCTATGCTAATTTAAACCTAGAAAGAACATATTTCAAAAAAATCCCAGCACAAAAGGCCAAGAAGGTAATGAATTTATTTAGAAAAATCAACACAAAAAATTAAACACATTAAGAGGTGCAGCTATATAAATTAAACTCATGGATCAGGACAACCAACTTTCATATCACGTTCAAAGAATCATTTATTCCCAACAAGACAACAATCTGAAGTGAGAGAAAGTAAAATGAAAGAAAAGATTGACCAGCAAGATGCTTTTATATGTACTCAGAGCCATTTCACCAATTATGATACATGGAATCAGAGTTCAAAACTAACATAATAATAATAATAATAATAATAATAATAATAAATAGAAGAAAATAATACTTGGCGGTCTGTTTGGGGGCTCTGATGAAATATGAAACTTTTGATGGTTACGAAGAATTTCACAAATTTCCGCTGGCCGCAACCAACGATGTTGCGCCTCTGATAGTAATTGTTGAATGTCTGCACATAAGAAACCAAGACTTTTTTGTCAACGAAAAAACATTACTTTCAGAAAATGTTGGATAACAGAAGGCAGCAAATAATATTAAACAAAATCTTCCTAAGAGACCACCACTGTTACTAATATTGCTAGTTCATTGACAGTGTGAGATTTTGAAGTCTGCATCATTGTTAATTTGATAAAACTAAAGAGAGCTGGGACTGGAGGGGGAATGTTAAAGAGAGGGACTAGAGGAGAATGACCTAGCAAAAAGGCTTAACAGTGGTTCAAGGAAGTATCTTATACTAAAGCTGAGTCTAAAGTCTCAAAAAATTTATGTTTCTGTAATAAAAATTGATGCAGCAACCGGAATTTGATCAATGTTTTCCTCCTGGCCGTTTGATTTGCTTTCTTTTTCTTGTTTTGTTTCTTGCATTTTTTGTGTTTTGGTGGACTCCTTGTTCACTTTCTATGCAATTGATTTTCATCAATGAAGAGGTGATTTTTATCCCCCAAAAAAAAAAAAAAAATCTATTGTACGTGACTGTCATCAGCTGTCTAGGATTCTAATTGGTGCCTGTATAGATTATGTGGTATGAAATTAATCTCTTGTTTCAACCATCACAGCTCATAAATTAAAAAAACAAAACCTCTACTTTAATTAAGAGTTCAAACATATGAATTGCAAACAAAGAAATGCGGAAATTTAACAAGATCTATAGCTTATGTAGATAATTGTAGAACATACTTCACACTGACAGTTAATACAAACTTGATTTTGAAAGTCAATAGAGTAGTTATTCATGTAAAAAGGAAGTTAAGTAACCAAATTACAAGGAAAAGATTAAAGAAAAATCCAGCTCCTAAGGCAAAGACGAGGATGGTATCTGAATGCATATATGAAACAAATCAAAAACAAGAATCGCATCACTGTTATCTTTGCATTCAATGAAACGGAAATAAATGCAAAGCCCATTTAAATGTCAGTGAGAGGCAAGATCTCGATGAGGTTAGATCAATGAAAACAATACAAATGCTGTTGACTAAGACAACTATCATTTTCTTCAAATATAATGCAGCAAAGTAAATTCTCATGTTGGGATACACGGGTGCAAAGCTCTCCATTTTTATTTTTTTTTTTGCCCTTTTTGGTCGGGAAGAGTGTATAGGGTTTCCCAATCTCTCTCTACTTCCTCAAAAATGTAGTTATTTCTCTTCAACCACGACATCTATATGGCAACAAGAACAACCATGTTCCAAAACTTCCTGCTGTCTTAATTTTTATTTTGCAAAATTATTGTACATGTCATTTCATCCCTTATCCTGCATTAGTTACTCAACAAGTTTTGAGAATCTAGATCTTTTCCTAAATCTGTGTAGTTTTATGTATTCAAAATTTAGGTACATAGTAGAATGCATGCAGAAAACTTCTATCCAAACAAGGTGATCCAAGAGTTCATATAAATGCTTCATTGAAATCAAAGCAAACAAAATATTTAGGATTTCTCTTTTTTTTCATTCATGGCTCCAAGACAGGAGTTGGCTTTCTCCCTTTAAAACAAAGATGCAGTACGATGCCATTTCTTGCATAAGATCCCAACTCCCAAGAGACAGTTACCGCTCAACCAATTCACAACAACTTCTATTTTGAGGACTGAATCTCACTTTTTAAGACCAGACTACATGCAAATATATCTCTAGAAATGATTCTTTACGCTTGCATTTCCATGTTTTATGAAATAAGCTCCTTCCTTTTTCCTTTTCCTTTTTTTTAATCATAAAAATCATAATCTCACAACTTTGTTCCTTTCCAATTTAATTACAAATTCAAACAAACTCATATCCGTTCTTGGAGTTTCCTAACACCCAAAACTCCAATGCCTCCAAGTCTTATTCTGAGCCCATGACATCAATATAGACAAGAATATTTCTAACTATTCACTATAAATCTTTCTCGATTCGAAGACAACATGTTCTCTTTTGCAATTTATTATTTCATTAATAAAAGTTCAGTTTCTTATTCAAAAAAATAAATAAAAATAAAGGTTCCACCTAACCTCTCTGTTTCTTCATTGGCACATATCTTTGTACCAGTATTCCGCAAGCAGGCATAGGCAAACATCATTTTCATGCTAAAAAAACTCATGTACCTTTTCAAGGTCCTATTTCCACTTATTCACATCTAAACCCCAATCTAACCCCCAAAGAAATCTCAGAGCTATCAAAGTTGCAAATATCAATTAAAATTCCTCTGGGCAGGGACTAATGCCTTGTACTTTGCTATTTAGTCCCCATGGAAACAAGAGCAGTGCCCCTAGTCCTGGATCGGATAAAACGTTTTCCCTTAGTCTTTTTTAACATTTTCTGCTAAATGTAAAGGAAAAAGTATGTTCACAAAACGAACAAATTCACCTTCGGCCCAATACCTATAATTTAACTGAACTCTCATTTTAACCCCTTTATGTTAAAAGTCCAACAAAACAATGTCAGAAAGTACTAATGCTCAACTTTTTAGCAAGTTCAAGGATCTGCTATGGATTTCTTATAGTTTATGTATGAAAAGAAGACTCATGCAATGGCTCAGAGAGCTGTGCAACCATGGAACAAATATTCGTCGTTATCCTTACATCCCTAAATCAGAACCTTTTTTTTTTTTAACTCTTTCACAAGATTTCCGATTACAATCTGATCAAACTGACCAAATGTTCCCAAAATCGTACAAATCCCAAATTCAATCCTTGTACCGATTAAGCACCCTACTATAGAATTCATTGCAAGCACTGAACGTTTTGCTCAAAATAGTTATACTACTCAGTAAAAAGTCCGCAATCTCAGCTCAAACTCAGCGTTCTTCAAACCATTTGCAGTAAAATAGAACCAAATTCCACAAAACACTAAAATCTAAGCGAACCAGATGGTGGAGAAATTTCGATTACAAAGCATTTCAAAGCAAGAGGAGAAATATAAATCTGACCTAATCGAGGGCTGAGACCGTAGGATCCGCGCTCCGCCATGGATTGGGAAAGAGCAGAAAAGAGGACGAAACCAAGTGAATCAGAGGGGGAGCGATCGACGCCAACGAAAGAAAAAGGGTAGCTGAGAAGACGCGGTTAGAGGTGAAAAGCAAGTGAGAGAGAGAAGAGAGAGAAGATGAAAGAGGAGAGAGAGCTCTCGCAGAGACTTCGTTGCCACTAAATGTTTGACGTAAGTCTAGAATTATAGGCTTGACCTGAAACCAAATCAAAAATGTTTTCTTTTATTTTTTTCTTTTTCATTTCTGATTTTTTTCTTATTTATTTACCTAACTAACAGGGTGTTTAATAGGATAGCTAAAATCATTATTTAAGAGAGTGTTTGAAAAGAGGATGAAAATTATTGGTTAGAAATATTTTTATTATAGCATATGAGAGGTTTTATATTGTAACGATTTTTTATGGTTATTGTAGCATAAGAGAGAGTTTATAACTGAAAAAGTGATGGGAACTACTTTTGTCAAACATGTAAAACTGTTTTTATTGTAACATGAAAGAGTTTTACATTGTAATGATTATTTTATTATTGTATAGTATGTAAGAGTTTTAGACTGTTTATAATTGAGAAATGTAACATGTAAGAGTTTTACACTGTAACGATTATTTTATTATTGTTATAACATATAAGAGTTTTACATTGTTTATAACTGAGAAAATGATCGAAATCATTTTTTGCCACACACCAAGAGTAGATTCGGGAATTTAACAAAATTTTTTGGAAAAATAAATTAGTCAATTTTTTGCTGTAGAAATAAATCACACCATAACGTTAAATAAAAGTCAATTATGGAGTGATGTAACTCTTGTTGGATCCTAGCCAGCCATTAGAGAACATTTGGCCAAAATGGGGAAGAAAGTATAGAAATCAATCTCTTTTCACGATAATTTATACATATCTCCGGTCAATTATGTCAATAACACATCTATTAGCTTTGTTTTAAACGGTCCAACTTTTATTAATTCAATATATGTTGCAATATTGAGTTTTTTTTTCAGCAAAAAAAATTATTTGTTGACTTTTTTAAACTAGTTAATTTATGTGTTATGCACGTGGGGGAGTAATTTTGTATGTCTTATATGTGTGTTAAGTTTTGATTATCATGTTGTCATGTTTTAATTTTTCTTAACATGAAAGATCTTTGTTAGTTGTAACTTATTTCGAAACCAACACAAACATTTTTATAAGTATTGCTTTTAAAATAATACTGATTAGACAAGAAAAATATAATAAGCGTGTATATAGAAAAATATATTTTAAAGAGAACATATAAGGAGAAAACTTTTAAAAGAAGTACCTTAAAAAAAGGTGATTATCCTTTAGAGGATCTTCTAGCAAAATGAAAATAAGCCTGTATTTGACATCTTAATTAGAATTAATAAACAATATAAAGTTCTCAATAGCTACAGTAAAAAAAAAGTTGTTACAATATAAAACTTTCACATATTTAAACTAACATTTTCAATTCTAATAACTCTCTCAAATACCTTTTAAAAGAACCCAAAAATTAAGCATGGACACATGTGAAAGAAATTATGTTAACAAGAGCAATGTATGGGGAAAATGCACTTTAAAATTATGACAATAGGAACAAATTAGAAAGAATGCATTTGTTAGAAAATAATGTGGAAAGGATGGAGTGAAAAAAAAAAATTTAAGGCATATTTATGGGATAAAAAAGATTGTTGTGGTGGGCTACTTAGGAAAAACTCCAAAACATATTAATAGAAATATGTGAGAGGAAAAAAAAATATTTGAAAAAAAACATATAAGAAATTAAAATATAAAATAAACAGGCACACATTTAAAAGAATTTATTTTAATAGGGGCAAAACGATTGAACAATTCGGAAGCAAAAGACATCGCTATAATTAAGGATAAAATATATATCGACATTGCAATTAGAAAAACAAAAGCAGGCATAAAGAATATATTTTTTAAAATATTTAAGTGAAGACATATTTAAAAGAAATTATTATATGATAGAGACAAGTCAAGAGGATATATTTTTATGATATATTTAAAAAATAACATTGTCAAAAAGTAAAAGGAAAAAATATGAAATTATTTATAAAAAACCAAAAATAGAAAAAAAAAAAAAAGAAACAAACAATCCAAAAAGAATTATGCTTAAAAGAAACATAAGCATCGTTAGTAAAAAAGAAAATAAAAATAAAAAAAGGGGACGAAATGCTTTTTATCTTTTTTGGACAAAATTTTTGTTAAACAAGTAAAACATACTTGAAAAGAAAAAATTATGAACAAATCGAATAGAAAATTAATTAAGAAGTACTGTTAGAAGATAGTAGTTGAGATAGACATGTTATTTTAAGAAGGACAGATTTGAAAAAAATATATCTCAACCTAAATATATAAACGAAGCGATATTTATGTGTTAAATAGCATCAACAATGTAATTGTAAAGAAAAATATTCAAGTAAGGGTAAATTTAAGAATAATTAAGTCAAAAGTACAATGAAAAAATAGTAGTTGAGATGACTCTACTAAGTTTGTTTTTTTAAAAAAGCTTATTTAAAAAAGATATTTCAACATAGATAATTAGAGAAATTATATCATGAATGAAATAGTAGTTGATAATGCTATAAACAAAAGACTATAGTATAATAAAGACAAATTAGACGAAAAGTATTTTATTTATCAAACATAGCATGGTAAGGAATTAAGATTTAAAGAGGAAAAAAATTAAAAAAAAGTGAAAAGAAAAAGGGAAAAACTGAAATTGAAATGGAAGAGAAAACTTTTCAAAAAAAAAAAAAAACCAAAGAGAAAAAAAATAAACGTGAACGGCAAAAGCAAGCAAAAAAGGGGGAGAGCGAAACTCAATGAACAGAACTTTAAAGGAAGGAGAAACAACGCAGGAGGGTTTTATATATTGTAATAGATGTAATATGTGATCTAACACTGTAATGTTGAGGGATATCCTGCTAAAACAAGACCAAAACAATAACAGCATTAAAAATATTAATTTCCTTCATATCAACATTGATGCAATATTCAGAGGGGAAATTCTATTCACCCCAAATATTCCTAAAGGTACCCCAAAATAAAAACATTGCCTAAATTTTAAAATTATACATTTTTAATATTAAAATCAATTATATTCCTTTAATTCCTTTTTGTACACCCCAACAACTATCTCAATATTTTTAGGAAGAAATGGACCAACTTAATTGATTTTCTCCCTTTTCTTTACCTTGTTCTATTTATTGACATTAATTCTTCAAAATTTTCTCAATTTTTCTATGTATCATTTGTTCTAGTTTGATCACTAACAATTAAGAAATTTTTTTTTTGAATTTATATTCTTACCTTTTCCCGCATCTATAACAATATTTCTTTATGTATGATTGCATAATATATAAAGGTTAAAATCTTCTTAATCTCTATAGATAATTGATACGTGTTTCTTTTTATTGATATTCATCTCTTGCCCTATAAATACCATTGTTGAACCATCTTCTACCTCTAAGTTTATTGCATATAACAAAAGCCAATAAAAACTGGAGAAGACACCAAAAGATTAACGCTATTTTTTGTTTTTTTTCCCTCCTAAAACTGGAAATTTCAAAAATGTGAAAAAATGTTTTTTGGTTGGTGTTGTTTAATGTAGCAAAAGCCAATACAGGGAAAAGACACTTTTCTTTTCTTTTTTCTTTTTTTTTGGTGGAAATTGGCTTAAGACAATAAAAAAAGGGCTTAATTTTGGGATAAGTATGATGAATACGAGTCTTTATAAGAAAATTAGGTTTTTAAATTACTGCACATCATTTGAATCCAAAATAAAGTTAAATTAAATTAGGTTAATTAGTTGTTGGGGTGTATTGTGAGGGTATTTACGAAATATCATGGTTCTTATATTAAAACTAGATAATTTTAAATTTTAAATTTAATATTTTTATTTTGAGGTGTGTGAATAGAATTTTCCTATCGAAGCTGGTTTTTTGTTGAAAACGTGTAACACATGCAAGTCACATATGTTTTTTCAACAAACCTCATATTCGTTACCCAAAAAAAAAAACCAAAAATAATGTAAAAAAAAAGGTTTTTCCTATATTTGCAAAATAGTATAACAAAGAGATTGAGATAAACAACCAATGAGCTGGTGTGATAGCGAGGATATCTTTTTTATCTTATTTTCTAAGAATGCATCTAGGATTCAATACAATATAACATCATTTTAAAATGTCTTCCAACTAATTGTGTGACATTGAGTTGTGGTAGTAAAAATGAAAATTAGACCCATTTTTAAGTAAAATATGGTTAGATCTTTTTCATTTGATAGGTTGGTCTTGAAATTTTCAAGTGATTAAAGGATGGCAGACAATATATGACATTATTTTAATTTTTGCATGTTTTCTTTTATAGTAAGACACAAGGGAGAAAAAAAAACTATTGTGACCATGATAAAATGAAACTCAGTTGACAAATTGGATGCAAAAATATTCACATTGTTGTGAGCTCACCATTTTGATCAACACCAATAAAGAAGAGAGAGAAAAGACTTTCAGAGCCCAAAAAAAGACTTTCTAATAACGGTGGTGTGGTGCACACGGGCCAGCTCCATCTAATGGCGCTCACGCGTACATTGACACGCTCTCCTTTGGCAAGTGGTCAGGCCATTTTTCCCTGTCACATTCTTCGCTCAATTGATGATTTGATCTTGTGTACTTACAAATCACATGGTGACATTGTCAGCTCCGAGGTCTGAAAGGAAATATTTATTTTTGTTTTGATAGTAACAAATAATTAATTACTTAAACACTAAAGGTTTATCTTGAGTGTATAGAGCCATTTAGTATTATCATTATTGCATCTCAAGAAAAACAAAAGGAGTTCCCATCAAGACTCAGAAGAAATTAACAAAGACGCACAATCTACCAAGAGCTTGAAGATTGAAAATATGGCATCAACAAATGTAAAGAATAGGTTTAAGTTCATTTCTTAACTTGTATGATCTTAGAACATGCATAAGAAGTTTATCAAGTTTAATTGACTTGAAATCTTTATTTATACTTAAACTTCATTTCAAAAGTTTTTAATAGATTTCAAAATTAAGTGGAAAAACATTTGAAGTCTTGAAATTATATTCAAAATTGTTTATATATCCTTACATTTGTTTTCAAGACTTAAATTAATTTAAGAAAAGTTTTTAAGATGTTTAAAAATTATTAACTCAACATCTTTTAGAACTAAAAGTTAAGGCGCCTGACCACCTAGAGAGGCACGGTCAACTGCACCAGCCAGAGGGGACCTAGTTCTCCAGCACCGTAGTCGACCGTGATGTCGAACAACTATATTTCTAGCCGTTAGAAATGCACCTCAGATGATCATAAACAGCTAGTTTCAAATTTTTACCTATAAATGGCCTTATTTATGACCTTAGTGAGCAAGCAGAACACCCCCTAGAATCAACCTTGTATCATTCTCTAAGCTTTTAATCAATATTTGAGCCAAACTTGTTAGATATTCTTATTATGTGCTTGGTCATCTCCTAGTTGTTCTAAATTGTAATCTATCCATTTCTAGGAGTTAAGAGTGAGAGCTTAAATATTTCAATCATTCTAAACTAAGAGAAATAGGTTTCTGAAGCCTAGCAAATTTAGGGTTATTTTGGGTTTGCCAATCTCTATGTAAAATTGGTAGGTTACCTTGATTAGTCAATCTCCGTATAAAATTGACGGTTATAAGAAGGTGTGGTGAATCTTAGGTAGAAAAACTCACCGGATTGTACAAAGAGTGATCGTGCCGAAAAGACGGTCATGATACTGGAAGAGGGTGAGTCGAAGACTTTGGTTGGTGACAATGGACATAGGCGTATTGCCGAACCACTATAAATAGTGTTTGTATTTCTCTATCCCTATCTCTTTACATTAACGCACTTATATTTTGTTGAAGGTTATTATCATTATTATTTGCGTGTTTCTCTTACTTGTGCGTTTAATCTAGTAAATTCCAATAATTGTAAAAAAGTTTTTAAAACCCATTTCACTCCCCTCTTGGGTAGCTATTCTTAGGCTAACAATTGGTATCAAAGTGAGAAGCTCGATTTGATTTTTTTAAAAGGCTTAACAATGTTGAGCTTAGCTATTCAAATTTTTCAAAACATGGAAGGTCAATCTACTACTAGACCTCCTTTCTTCAGTGGAGTTGAGTACGATTATTGAAATACTAGAATGACAATCTACTTGCAATCCATTGATTATAATCTTTCAAATATTGTTATAAATGGTCCATATAAACCGACCAAAGAAGTGAACAATGTTTTAGTACCTAAAGATAGCAAAGAATATAATAACAATGATAAAAGAAAATTTTCTTTAAATGCCAATACCATTAATATTTGTTATTATTCTTTAGATAGGAATGAGTTTAATAGGATCACTTCATGTACATCTGCACAAAAAATTTGGCACACCTTAGAAGTAGTTCATGAAGGAACTAATCAAGTAAAAGAAACTAAAATAAATTTCCTTCTTTATGACTACGAAATGTTTAAGATGGTAGAACATGAAACCATAAATGAAGTGTATAATAGATTTACAAATATTATTAACAAATTAAAGTCTCTTGGAAGAACTTTTAATGACAATGAACTAGAAGGAAGCTTGTCTGATCGTTGCCTCAATCATGGCATGTCAAGAGGACAACACTAGAAGAAGCAAAGGATTTATCAACTTTGCTGCTTGAAGAATTGGTGGGTTCCTTCATGACTCACGACATCATAAGGAGACAAAATAAAGAAAAGGATAAGAAAAATAAATTTAGAATTTCTTTGAAGGCGTCTATCCTCAAAGAAGAAGATGATGAAGGCGAGGAAGAGGATGTTGGGCTTGGTGCCCTAAAAGCTGTGACATTGTACATATTGTTAATAAATAAATAAAATGACATTTATTATTATTTTGGTTGATTATATGTATTATGAATACATTTATAAACATCAAGAAAATTCCATGATTATTTATGTGACTATAAATTTAGCATATAAGTGTTATTTGTTTACGTATAAAATTTATAGATAATAATCTAAATAGTCCGTAATAATTAATTAAAGTTTGGGATCTTTAATTAAAAATTACAAGTACGGTCCAATCTCATCTAAAATGAAATAGTCATTATCCGGACTATTAATGTAGAGACATTGGATTGGAGGTACTTTATATAATGAGATTATATAGGACTGGACCAAATAAATTATGAATCTCTAATAATCATCCGTTACAAATAGAGTATTCAAATTTATCACTAAGATGATCATATATTTGACAGTCTTAATCCTGAGTATTTATTAGACTCCTGTTTATTACATTATGTTTTTTGACTTGCATGGTAAGATTTGTCTAAGCACAGATTATAACTTAGCATCTTGGAAACATAAAGTAATAAATGGCTGGGAATAATATTATACAGATATGGAATCCATTACTTCCCTATGGAAGTTAGAAAAATAGTTCTCTTGAGTGATAATTCAATGTTTGAACAATAGAGCGCTCGTTCATAATAAGATTATGAATTAATTGTTCATTAGAGAATTATTGGAACTCAAGGATAAAGATGTAATACGAGAGGTGAACGGAAATTGAACCTAGCTCTTATTATGAACTATTTATGGAGGACTGACTTATATGTAATGATTATATCAATGGACTACTCGTTAATTTTCTTTGAGTAATTTCACTATAATCTCAAGAGTTCAGTTTCAAGTTTTTAGTGGAGTAACACTGAAACTAATAAATTTGGCACATTAATTAAAGAGTTTGATTAAATGTCAAATTTATTGGAGCTTGGGTTATAGGTCCATAGGTCCCCAATACCACCTTTGTAACACTATATTGGATTTTTGCATAGAATGAATTATACATGTTTAATTCAGAATTTTTGAATTCTGGACTAATTTTTCACACTTGAATTATTAATGTGACATAGAAAAATGTTCTTTGTGACACATAATGTAATGTGATAAATGTTATCACATTTAACTGAGCATTAGTTAATTAATTGATTATTGTTAAAATCTATTCTTAAATAAATGAGATTTATTTTTGAATTGAGATTTATATATATATATGGTTTTGAACCAAATCTTTTTATATATATATAAGATTTTATAATATATTAATATATATATATATATTAATATAATATTATAAAAAAAAGGTGCAAGAAGGAAACTTTCACGTTTCACTTATTATATATATATATATATATATACATGTGTAAACCGAATCACATGTTGTGATTCGGTCAAAAAAAAAAAAGAAGAAGAAAGAGGAAAAGTTTACTTTATGTAAACTTTACTTTTATATATATATATATATTATACGGATCAAAGGATTCGGGAAACGAAGAAAACGAAAAAGAAAAAGAAGAAAAAGGAAAGCAAAAGAAAGGGGAAAGTAAAATTACTAATGGCTCAGTTATAAAAAGGGAGAGATAACAGTTATCTCAGTAATTTTTATTCACATAATTTTTAGAGAGAAAAACTAAGAGTTCTTCTCTAAAGAAAAAGGTCTGCTATCTCATGTGTTGAGTACATAGCAGATTCAGAAAAGTGTGAGGAAAATTTATTCTTGCAGTTTGACGCCCACTCGTCTTTCCATTGGTGTGGAGTCCTGGTTTGGAAGATCGTGGTGTCAAAGAGGAAAGCTAGGATACCCTGATAGTCTTCAAAAGGTTAGTAAAAATTCCTAAAGCTTTCTGTAATTAAAATTATATATCTATTCCCGATGAACAAAGTTTTCAGAAAATTTTTGTTTGTCAACGATCCGTTCCTTCCGCTGCGTTTCATGTTTTAATTCCAACAGAGGAATGCATCAATCAAAAGGATTTTGAAGAAATGGCTCTCCTAGCGAAAAAGTACAAAATTTTTTGTAAGAAATTTAATCGCGAGAAAGGCTCTAGAAAAAGAGAAGAGCAACATGAAAATTCAAGAAACGAAAAATTAAAGAAAGCTTTTCAAGCAACATGGGATGAACTTGAATTAGAAGACTCGAGCGACGAAGAATCTAGAGAAACGGCTAACATATGCTTTATGGCATTTGATGATGATAAGGTAAGCGTTTCTAACTATTTCGATGATGACAATGATGATATTGATATTAAAGAATTATCTAGGGCATTCGATGAATTGCATGATGATTATAAAAAACTTGATTTTAAATATTCGACACTTAAAATGAAAGTCTCTATTCTCTTAGATGAAATAGAAGTTTTGAAAAATGAAAAATCTAAGAGTCACACTTTAATAGTTAAGAATGCATATTTGAAGGAGAAAGTGGATGATTTAACAAAAACGGTTTTAAAATTCACCAATGGCAAGAAAAATTTTGATTTAATGCTTGGTGAACAATGATTTTTTTTTTTAACAAAGATGGGTTAGGATACAAACCACGAATTAATCAAAAATATTTTAAAAATTATTTCGTTAAAGCATCAACAAATGAGTTTAACCCAATATATGTTTGCACATGTTAAAATCAAGATGGTCATACCACATCTTATTGCCATTTTAAGAAAAATGCATATTTTGGAATTAAGCAAAGATGGACTCTAAAAGGCTTAAGGACAAACAAGAATGGACCCAAAGCCATATGGGTACCAAAAATCAAAACTTGAATTGTTTTGTAGTGAGTTTGGAAAGATTCCTAGATTAAAGATCAAGAATATATGAAGAGGAACCGCTTTTATGAGTTTGAAGATGTTACATGATGGGCTAATTGAGAAATCAAGATCATTCTTTGGTCCAAGGTTTCAATTTAAAGAGGTTATATGTCTCTAACTCATTTGTATCTTCTTTTTTTTTGAAATTGAAATCTTTGTAATATATGGTTGATTATTTTTTTACATCGTTTTTGTCTTATGCTTACTTTGTGGTGATAGAATGTGTATGTTTTCTTTTGATTCGTTATGCATATTTTTGTTTTGAGAATCTGCATCTTGTTTTATTCATTATAAATATCTTGCATTGGTTAAAATCTTCATGAATTTTTAAAGGGAATCCCATAAGTGTATGAATGATTTTACTTTTACTTATATTTTCCTCTTATCATATATGCTTTATTAAAATGGTTTATGAATGTTTCTTGTATACTATAAATGTTTTAACATTTTTCTAGATCATTTTCGTCATTTTCAAAACATTAATTTTAGTTTTGAAAACAAAATTTTAGCATCTAATTGCAGCAGCTCGGATTGCATCTCGAGCAATTTTAACTACAAACTTCCATCAAAAACCTCTTCAAACTTTTCCAAATCTATCCAAAAATGCCCATTACACTCCAAGCTCTTCCATCTCTTTTCAAATTTGTTTGAGCTTTTGGTCTTTTAAAAGCTTTCTTTTGAGCGTTTCTAACTATGGCGGGGCGTGGAGAATCTTCCAGAAGGTGTCGCAAACGTCAGGCAACAAACGACGACGAAAATGAGTACCATTCTAAGGCAATTTATGACCCTAACATTTTGACTACCAGTAGTAGAAGAACATATTCAGCCCTCATTAGAAAAGACATACTCATGGGAAAAATTATTATGTTTGAAGAAATGAGATCTTTGAACCTTAGGTTTTTATTTGAACGCCTAGGTTAGTTAAACCTTATAGAAACTAGAGAATGGGTATATCCTAGACTTGTAAGAACCTTTTATGCCTAAATGAATGCCAACCCTGAGAATCTCATTATTTCTTATGAACTAAAAGGCAAAACCATTATTTTAGATTCTTAAACAATTAGTCTCGCCTTAGGCACACCCACCACTGGTCTACCTATTCATTCTTTGGATACATTTGGTATAGATTTTGAGCCTGCAAGAATATATGGTACACTAATAGAGGCACCTTATGGCATTCATCGTCTCAAACCAAGAGCTAGAAACCTACCTATCTGAGTAAGAGTCTTGCACCAAATAGTTTCATTGAACCTCATTCTTAAGGTAGGTCACAAGGATAGTCTCGCCGCTTTTGACATTCCCCTTACGTACTACATACTTAGTGGAACCCTAGTAAACATAGGACAACTTATCCTTAATCGCATCGTAGTAGCCTCATGCTGTCAATTTACCTTATGAGATGCTTTTGAGTCACATTTTTGAATATTTTGAAGCTCCTCTAATTAAAGAATCAGAGAAATATCAACCTGCTCCCAACATGTTTTTCAATGCCACAAACCTTAAGAGAATGTGATTGGAGGAAGTTAATGGCGTTAGGCATCGCGAGGGACAAGGTCCAGCTCCACATCCTTAAGAGGAAGAAGAGCATGAATTTGAGCAGGCAAAAGCACCTTTTGCAATGGAAGAAGATGCACTCCTCAAGATTATCCTACTAGTTCTTCTTCTTAGCCTACCAATTAGTAGATCCTCACTAGGATGGACAAACTTAAGTCTAAACTTGCTGCCTACCATGCCCATACAGATGAACAATCTGCCGCCTTTCGAGCACACATTGATGTGCAGTTCTATATGCTTAACAACAACATGAGCAGTATATTGGAGGAGCTTAGAAGATTCAACATATGAGGACCGCCTCCATTGTGATTTGATTTTTTTTTTTACTTTTATGTTTTGAGACTTTGTTATGCTTTAATTATTTTCAGCATTTTATTTTCTTGTTTTAATCCTTGAACATTATATTATCTTACAATTTTATAAATTTCATGTTGAAATTGATTTTGAGTTTATACTTCATGTGAATTAACTTTTTACAAGAAAAAGTTTGAGATTGATATTAGCAGGCATTATCTTGTCTTGGATTACTTGAATATGTATAGTGTCCATTTGGTAAATGGATTCCAATTAATGATTTGATTTGAGTTAGTGTGATTTTAATTAGGACTTGAGTTAGTGATTTAAATTGTTATTCAAATTGAAGTTTAGATGTGCTTTAAAGTTTTAATCTGAGTATGGAATAACATTGGAATTTCTGTTTAGAGTGGTAGTGAAAATAGTTTTTGATTTATTAATAAATCTAATAAAATCTTACTGTTAATGATCCTAAAAAATATACAATATGGATCTTAATTTATTCCTCTTTTCATTAGGAACACAATGAAAAAAGAATCATCTCAATTGAATAACAAATGAAGAAGTGATTATTTTTTTCCCTTAAATATAAGGGAGAGAATTTTAGTTTTTACCGTAGCAGAGATATCTGAGTATCAAAAGTTTAAAGGAGAGTGAGAACTCTAAAAACTTACGTTCTTGATACTCAAAGGATTCAGATTTTAGGGGAAACAAATACGTGTCCAAATGATTCTTAATACTTGAACCTAAATTTGAGTCCAAAGAATCTAAAGAGTTATCTAAACAAACGGGCTTATAAAAAACTTGAATAATTGTTTGCTTTGTATTTGCATAACTTTGTTTGAAGCAGGTGAACTATCATCATAAAGGAGAACTTTGCTTCTCTAATAAATAGTTTGTGTTCCTGTTTGATGCAAAAGAATTTTTGTGTAAATATTTGATTTTTATCATAAAACACATCTTTAAAAAGTTCATGCATTTAGAGGGAGTAACACTATGATCAACAAGGGGAGAGTGTACTCAAATTGATTACTTTACTTTATTTTGTATTTTTCTATTCAAGAAAGCTAACTCTTTTGATGCAGAGGGAGTCATGTTTATTTTTTTTAATTAATTAAAGATTATTTTAGGTTAATGCATTTGGATTAAGATTTAGGCTCTCATGACAAATTTCTTCCCAAAATATCATAGGGAAATTTTGTTTTTCTGTTCGCCAAACATTTGTATCTTATTTAGATAGGGGGAGCTTCCAATTCACTCGTCAATAAGCGTTTGTCATTTATGCATGTAATACACGGGGGAGTTTCATTTTTGCATATGATTTGTGAATATTTGACAGGGGGAGTTTATATACTCCAAGAAAGTTAATTTGTGTCTACTCTTTGCTTTGTTTTTGAAGCATTATTGATTTTAGGGGGAGTTATGCATCATTTGGTCATTCTTAGCTTATTCACCATTTTTGTTTTGATGCTCTCTAATCATGCATTCATTTCATTTAATTCTTTAACCTAATGCCAAAGGGGAAGAGGAAAGACTGATTGCTTTAAAACTAAAATTTCTACTTCAAAATTTTATTTCTATCATAAGCATTCAATTGTTTGTCATCATAAAAAAAGGGGAGATTGTTAGCTCCTAGGTTCAAAGAAAATATTTATTTTTGTTTTGATGACAACAAACAATTAATTGCTTAAATGCTTATTTATCTTGAGTGTGTAGAGCCATTTAGTATTATTATTATTGCATTTTAAGAAAATCAAAAAGAGTTTCCATCAATAATCAGAAGAAATTAACGAAGACAAACAATCTACAGAGAGCTTAAAGATTGAAGATATGGCATCAACAAGTATGAAGAATAGGTTTAAGTTCATTTCTTCGCTTGTATGATGTTAGAGCATGCATAACAAGTTTATCAAGTTTAATTGGCTTAAAATCTTTATTTATACTTAAACTTGATTTCAAACGTTTTTAATAGATTTCGAAATTAAATTGAAAACATTTGAAGTCTTGAAATGATATTCAAAATTGTTTCTACATCATTATATTTGTTTTCAAGACAAAAATTAATTTAAGAAGGTTTTTAAGATGTTTAAAATTGTTTTTAAACTCAACATCTTTCAGAACTAAAAGTTGAGGCACCTGACCACCTAAAGAGGCACGGTCGACCACGCATAGGTATATGCAGATGACCGCACTAGCCCGTGGGGGGCTAGTTCTCCAACATCATAGTCGACCACATCCAATATATTAGGGTTGATCACGAATATTTCTTGTTGTTAGAAATGCGCCTTAAACAGTCATAAATAGCTAGTTTCGAGTTTTTACCTATAATAGCTCATTTATGACCTTAGTAAGTAAGAAGAACACCTAGAATCAACCTTATATCATTCTCTAAGATTTTGATCAATATTTGAGCCAAACTTGTTAAATATCCCTTTGTGTGCTTGATCATATTTTAATTGTTCTAAATTGTAATCTATCCCTTTCTAGGAGTTAAGAGTGAGAGCTTAAACATTTCAATCATTCTAAACCGAGAAAAATAGGTTTCTGAAGACTTAGCAAATTTGGGGTTTTTTTTGCGTTTGCCATTCTCTATGTAAGATTGATGGGTTACCTTGGTTAGTTAATCTCCGCATAAAATTGATGGTTGTAAGAAGGTGTGGTGAGCCTTAGGTAGAAAAACTCACCAAATTATACAAGGAGTGATCGTGCCGAAAAGACGATCATGATAGTGGAAGAGGCCAAGTTGAAGACTTTGCTCAGTGGCAGCGGACGTAGATGTATTGCCGGACCACTATAAATCATGTTTGCATTTCTCTATCCCTATCTCTTTACATTAACTCACTTATATTTTGTTAAAGTTTATTTTCATTATTATTTGCGCGTTTCACTTACTTGTGCGATTAATTTAGTAAATTCTAATAATTATGAAAAAGTTTTTAAAACCCAACTTCCCCCCCTCTTGGGTAGCTTTTCTTAGGCTAACAGACACATGGAACAATTTTGCCTTTAGTTAATGAGGTGACGATATGTGGTGAAACGTTTTGGAAAAAAACATTGTCATTTCTTTAATGTGGGAGCAGCTTTAGAAACCTTTTCTCACTTATTATATATGTTAAAAATTAAAGTTATGGCATTGATAGATATAGACTATTTTTTGTATAATGGCAATTTCTATGATGAGAACAAAAAGAAGATGTTCACTGTAGGTATTCGTCTTTCAATTGTTAGATAGATAAAAAATGATTTTGACCATTTCTAATAGTTTCAAAACTTACACTATCAGTGGGTTTTTCTATTGGAGAAGTCCCTTATTATGATTATCTAGTAAGAACATGTTAAAAGTGTCCATATTCAATACATTACGGATATGTTTTTTTGACTGTATTGTAATGTATTAGGTAAGGTGTATTGTATTATGTTATATTGTATTATCTTTACAATATGGTGTTTGGTTTTGCATCATATTAGATACGTGGATATCTTAATATAGTGTTTGGTGTGTTATTAAATTATATAGTATTGCATTATTTCTTAAAATTTAAATTATACAAGAAAAAAAGAAAAAAAATAGTGGGACTTGCCACTGAGGTCAGGCTAGTGAGTCAGACTCATTGTTTGGGGTCAGGTCGACAAGCCGCATTAAAAAAAATAGTACGCAGCAGAAATTTTAAAATTTTTAATCAGATTTTTTTTCCAAAACATAAGTTTGACACGCTATACGCATAAATTTACCAGATCTTACAATCCTTTAAATGTCGAAGAGCTCCTACAATCTGTGAAGAAAAGAATGTTCTAAAAGAGCCTCAACCAACTGATCTTCTTTGCTATTCAATATCCACGATCGGTATGTGTGTGGGCACACCTCGTACAGCTCTTCCCCAATGACTTTCCTTCTAACCAATTAAGAAAACTCAAAACTAGCGTTCGTGATTTGTGAACAATAGCTCTCAAGGAGTTTTAGAGGCTCATAGACAAGAGTGCTCACTCTTAATTTCTCAACTGATCTAAATAACATAGAAAAATCGCTCCCTATTTATAAAGGTTGTCCCTATATTGGTTATTATCAGATACGACCTTAGAAATTTCAATCTGGATCAATATCTGATAAAATCGCATCTAAAACGTATGATCAAAAAATTGTTAGATCGGTAGGCCGAACTAACAGATTGGTCTACCGAACTTACCTTATCGGCAGGCCGAACTAACTAATCCCCCTACCGAACTTACGATTAATGATCCCTGAGAATCTTTTATTTTCCACCCGAGATTCATTAGATAAAGCCTCAATTTTAATTCAAATAACCTAATATACAAGTTATCTAATGTAAACAACCATATCTAGATCATCTCTAGGAAAGTAAATATTCAAGATAATTCAACAAGTTTATCTTGAATTAATTTACACAAAAAATTAATTCAACCGATAAACAGACATAAATTATTTGATTCTATCGAATTTCAACCAATCTAATAATTTAACATAAATCATCAATTTATTAGAAAAGCACGCCATATTGTTACGGGATTTAATATGAGCTAGCAAAAAGAACCTGATGGACCTATATAGTTCAAGCCCCTGATAATTATAAAACCTAATATCCTAGATATATATTTCATAATTATCAACTCTAACGCTACTCTACTAAAAGCTTAGAGCTGCACCCTCGAACTATATAAAATTACGAAGCCTAAATAGCTAAGTATCCATGACACATCATAATGTATCACATCCCTATAGGATATCCATAATCGGCTTAAGCATAAATTTTGTCTTACCTTCCCGATTATTTTTCTTTTACGTTTCATTATCTTTCCATCGGAAAACTTACCATCCAAAGGTAGTATGCCATTTGGTTGCACCTATGTATCCAAATGGTTGAGCACTTCAGTCTTTCAATTACAAGATAACGCATCTAAAAGGATATCATCGACTCCTAAAGAGAAGCTATGGATTCCCTATCGACGAATAATAAGTCTATGCTATCAAGAGTCATGTCTCCAACATACCAGAATGCATACCAACATAAAATGTGGATGTCACCCTTTGGTACATCAAAAGACATAAGTCAAGACAACAGGCCTAATATTCATCTTAGGATTAAGATACAACACATATGATTGTTTAAAGTGTTTGTAAACATATGGTTCATGCACGTTTTGTTTGAACCTATAAGTCTTGATTACCTAATCAAATCTTATGTTCTAAGAACGGGAAGCCTGCTTAAGTCCATAAATTGACTTTAGCAGCTTACAAACCTTACCCTCCTGACCCTCAGCCTTGAACCCATCCGATTGTACCATATATATGGACTAATCAAGATAGCCATTTAGAAAAGTCGTCTTGACATCCATTTGCCAAATCTCGTAGTCAAGAGCAGTAACTATGGACAAGAGAATGTGAATGGACTTAAGCATAGCTACAGGTGAAATTCTTCGTAATCGCTTCCTTCCTTTTGAATGTACCCCTTAGCTACTAGTCTAGCCTTATAAGTTTCAACTTTTCTATTTGCTTTTCTCTTTCTCTTATAAATCCACTTACACGTATGGGTTTTACCCCTATAGAAAGATCCATAAGTTTCCAGACCCGATTAGTCTTCATAGACTTAATCTTAGTGTTCATGGCTTCTGTTTGGAGTTTTAAATCAATATCCTCCATAGCCTATTCATAAGTGCAAGGATCCCTATTATGTTCATTTGGTTCAACCAAAAAGGCTTCACCATTGAACATATACCTCTCGGGTTGACGTCCAATCCTCCCACTACGCCGAAGCCCCTTAGGTTGTTATTCTGTTGGTTTTTCTGCATTGATTGGAACGGTTTCATTTGGAACCCCCGGAGTGATCGAATCACTCACCAACTCCTCAAGTACCACTTTACTTTGAGGCTTAAAGTAGTCCAAGTAACTTTCCTCAAGGAAAGTTACGTTTGTAGAAACTATGACTTTATTTTCTTTTAGGTTATAAAAATAAACCCCTTTAGTCCCTTTTGGATATTCTATAAACACACAAACTTTTGAACGTGCTTCTAACTTATTCGCTTCCTTATACAGGACATAAGCCGGACATCTTCATATACAAATATGGTTTAAGGATATCTTCTTGCCCGTTTACAACTCATGACGAGTTTTAGGAACCGATTGTGGAGGCACATTGTTCAAAAGATAATATGTTGTTTATAGTGCATATCCCCAAAAGGATAAAGGCAATGATGAATAACTCATTATAGACCTAACCATGTCCAATAAAGTCCTATTCCTTTTCTCAGCTATGCCATGCTGTTGTAGAGTGCCTGCATAGTCAAATGGGATAGAATCTCATTCTCTAATAAGTGTTTCAAGAACTGATCAGAAAGGTATTTACCACCATGATCGGATCGAAGTGCCTTTATGGGTCTCTCTAATTGCTTTTCTACTTCAGCCCGAAACTCCCTGAACTTATCATAAGTTTCATTTTTCTAGTGCATTAGGAACACATACCAATATCGTGAGTAATCATCAATAAAAGTGATGAAATACTCATACCCTCCTCATGCCCGGATGTTCACAGGTCTGCAAACATCATTATGTACAAATTCTAGAACCCCTTTGTGTCATACTGCCCTTAGACTCAAATTGTCTTTTGGTTATTTAACCTTCCAAACAAGATTCACATTGTGGTATAGATTCCACCTCTAAGCGACTTGAAGGTCTATCCCTTACTAACCTTTGAATCCTATTCAGGTTAATTTGACCTAGTCATAAATGCCAAAGATATGTCTTATTAGAGGGAAAAGTTTTAAGTCTTTTAGAGTTATTATCATTAACCTCAGTGTTAAGCAGTAAGTCTATCTTAGGTTTAATAAAATATAGATTGTTTTGCATCTATTCATTACAGATAAAAGATTTGTTTTTATAAATCACCACTTTATTATTAAAAGAAACTACATAAGAGTCTTTAAATAAACAAGCTATTGAAATTAAATTCCTTTTAAGTTTAGAAACATAAAAACAACCTTGCAAAACTAAATTCCTATAATTATCAAAATAAAGATGGACATCTCCTACTACTTCAACCAACACCAAGGATCCATTGTGTATTCGAAGCATGAAGTCTTCATACAATAGATTTCTTGTTTCTTTGAACCCCTACAGAGAAACACAAATATGACTAGTTGTTTTGGAATCTATGACCTAAGTGTCACTAGATTCCTCAACCAAACAAATTTCAATAACCAAAAGATTACACTCACCTCCTTGGAAAAGGAAGTCCTTGCAATTCTTCTTGATGTGCCTGACCTTCCCACAAAAAGCACTTGAGTTTCTTTGGGTTCTTCTTTTTCTTCTTCTTGTTCTTGCTGTTTGTAGGAATAGAAGTTTTTTGTTCTTAGCCCATTGCAATTAGGATTGGAACCAGACGTAGCCTCCAAGTTGGCCTCACCACCAGTAGGAGTTTCCCTGATTAGATTTTCGAATGCCTATAACTGCTTCATCAACTTAGTTAAGGTTATATCTCGTCTATTGCTTAAATTAAATGTAGCTCTAAATGGATAAACTCGTTAGACAAAGTCTCAAAGACCATAGTCATCTATGTTTCAGCATCTATGTCAGCTCCAT
Organism: Artocarpus heterophyllus; assembly: GCA_025403435.1. Lineage (NCBI taxonomy): Eukaryota > Viridiplantae > Streptophyta > Magnoliopsida > Rosales > Moraceae > Artocarpus > Artocarpus heterophyllus. The sequence goes on along the minus strand of CM046335.1, from coordinate 25,455,210 downwards.
TGGTTTGAGCCTCAGCGAGATAACCATTGACAACATCATATACTCCTTAACAGGAGTTCCCGGTCTTTGTTTGTAGTTTAAAAGTTTCCAAACTGCCCTTTGCCGTTTTGTTAGGGCCTAACCTCTAAACCTTCAAGATTATCCAAAATTTGCTTCGCAGTCTCATAATCTTTATGTTGAGTCTGCAGCACGTTATTCATCCTGGCCATAACATAACAGCGGGTTCAATCGTCAGCATCTTTTCAGTGATCATACGCTTGAATTTGCTCATTATTGAATCTCCTGTAGGCTCAGGAGGACACTGAGTTGTCAGCAAAAATTTTAGTTTCTCAAAGGATAGGATAATATTCAAGTTCTGTTTCCAATCATTAAAATTCTCTCCAGTTAATTGGTTTTTATTGAGTATTGAAGATAAAACATTTTTAGACATATACAATAAAGAATCATATACCAAACATAAGCAAACATGCCATAATAATTTAGTAAGATAACACAACCATGTAAACATACAATGTGTTTATGTGTTAAAACCTTGAAACAATCACAACCTTACAATTGTAATTCCTAACTCAGAATTCAACAAGCCCCCTAAGGGAGACTTGCCAAATTCAATTAGAAACATAGATCCCCTCTTGATTAATATATGCCATCCAGGACCCGTCTTATCCAGCATATATTAATAATCGTTTCTTTAGCCATCAATTTTATTAACAGAGCTCTTAAGAGAGATTAATAATAAAATTAACATTAGCGTATAACTGTCATCTCAATATTTTATCCATGATTTATAATCACCACCTAGGGGTGTGCAACGATAAATCATGCTAAAACACCTTATTCTCTTAGAGATCCAATCCGGTACATGATGAAGTCCCTTCTTAGGAGTTGGAACCATCATGTGCTACCTATGGACCAATAATGGAGGCCATAGGTCCTCTCTTTGAAAACCTTCTCCCACTCAATCTTTTGTAATCAAGGTTTTATTTTAAAAACATGCATGAACAATTTTAATAAGCAGCACCCCCTCTATATGACATGTTACAAGATTAATAATAAATTAACATTAGCGTATAACCATCGTCTCAATATTTTATCCATGATTTATAATCACCACCTAGGGGTGTGCAATGATAAATTATGCTAAAATACCTTATCATCTCAGAGATCCAATCCGATACGTGATGAAGTCCCTTCCTAGGAGTTGGAACCATCATGTGCTACCTATGGACCAACAATGGAGGCCATAGGTCATCTCTTTGAAAACCTTCTCCCACTCAACCTTTTGTAATCAAGGTTTTATTTTAAAAACATGCATGAACAATTTTAATAAGCGGCACCCCCTCTATATGACATGTTATCAACATACATGGTAAAATATATTATAATGCAGACAAGCAAAGTAATCATGCAAAGCCACAAACAAAATAATAATAAATAGCTGTAATATAATGGTTCCACCCTAGAGAAAAGAAATCAAATATTACAAGAGATCAAACGAAATATATTATAGATTTTTCATCCTTGAATCTTGAAGTTGTATCCTTTTTCATGTATTATCCATCTTCCAATCTTCAATCCTGCATAGATTGAATACTTTATAGTTTCGGTCATATCTAAATTTAATGTTTCTTAAAATTGTCCCAAAAATAAAATCAAAACTGCACCAAAAAATGCATCCTTTTTTAAAAACATAGCTCTTTGTCAGCATGCCGATATGTGTGATTGGCTTGCTGGTCATAAACCATCAGCCTGCAAAACTGCTCGTTGCCAGAGCTGGCTAAAATCCACCCTACAAACGGTTGGGCCTACTGATCTACAACCACCGACCTGCCAAACTTGAGGGTTTGGTCTGTTGACTGAGTAGAAAAAACATTTTTCCAAAAAATAATTTTTACGCAGTTTTTCAATCTTATTTTCAACAATTCAAAAACATAAAAATTTAGAGACTTAGGAAATACCTTTGGAATTACTATCATCTATCTTCTAGATCCGTCTTTGCTCCGAATGATTATTTAATTACAAAATTCTTACAAATTTAAAATTAAATAATAATTTCTAGGTGGTGATGATAGACCGCCATCTAATTATATGAAAAATCTAAATACACATTCTAACATCTAAGAAACCATAACCGGCATAGATTAATTAATTAATTAATAATTTAATCAACCATAATTAATAAATAAGCATTCACTATATAATCTCACGACGACATAAATATATAGAAACCCTAGAGTGCCAACTCTTTATAAAAATTAATTCAAGCACAGAAGAGATTAATATCACATAATTTATTCATATTGTATGATTACAAACTTGTAAATTTATGTAAAAACTATGGCTCTTATATTGATTGTTGGAAAAACAGTACGTAGCGAAAATTTTAAAAGTTTTAATTAGAGTGTTTTTTAAAACACAAGTTTAATATGCTATATATATAAATTAACCAGATCTTACTAACCTTTGAAAGTCGAAGAGCTCCTGCAATCTGTGAAGAGGAGACCCTCAACCAACTGGTCTTCTTTGCTATTGTCTATCCACCATCGGTATGTTTGTGGGCACACCTCGTACAACTCTTCCCTAATGACTCTCCTTCCAACAATTGAGAAAACTAAGAACTAGCGCTTTTGATTTGTAAATAATAGCTCTCAGGGAGTTTTAGAGACTCCCAGACTAGAGTATTCACTCTTAATTTCTCAACTAATCCAAATAACATAGAAAACTCACTCCCTATTTATAGAGATCACCCCCATGGTTGGTTATTATCAGATAAGGCCTCAAAAATTCAAATTTGTATCAATATTTGATAAAATCGCGTCTGAAATGCGTGATCAAAAATTTGTTAGATCGACAAGCCGAACTAATAGAGCGTCTTGACCTGCCAAACTTGCCCCATCAGCAAGCCAAACTAACTGATCGACATGCCAAACTTACAATTAATGATCCTTAAGAATCTTTCATTTTCCACTTGAGATTCTTTGGATAAAGCCTCAATTTTAATTCAAATGACCTAATATACAAGTTATCTAATTAAAACAACTATATCTAGATAATCTCTAGGAAAATAAATATTCTGGATAATTCAACAAGTTTTTCTTCAATTAATTTACACAAAAAATTAATTCAACCAATAAACAGATATGAATTATCTAATCCTATCGAATTTCATCTAATCTAATAATTTAACATAAGTCACCAATTTATTAAAAAAGCACGCCGTATCGTTACAGGATTTAATATGAACTAGCAAAAGGGACCTGATGGATCTGTATAGTTCAAGCTCCTGATAATTATAAAACCCAATATTCTAGATATATGTTTCATAATTATCAACTCTAATGCTACTCTACTAAAAGCTTAGAGTTGCATTCTTGAACTATATAAAATTACAAAACCTGAATAGCTAAGTATCCATGACATGTCATAATGCATCGTATCCCTATAGGACATCCATAATCAGTTTAAGGTTAAATTCTGTCTTACCTTTTCGATTTTCTCTTACGTTCTGTTATTTCTCCATTAGAAAACTTACCATCTAAAGACAATATACCATTCGGTTACACCTATGTATCTAAATGGTTGAGCACTCCAGTCTTCCAATTACAGGATAACACATATAAGAGGATATCATCGACTTCTAAAGAGGAGCTATGGATTCTGTAACTATGAATAACAAGTCTACCCTATCAAGAGTCATGTTTTCAACATACCGACATGCGTACTAACATGAAATATGGATATCACCCTTTGGTATATTAAAAGACATAAGTCAAGACAATGGGCCCAATATTCATCTCAAGATTAAGACACAACACATATGATTGTCTAAAGTGAATTGATTTGCCGAGATAGAATTATTAATCTAAATCAATTACACTTGATGTCCCGATCCAATATATTGTCACCTATGACAATGCACCAATGTTTATATTCACGGAGTCCACCTCTGATGGCTAAGACAAACCATTTCCCGTTAGGGATATAGACAACGTAACAATCTTTGTATGAATAAAGCGCCTAACTTTATTCATTCGATTGTGGATCTTTTGATCTTGACCGTCACCTTTAAAATCATGTCTTTCGCATAATCGTCCATCATATGCCTAATTTTAAAGGCTTAGACCGACAGTCTTAGACTTTTATTTGCTTATCATACATTCAACAAATATAAACGTAAAGAGGACAATAATTTGGTATATGAATAATAAATAAATTCTTTATTGATAAAATATCTCCAAAAACATATTACATTTTTACTCCTTAAGGCATACATGTCTAACAAGCCGAACTAGTTGACAAGGTTGGGCCAGCGAACCAGACACATGATACTTGCATTTTTTTCTACAATCCATCATTTTTATTTTTGAATTTAAGGGTGGAGGATTCGAACTCTTTATATTATGGTGGAGTAGGATGTGATTTTAACGCTAAGCTATGTCTGCAACCACTACAATCCATCATTATTATTTTTATTATTATTAGTATTATTATTGTAAATATCTATCTCATTAATTATAGCTAACATACTAATAGTTAGAGCTACTTCATGGCCAACAAAGTCGTGATCTTCAAAACTTTGTGTATTAACTTACAAGGAAAACTTAGTGAATGATTTTATCTAAATGAATCAAACTTTTTTTTTAATTTTCTTTTTTTGTCTAATTAAGACCTCTAAGGAAGGAATTAATAGTGCCATTTAAAAAAGAAAGAGTAATCTATATTCTATCTATAATAGTAATAGTAATAATAATAACTATTACATAATTGGGAGTTTTCAAAAATACTATTTAAAAAATAATCTTTCTATTTTGTCTTTTGTGTATTTGTCTTTTTTTCTTAAATAGTTAGTTCTTTTCTTTTTCTTTCGATACTATTATAACTTGTTTGCTTCTTTTTTGATAATTGATTTGTTTCCTTTACTATATAATATCATATATATAGTGTGTTATTTCGTTTCCTTTAATAAAAGTCTCAATTTTATGCATTTCATCAAAATAATGTTTTTTAATTTTTTTCGTCTAAATGTTTTTTAATTTTTATAAAATGTTTTAAATATATCTTATCCTATTATTTCTTCTTACAATTCTTTATGTTTTTCAGATTTAATCTTTTTTTATGTGTTTTTTCTAATTTTCTGGTCAAATTTTTTTTTTCAAATATACATAGACTAAAATATTTTTCTCCCAATATTTATTTTTTTTGAAAATATTTTTCTCAGAATCTTGTATTTTTTTTTAAATTGAATATCTTTAAATATTATTTTTCAAATTTTCTTATTAAGATAATTTTTCTCGTATGTGTCCCTACTCATTTTCTCATAAGAATTCTAACTGATATATCTTTTACCTAATATTTTAAATATTTTTTTTCTCTATGCTCCAACTTATATATCTATGTATATATTTATATATACTCTAAAGGCTTATTTGGTCAATATTCACATCTTTGTTTATCTATTTTATTATTATTATTATTAGAAGACACTTTTATGTCTACTAGTGGAAGAACGCGTCGTGTTAACAAAAAAACTTAAAAACTAAAAAAACATTTTTGAAAAAAAATAAGGAAAAAATTGTTTCAGGATACAAAAAGGAAAAAAAGTGTTTTGGTTAGAAAATAAAAAAATGTTTCGCAAAAAGAAACGATGAAATGTTTCGAGTTTCGAGTGTTCTAGGAATACCACGCGAAACTCACTTTATAGATATGTTAAAGACAATAAGATTCAAAATTGAATTTTAAAAGAACATAATATTTTAAGTTAATTTTCCTTAACAATATTAATAAATAGTTCACGTATTTAAATTAAAGTTTGTTTCAAATTCAAACTCTATATTAAAATACACTATAACAAAATTGATTTGAACTACAACTTAATGGTTTAAATCACGTTCCCAAGTTCCCAAGTCTAGCACATGGCTTAAACTCTTGGTTTTGTTTCATGTATAAAAATTTACACATTAAATACCCATGTAAAACATGTGGCAAAAACTAGTATAATAAAAATATGACACTAGCTAAACATTAATCTAGCTAACATAGATTTGGAACACGAAACTAAAAAAAAAAAAAAGATAAGAAACGTGGAGAATTTAGGAGAATGAGAATCTTTGCGTTTTGATGACATTATTAAATTGTTCATCAATAATTGTATATGTCACAGTAGCTCATTGCAAAAATCATTAAAGCAAAAAGAAGACTATCGAATATCATGCTACATACTTAGAAGAAAAATGCTCAAAGTTGAAGTCCATATTATTATATATACTAAAGAAGAGGCAAATGTCACTGCAGTTTGTACAGTGTGTTGCTAGTTTTGCTCTTACTTCTCTCTTTTGCTTTTGGTTTAGGTAGGGGGTTCTTGGTCATTTTATCTTTTTAGTGTGCTTTGTCTGTTTTGCCCTTATTTATCTTCTCCATGTTTTGATTGTGCCAGGGGTTTTCTGGTCAACTTGTCTCTTGCTTTGTTATATTACAGTTTGCCCTTTTTGGCTCTTCTTTGCCTCTTTGTTTTGGGCTTCTTTGTCAAATAACACGGATAAAAAATATTATATTCTAAGAATAGAAATGAATGTATATGAATCAAAATGGCCATTTACATTGAAAAGACGACCGTTTCCTATAAAATTTGTTATGCCATGACAAAAAATAAAAGCCAAGGACAATCTTTGAATAAAATTGGTATGTATTTAGAGAACAAAATTTTTACATACGAATAATTTATATCACTTTATTGACAACAACAACACCAAAAGGATTGCATATACTAATTTATGATTCAATTAATAAATATTCAAACCACATAAACACATTATGTACAAAGAAATTTTACACAATATCACATAAAAATGTATAAAATGATATTTTTTTAGACTGTAAAAATACCAACTTAACAATAACTTAGACATATATTTAACAAAACTCTTCATTCATATACTAAAAAATTATTTATTACTTTTGACAACTAAAAAAATGACAGCACCCATTTGTGCACTAAAGCCAACTGAGGTGTATAGGACTATCAGAGTAAGAATTTGCACATTATGGACCAACAATGCCTTCATGACAGGATGTTTGATAACTCTTGATTGTCTTTTCGTTGATGAAGAGGTAATAACCTTTATATACACTATTTTTTTTTTCATGTTTTACTTAATATTGAACCTTATTAAAAAACTAACTACATATCTTTCTTATTTGCAGCATGAATCAATTCAAGGATTAATTTAATCACGTGATTCAGAAATAATTTCTCAAAAAATTCAGCAAGGTATAATATATGACATCAGTAACTTCGTTGTTAGTCCAAACAAGCCAAAATACAAAGTTGTACCACACAATACAATGCTTCAACTTGCACGGGCAACAACTTTCACTCCAGTTATAGAAGAACTACAATATATTCCATTTCATAGATTTTACTTTGTTGAATTTGATCAGCTGGAACAAATAATTGAGATTGTTGAAATCTTAAGTGATAATATCTATTATTCATTTCAATCAATAAAAAACATTATTAATTTATCACTATTTATTTATAATACTTTGTATTTATTAGACATCAGATGTTATTGGGTTCTTACCAAGTGTCCAAGTAATTGAACAAACAAATATCAGCAACAAGACAACCCCAAGACGCACTATAATGATACAAAATATAAGGTAAATAAATTTTACGAACATTTTATCATTATTATATTAAAGATTATTCAATGAAAATCTAAATATTTTTACACCATGCAAAATCCTTTATTCTAACTTTCTTAATTTTACTTTTTCAACAGAAGTGAACAACTACTAATCACCTATGGGGGACATAAAACAGAACAATTTGATGAGAATATTTTGAGACTGGTTGTAGCAACTTTTGCAGCAATGTTAGTAAAGCAATATCTTCGTATTTTTACAAAATTTTATCATAACAATTACACATATAATACAATTCCTAAAACAAAATACTAATTCATTTAATGTTGAAATTTTAGGAAACCTAAATCTGTCAAGTACCGCAACAACAATCTTTTATATTAACCTAGATATACTAGAGACAACAACATTAAAGAAAAGGTGATAAAAATAACATCAAATTACTCAAAAAAAAATTTATTCTGCGTCATGTTTAAAAATTTTTATTATCCATTCATTTAATTATTTTTACTTTACATGTACAGGTTTTCCCACCAAACTCAAAATATTGACTTTCTACTAGTATCAAGACCAATACAATCAATTGAAGAACAAAAATTAGAAAACATAAAAACAATCAGTGAATCAATAGCATTAGATTCAAAAGACAATTTGGTTAGTATTATTAAACATTATCTTACTTATTTCATTGCCCAAACTAACAACATTTCCTTATTTATACAAGATGCCAAATTTATAGTAAAAGCAATAATAACTGAATTCTCTACAGATCAAGGCTAGTATTACCATTCATGTCCCAAATATTATCGATAGTTAAAACAAGTAGGCAGTTGTTGGTAGTGTGATAATCATGGCAACATAAACAGAAGGCCCAATCTATGTTAATAAAACTTAATAACATTTCGTTCCTAAAATTTATTTATTTTTATTACTTATAATTGTTAGACATGTGTGCCCTAAGGAGTTAAAATGTAATAAGTTTTTGAAGACATTTTTATCAATAAAGAATTTATTTATTGTTTATATACCAAATCTTGTCCTCTTTACGTTCATATTTGTTAAATGTATGTTAAGCTTATTGTCTAAGACTGTCGGTCTAAACGTTAAGAATTTGGTATATGATGGACAGATTATGCGTAAGACACGATTCTTAAGGTGATGGTCTAAATCATAAGATCCGCAATCGAGGGAATAAAGTTGGACGCTTTATTTATGTAAAGATTATTATGTTGTCTATATCCCTTTTTGGGAGATGGTTTGTATTGACCATTAGAGGAGGACTCCGTGAATAGAAACATTGGCATGTTGTCATAGATGATGATGTGTTGATCGGGACATAAAGTGAATTGATTTGGATTAATAATTCTGTCTTGGCAAATTGATTTACTTTAGACAATCATTTATATTGTATCTTAATCCTGAGATGAATAGTGTGCCCGTTGTCTTGACTTGTGTCTTTTGATATACTAAAGGGTGACACCCACATCTTAATAGGGGTATGTATGCCGGTACATTGGAGGCATAACTCTTGATAGCGTAGACTTATTATTCATAGATATGGAATCCATAGCTCCTCTTTAGGAGTAATGATATCCTCTTATATGCGTTATCTTGTAACTGAAAAACTAGAGCGCTCAACCATTTAGATACATAGGTGTAACCGAATAGTATACTGTCTTTGGATGGTAAGTTTTCCGATGGTGAGATAATAGAACGTAAGATATAAAAAATCGGGAAGGTAAGACAGAACTTGTCCTTAAGCCGATTATGGATTATCATATGGGGATACGATACACTATGATATGTCATGGAGACTTAGCTATACGGGCTTCATAATTCTATGTAGTTCGAGAGTGCAGCTCTAAGCTTTTAGTGGAGTAGCGTTGGAGTTGAAAATTATGAAATGGATATATGGCATATTAGGTTTCATAATTATCGGGAGCTTGAACTATATAGGACCATTTGGTCCCCTTTGCTAGCGCTCAACATCCTGTAACGATACGACGTGCTTTTTCAATAATTGTTAACTTATGTCAGATTTATCAGATTGGTTGAAATTTGGAAGAATCAAATAATTCATATCTATTTATTGGTTGAATTATTTTTGTGATAGAATTAATTCAAGATAAACTTGTTAAATTATTGGGATCAGATAATTTTTATCTGTTTATCGGTTGATTTAATTTTTGATAAATTAGATCAAGATAAACTTGTAGAATTATTGAGAATTGATTTATTTTTCTAGAGATAATCTAGATAAAGTTGTTTTGATCAGCTAACTTCTCTATTGGACTATTTGAATTAAAACTGAGACTTTATCATATAAAATCTCGGGTGGAAAATAAAAGATTCGTGGAGATCTTTTATCGACGGTTAGGCCTGCCGATGGGGCTTGTTCAGCTTGCCGACGAGCGAAGGATAAGATTACGCGTTTCCACGCAAATCTTATTAAATATTGATCCGAACTTGATTCTGTTTCGAATTTTTGAGACCTAATCTGATAAGGATTGACCCTAGGACCAACCTCTATAAATAGGGAGTAAGTCTTAAGAGTTACTAAGATCAATTAAGAAATCAAGAGTGATACTTTGTTGGTCAGAATTTGAAAACTCCCTGAGAGCTTTTGTTCACAAATCATGAACACTTGCTTTGGGTTTTCTCGATTGGTTGAAAGGAGAGTCACCTCGAGAAAGAGCTGTATGTGTGAGCCCACACTCACTCAGGTCGTGGATAAAGAATAGCAAAGAAGACCAGTTGGTTGAGGCTCCTTTAGAACGTTACTTCTCTTCACGTTTTGCCAAGGTTCTTCGGCATACAAAGGTTAGTAAGATCTGGTTAATTTATGTATATAGCATGTCAAACTTGTGTTTTAGAAAATACTTTGATGTAAATTTTTAAAATTTCGCTGCACACTTTTTTTCCAACAATTGGTATCAGAGCCATAATTTTTACATAAATTTATGAGTTTGTGATCATACTATATGTTTAAATTTTGTGATCTTAATCTTTCCGATGCTTAAATTTAATTTTATAGAAAGTTAGCACTCTAGGTTTCTATATATTTTTATGTTGTCATGGATTATGTGGTGAATGTTTATTAATTAATTATGGTTGATTAAGTGGTTATTTAATTATTTATTAATTAATTAATTTATACCGGTTATGGTTCCTTAGAGATTAGAATGTGCATATAAGTTTTTCATGTAATTAGATGGCGGACTATCATCTCCGTCTAGGAATTATTATTTATTTTAAATTTGTAAGAATTTCGTTATTAAATAATTATTTGGAGAAGACGGATCTAGAAGAATGACGATGGCGCTCCAAGGTATTTCCCGAGTCTCTAATTTTATGTTTTTGAATTGTTAAAAATAAAATTGATGAATTACATTAAAAAATTATATTTTCTGGAATAGGAGATTTCTGCTCGGTCGGCATGCCGAACATCACAGTTCGGTAGGCCGATGGTCATAGATCGATAGGTCGGACGTGTGGTTCGGTAGGTCGTCAGCGGGGCAGAAATCAGGCAACTCTAGCGGCAAGCCAAACTTTCATGAGTCGACAGGCCGATCTTCCAAATCAGCAGGCCGATGGAGCATGACTTGCAGGCCGATCGCCCAGATCGGCTTGCCGACCGAGAACTAGAAATTTTTCAAAAAAGGTGCAGTTTTTCCGGTGCAGTTTTAATTTTATTTTTGGGACGATTCTGAGAAACATTAAATTTGGATATGACCGGAAATATGAAGTATTCGATTCATACGGGATTGAACACTTGAATATGGGCATTACATGAAGAAGGATACAGCTTGAGGATTCAAGGATGAAGAATTAATAATATGTCTTGATTATTCTCTTGTAATCTTAGTTTTCTTCTCTAGGGTGGAGCCATAATATTACGGTTATTTATTATTTTGCTTGTAACTTTGCTTGATTGCTTTGCTTGTTTGCATTATAATATGATTTGCCATGTATATTGATAACATGTTATATAGAATAGGGAGTGTCGCTCATATTAAAATTGTTCATGCATATTCTTAAAATAAAACCTTGATTTCAAAAGATTGAGTGGGAGAAGGTTTTCGAAGAGAGGACCTAAGGCCTCCATCGTTGGTCCATAGGCAGAACATGGTGGTCTCGACCCCTGGGAAGGGATCATGTACCAGATTGGATCTCTAAGAGAATAAGGTATTTTAGCATGATTTATGGTTGCACACCCCTAGGTGATGATTATAAATCATGGATAAAATATTGAAACGATGGTTATACACTCATGTTAATTTTATTATTAACCTCCCCTAGGAGCTCTGTTAATAAAATTAATAGCCAAAGAAATGATTATTAATATATGCTGGATCATACTGGTCCTAGATGACATATATTAATCAAGAGAGGATCTGTGTTTCTAATTAAATTTGGCATGACTCCCCTAGGAGCTTGTAGAAGTCTAAGTTGAGAATTATCGTTGTAAGGTTGTGATATTTTCAAGGTTTTGATACATAAACACATTTGTGTTTTTACATGATTGTACTATCTTACTAAATTATTATCATATGTTTGCTTATGTTTGGTATATGATTCTTTATTGTAGATTAAAAATGTCTAAAAATGCTTTATCATCGATACTTGACAAAAACCTATTAATCGGAGAGAATTATAATGATTGGAAACAAAACCTGGATATCGTCCTGTCTTTTGAGAAACTAAAATATGTACTAACAATCCCTTGTCTTCCCGAGCCTACGAGAGACTCAACTAATGAGCAATTCCAAGCGTATGATCGCTGAAAAGATGCTAATGATTACACCCGCTGCTATATTATGGCCAGCATGAATAATGTGCTACAGGCTCAACATCAAGATTATGAAACTGCAAAGTAGATCTTGGATAATCTTAAGGATATGTTTGGAGGCCAGGCCATAACAAAGCAGCAAGGGGCACTTTATAAACTTCTAAACTGTAAACAAAAGCCGGGGACATCTGTAAAGGAGCATATGATGTTGGTCATGGGTTACCTCGCTGAGGCTCAAACCAATGGAGCCGACATCGACGCTGAAACTCAGATGACTATGGTCTTTGAGACTCTATCAAAGGAATTTATTCTGTTTAGAGCTACATTTAATTTAAGCAATAGACAGGATATGACCTTGACAGAATTAATAAAACAGTTACAGGAGTTCGAACTGCTGATTAGGGAGTCTCCTACGAGTGGTGAGGCTAACATGGAAGCTGTTTCTAGTTCCAATTCCAACTCTGGGAATGGAAAGAAGCAACTAGCCAAGAATGGGAAGTCTTCTATTCCTGCTGGCACCAAGAGCAAGAAGAAGAAGAAGAAGAACCCAAAGAAGCTTAAGTGCTTCTTCTGTGGGAAGATCGGGCATATCAAGAAGCATTGCAAGGAATTCCTTTCCAAAGAAGGTAGGTATGATCTTCTATATTTAGAAACTTGTTTAGTTTAGGAATCCAATGACATTTGAGTCATAGATTCCGATGCAACTAATCATGTTTGTGTTTCTCTACGAGGGTTCAAAGAAACGAGAAGTCTGCTATATGAGGACTTCACGTTTCGGATGGGCGATGGATCCTTGGTCTCAGCAGAAGCAGTTGGAGACGTCCATTTTTATTTTGATAATTATAGAAATTTATTTTTGCAAGATTGTTTTTATGTTCCTAAATTTAAAAAGAATTTAATTTCTGTCTCTTGTTTATTTAAAGACTCCTATTTGGTTTCTTTTAATGATAAAGTGGTGATTCGTAAAAACAAATCTTTTATCTGTTCTGAATGGATGTAAAATAATCTATATTTTACAAACCTAAGATGGACTTATTGCTTAATGCTGAGATGAATGATAATAACTCTAAAAGACTTAAAACTTCTCACTCTAATAAGACTTATCTTTGGCATTTGCGCCTTGGTCATATTAACCTGAATAGGATTCAAAGGTTGATAAGGGATGGACTTTTAAGTCACTTAAAGGTGGAATCTATACCTCAATGTGAATCCTCCAAAAGACCATTCGGGTAAAATGACCAAAAGACCATTCGGGTCTAAGGGCAATAGGGCCGAAGGGGTTCTAGAACTTGTGCATAGTGATATTTGTGGATCGATGAACATTCGGGCACGAGGAGGGTATGAGTACTTCGTCACTTTTATTGACGATTACTCAAGACATGGGATGTGTACCTGATGCACCACAAAAGCAAAACTTTTGACAAGTTCAGGGAGTTTCGGGCTAAAGTGGAAAAGCAATTGGGTAGACCCAGAAAGGCACTTCGATCCGATCGAGTGGAGAATGCCTTTCTAATGAGTCCTTGGGACACTTATTAAAGAATGCGATTTTATCTCATTTGACTACGCCGAGCACTCCACAGCAGAATGGCATAGCAAAGAGAGGAAATAGGACTTTGTTGGACATGGTTAGGTCCATGATGAGTTATTCATCATTACCTTTATCCTTTTGGGGATATGCACTACAAAATGCATGTTATCTTTTGAACAATGTACCTTCAAAATCGGTCCCTAAAACTCCTCACAAGTTGTGTACTGGTAGGAAGACATCCTTAAACCATATTCGCATATGGGGATGTCTGGCTCATATCCTATTTAAGGATCCAAATAAGTTGGAAGCACATTCGAAAGTTTGCATATTTATAGGATATCCAAAAGGGACTAAAGGGGGTTATTTTTATAACCCAAAGGAAAATAAAGTCGTGGTTTCAACTAATGCAACTTTCCTTAAGGAGAGTTACATGGACGACTTTAAACCTCGAAGCAAAGTGGTGCTTGAGAAGTTAAGGAGTGATCCGATCACTCTAGAGGTTTCGAATGAAACCGTTCCGATCAGTGTAGAAAAACCAAACAAACCTGAACAATAACCTCAGGGGCTTCGGCGTAGTGGGAGGATCGGGCATCAACCTGAGAGGTATATGTTCAATGGGGAAGTCTTCTTGGCTGAATCGGATGAACATGACAGGGATCCTTATACTTACGCAGAGGCTATAGAGGATATTGATTCGAAACTCTGGACAAAGGCCATGAATATTGAGATGAAGTCTATGTAGACTAATCAGGTCTGGGAACTTGTGGATCTTCCCGAAGGAGTAAAACCCATAGGGTGTAAGTGGATCTATAAGAGGAAAAGAGGAGTGGATGGAAAGGTTGAAACCTTTAAGGCTAGACTGGTAGCTAAGAGTTATACACAAAGTGAAGGAATCGATTATGAGGAAACCTTTTTGCCTGTAGCCATGCTTAAGTCCATCCAAATTCTCTTGTCCATGGCTGCTGCTCTCGACTACGAGATTTGGCAGATGGATGTCAAGACGGCTTTTCTGAATGGCTATCTTGATGAGTCCATTTATATGGAACAACCAGACAGGTTCAAGGTCACAGGTCAAGAGGGTGAGGTTTGTAATCTGCAAAAGTCAATTTATGGACTTAAGCAGGCTTCTCGTTCTTGAAACATAAAATTTGATCAAGTGATCAAGACTTATGGGTTCTCATAAAATGTGGATGAACCATGTGTTTACAAACACATTAAGAATGAGAATGTGATTTTTCTACTGCTCTATGTAGATGACATTCTGCTAATTAGCAATGACATTAGGGCATTGTCAACGGTGAAATTATGGTTGACCAAGCAGTTTGACATGAAAGACTTGGGTGAGGCTAATTTTGTTATTGGTATCCAGATCTTTCGGGATAGGAAGAACAAAAAAATAGCTTTGTCCCACGCTGGCTACATAGATAAGATTCTCAGAAGGTTTGCAATGCAGGATTCCAAGAAAGTTGGGCAACCATCTAGGTCTGAAATGTAACGTCCCCCTTACGGATATCACAGATGTCGTTACTTTCATCCTTGTTATCATTATTTTTAAGATAAACTATTTAAATTTAAACACAACTTGATGACCATATTCTAGGATCCAGGCAAATTTTTTTTTTAAATATTCCAAATATTTCAAATCTTTTTTTTTATAGTTTATCAATGTCAAATTAACAAAATCATAATTCAAATAAAATTTCAAAACAAACTTTAAAATCTGTTTAACAGTTTGGTAGTTCAAATTTCTGTAAAATCAAAATAAATGTAAAAAACAATCTTTTTACTTAATAGTGCGAAAATTTAAGCATTCAAAGAAATAAAAATATAGTAAAAAAAAAAATTCTTTCTTGGCGTTCTTCCGTTTTCAATCCATCGTTCATAGTTCACACGCCCGTCTTTGCCCTCCACCTATTCCATGATCCTCTTAATTTTATCTGCAACATGATTATAAACTAAGTAAGCAAAAGCTTAGTAAGTACACTTTTCTATCTCACAATGAACATCTTTATGAAACATCATAATCATAATCATCATTAACATAATGGTGCACTTGGCACAGTTTTATATAGAATATATCTTCATTATCATTATCCATATTAAAAACTTCATTCATTTTATCTTTAGGGCCCAAGTGTTGCACCAAAAACATCATTATCATAGGCGCGTCGTCATGAGAGGAGAGGGGTAGCTAATCCCAAACTAAACATTACAAGTCCAACCTTCGGGACATCATAAAGATAGGGTGTGCAACACTTAATTAAGTGATACATATATATAGATATACTTTTAACATACCTTATCATTGAAACATTCGTTAAACTTTCTTGTTGCAACAAGAGTTTTCATGAGAAAACAACATGTAAAAACAAACTTAAAAAAATTATCATAAAACATGTTCTCAAAACCTTTTCATAAACTTTTATCATGTTGCAAGTGAGAATGTACTTACTTGTCTTGCTTGCTTACTAAACCTTAACTTGGGTGACGTTGTTGTGGTTCTCGGTGTGCTCGCCTTTTGGAGTATTCATGTCAAACATTCATATTAACCATAAGTCACTAGTAATACTATTAGCAATATATAAACATCTCATACTATCATTAAACATCACTGTATCACATAATAATATCAAAAAGCACAAAATCACAATTTATGAACCTATGGCATAATTCCCAAAAGTAGGCAAAATGACCTTTATTCGCTTAAAAATTTATAATAATTTCATCTTAACTCCAAATTAGTCAAAAGTAGTGGCATTAAAAACTAGACTCAAAAAAAAAAGAATTTGATATATTACAAGAAAATTTTGACAATAATTTGCATGAATAAAAAGTTCTCAAAATTCAATCTAAACTTCGGGTCTGTGTAAAACTATACAACTTTCAAGGTCAACTTCAAAAAATCATAACTATTTAATGAAAACTCCGATTAAAGCGATTGAAAAGCCAAACAAAAGCTTAAGATGTCTAGTATTTGAGAAAAATATAAGAAAAATATAAATAGAGCAATATAGAATCAAAAATTACTGAAACATGGCGGCTGTCAGATGTTCGTATGAAAAGCAGACTTAAGGCATAAAAAAAATTCAATACCAATTGACATGAAATACATACAATAAAAGAATCTTTGTGATGATAATAATAATTATAATAATAAAACAATACACCAAAATTATAACATATCCAAAAATTAGCTTCAAATAAATTTTCAACAATTCAAAACATGCATTAGAATTCAGAGACCAAACAAACTCTAATTACCAAAAGCAATGAGCATCACACGATCACAAAATTCCAATAATTAAAATAAAATTACTTTAACCCTATAATTTTTATGACAACCTAATAACATATATATACAGCACCACAAAAAGTCTCATTAGCAAATAAATTTTTTTAGCTATACAAATAGGTCACATAAACAAGAAGTACCGAATTCACTGAATAGACAGCC